>LR994572.1:20497733-20929206 GCA_905187475.1 Syritta pipiens
AGATAGATTGAAGGCGTTGATTAATGAAGTGCTTTCCATTTTGTGATACACTCTAAAGTTTCTAAACTGCCACCGGTTAGACGCCTAAGTGTTATTTTCATAAGAAATTATATAGATAGATGTAGATTTCTTAAAGACCATTAAGTAAATAATATTTTACGGCTAAGAGAAATATTATTTAGTAATACGTTATTAGAGTTTTTATAGATATTTGATGCAAAAACAGATTTATTATTTTAGCTAGCTGTACCCGGCACGTCTTGCTATGCATAAAATAAAACAAATTTAATAAAAGTCATCGTATAATTGCGTAAAAGAATACTTTTAGAGGGGCACCCTTTTTACAAATTTGGAGCTTCATGTCGTTTCAATGGTACTTTTCACTGACAAAACCCAAAAGAAAGCTCAATCTCATTTTCAAAGATCTTTTGGTTAATATTATATATCAATCGACAGGATCAGGCGAACTTTGAAAGTCAGGCCCCACTTCACGTCAATGGTAGCCATCCCCCCCTAAAAAAATTGGTAACAAAATCTTTTTGACAGAATTTTGAACAAAGTTGCCAAAGACATCAATCATTTAGAAGTAAAAAAAACAAACAAACATTAATTTTTATGTATATCGATAAGTTTAAAACTTCAGTTTCATTTTCAGTTTTTCTAGTTCGGTGTTCAATATTTATATTCCAGCTGAGATATCTTCCTAATTGCCTCTAACCTAGTTGAGAGAGATAATCGTTGACCGTTTAGGCTGAGAGGATCAAAAGTTTGTTAAAGCCTAGTTCAGTCTAGTTGAAGGAGCTAAAGGTTCTTTTGTTTGTCTTGGCAACTTTCTTTGACAGTGGACTTATGGCATTGAACATTATGCACAGATTTTACGCCTGTTATTTATTTTATGATGATATTTAATTGTTAGCAATACGAATTCATTCAATTTATTTACATTGATGTCGTAACCTGAGAATAATGCTGGGAATTGACCTGGTATCTTAGAAATAATGGAAGCGTTCCTGGAGAATATCCGAACCGTACTTCCTTAATTTGAATTCGATGGAAAGGCACAACTTTTGTCGAAAAATTTTGTGAACATTGTTGTTTTTTTCTGCTAGTAAGGGTCTACGCTACTCACATCTTTACTTTATTTTATATTATTTTATTTATTTAGGAACAATACAAATGAATTTGCACAGTCCGAACTGTGAGCGACGGAGAGCAGAGCACATATGGCACTACCCAGAGTTTATTTGTCACATTTTGATTTGTGTCTTATATGCTATTTGAATAAAAAAATTCCAAGGGTCGAGTCAAAGCGTGCAGCTGAAGTGGACAAATTCATATTTAGATTCTGCCAAACACTTACACTTTATTCATTTCCTCTGAAAAGGCACCACACAGCACTTACTTCTTTTACTTAATTTTTTCATGATCAGTGTTTATCTGTCGATTACTCAAAGATATTAGCGCAATTGCAGTAAAAGTTTTTTGAGTTCATTTTAAAACTCAATTAAAATCCATTGATTTCTGTTTCAGACGTCTTTCTCGTGCGAAAGGAATATTCGAGATCTCTAACGTCGTTCTTCGTTAAGTACAAAAAAAAATAAATATTTCTCATGCGGCTGGAAACAGATGTGGTCATGAAAGGGTTACACCACACATTTTCTTCAACCATAGTGAGTGTTATGAGCATGACATGTTAATTTTCCATCCTTTTTAAAAAGATATGAATTGAAATTATCAATATGGTTTCTCGCATACAGTACCTACCTTCTTGTAACGAAATTCAATTACATTGTCTTACGCATTAAAATTTTACTGGCCGAAGCACATTGTGGCCTGTTGTATGGATAGCATGCTCAAAATGCAAAAATGAACATTTCAAGAGTAATATAAAAGACTGGTATCGTTGGAAAGAAGACAAAATTCCTCATCAAGTTGTTAAATTTTTAAAGCGCTGGAGGTCGCAGGCTTAGAAGGATAAGTGCCGAAAGGTAGGATTTTTTTGCAAAAAGTACGGAATGTGTTTTGTTTGTTGGGCATAAAAAACTGGAAAAAATATATTTCGCACTAATTTACACAAAATAAAAATATATTTCGGTATTCTATGAATATAAAAGATTAATATAAAAGTAGTAGCATCAAAATATAAGAAAAACTTTTTTTTAAATTTGAAAATCAAGAAAGTCACTCAAAAATTTTGTTTAAAGGCTTTTTTCTTTAAGTAGAAGAGGCTTTCACTTCTGACTTTTGTTTCTAAGAAAGGAATATCTGAGTTACTAGAAAACATATTCACTTTCAAAAGCCTCTTGCTCTACATGGAGAAAAAGTCGTTTAAAGAAAATGTTAATGCCGTTTTTGATTTTCAAATTAAAAAAAAAGTATTTTTATGCTCTTGCTTTTAAATTAATCTCTAATATTCATAGAATACCGGCATATATTTTTATTTTGTTTAAAATAGTGCGAAATATATTTTTTCCAGTCTTTTATTCCCAACAAGCAAAATACATTCCTTACTTTTAAAAAGTATCCTACCTTTTAGCGGTTAGTCATCCAAACCTACAACCTCCAACGGCTTAAAAAATTGGCAGCTTGACGAGAAATTTTTTCTTTTTTCTAACGATACTATTTTTTCAAATAAGACTTGAAATTTTAATTTTGGATTTTAAGCATGTTCTCTATACAACGGGAAACGGACAGTGTGCGGGTAGAAGAATACTCTTGTATTCTTCAAAAAATTTGAAATTTGTTTATAAAAATGGCTCACATACATTTTTTTTCAGTTTTTAACCTGAAGCACTGTGTAATGACCAGATCCTAATAGTTCCTTCCAATGGCCCATAAATACTTCTGGAACGATTTTTGGCTCTTTTCCATGGGTATAACGTGGAAAAGTTAACAAAAAAAATAGTTTCTTTCGTAATCGGAGGCGAAAAGACTAGGGAAAGTCATCTGTTCAGTCAGCATCGCGTCTCTGTTCGGCCAAAGAGTATCCAGCAGCGGAGTCGCTCACCTTGAGCGCCTCACGTGTCCAGTGGCTGGCCATGTGTGACTTTTTGCGAAAATGTTTATTCATTTCCGTTTTCGATCTCCTACCTCAAGCAGACATTCAAGTGTTTGGTCCACCCGCCCAGTTTCTCCACCTCCTGACGCCAATCCGCCGGAAGTGTACCGATCAGACATATTTCCGAATGACAACTTAAAATAAATTATCTGATTTTAAAGAGATTCAATCTTTAGATTACACACCACTTATCCTCCGAATTGCTGAGCTAATGTATTCATCAGTTCACAGAAACCGCAGACGTGTGTTTGGACAGAAATTTATCTAAAATTAGCCCACAGCCGAGATCCCATGAGCTGGCCGGGCTACTTATTTGCTTTTGCATGCCCATCGACGCGATAATCGATATTTAAATTTCAATGCATGCATGCCACGAATGCATATCAAAGGAAAAGAGTTATTACTTCGAAATGAAAACAGAATTCGATGCTAACCGCCTCCGCCTGCCGCCTCTTTGGCACACATACGGCTCTTCATTTGATTTTTTGTTTCAATGGGAAATAAATACACACGCACACATGTGCGATTTGTAATTCTGGCAATTTATAGCCGAGTGCCGATTGTGACGTTCTGTTTACATCCAATTCGAGTTTGAGGGTCAATGGTTTCGGTTGGTTGGCGCACGGCGGTGGAACGATGACGAGGGTGGATGCTGGTTAAAGGACGTGAAATGGTTGAGAATGGCACCCTTCAGGCTTTGTGTCAGATACAATCCCGACCTAAATGATTTTCCGCTTCAATGTTAAGTGGACCAGTGCGAGGAGGGACAGTGAGGACTTGGCGTATGGGAATCAGGATGGAGTTGGTTCGAAATCCGTATTCAGGTTTATTTCCTGTGATCCGTACGTGCTCCGGAGGTGTTTCGAGCGGAAATTAAAAAAAAGGGGGACATACAGCAACAAAAAAAGAAGTAAAGTGCTGCCAAGTTTTCGGGTTCTACATGTTTGGGAGTGGTGGAAATTTGTAATGGAGGACGTGTTGAAAATAAAAGACAATGTCAACTGAAAGTGTGGGTGAATGACTGATATTGAAGGGTCATCCGCTTCGCTGCGGCGCTAAGAGGTATGAATAGGGTGCGAATGTAATAAGCTAACAGCATAGCCTAAGGTCAGATTTCGGGGATGATTTGGCGTGGTTCGTGTAGTGGGAGTGGTCCTAGCTATTCGCATCTGCTTTTTTTCGACAGCACATCGATTTATTATCATTTAAAGAGACACATTTTATTCTCATTTACAGTTTGCACAGTTTTTCAAACGAATTTGCAAAACTTTCAAGCTCTTAGAGCCAATGAAATTCCCAAAATAGTCATCTTAGTCATAATTTTATGGAGTGCTTAAATTTTGTTTTCCAGATATCAATTTATGGTATTTCGATTACAACAAAAATAAGTAGTCAAATCTTTTGCTGATACTCACAGCAGCACTTATGACTAACACTGCGCACACTCTGCATTTTCACATTTGTTTTTGTTCCACAAGTTCAGAAAAAAAAGGAATCTAAGAAGACGTCGATATTTTAAAATAAAAATGATGAAAAAGGTAAAATCACATCAGACATCGCAGCATTCCCTTATGACACTAATTCACAGTGCACACAAGTCGAAAGTCTCGCTGTCAGTTGTTTGTCACAATTCCACATGAAGTCAATATAATGACAACATGACTAAGTGGAGTTTAATTGATGTGCTTGGATTTTTGCAGAGACGCCGATATATTTGTACGTTTATTTTAGGCTTCCTTTGAAGCCAAGGAAACGATTTTGAATACAATTTTTTTCTGTGAAGTGCTGCCAAGCCTTAGTGTGGCCAGAAAAAATAAAAAATGTGGTTTACTTTAGTCCTGAGATTTTTGTTTGTTGTTAAACTCTTGAACTGATACCTGAATTTTATAGTTTCCTCGATAGTAACCTTTAAGATAGTTGTAATAGATATAGATATTTCTATATTTCATCATAAATTTACAACGTGATTTTCACACGATACACGATTTACATTTATTTTATAGCTAGCTGTACCCGGCGCGCCTTGCTACGCATAAAATAAATCAGCTAATAACTCCAAATGTATTTAACACATAATTCTTTCTGAAAACATTTGTTAACTTCTTACTAAAAATTTTAATTTTACGTAGACTTTCGAAACATAACGGTACTTTTCACTAACTCGAAAGAAAGCTCAATTTCATTTTCAATATCCTTTTGGTTGATATATTATATAACTTGACAGGATCAGATGAACTTTGAAAGTCAGCCCTCACTTCACCTCAATGTTAGCCATCCACCACACGGATGGAATTTCATCTTTCAACTGAAGCATTATTTTACATTTTTAAAAGAAGAAGTTTACAAATTATTTCGAAGGAAACAACGACAAAACCTTCGACACGAGAAAAATAATAATACAATTTAATATGTACTTCTGTATATGCAATATACATAAGAATAAAACAAATACATAAATAAATAATTAGATCAGTAACAAATAAGTGAAAAGACAAGTAAATAGGTAAATAAATAAATAATTAAATAAACAAATAAATTAATTAATTAACTAATTAATAAATAAATATATGAGTAAATAAATAAATAAATCATGCCATTCATTGTAAATGTCGGATTGACTGCGGCGGGTATTCGTCCAATCTGCTTTCCTTCACTTCCGCAGTTTAAACTTATCATAAAAACCGACAGATGCACAACATTATCGATCGACTGAACCTTATTACCGACTGTCTTTAGTATCAGTTGCATTCATTGAATAATTTTAAAATTTTATTTATCTCAATCGCAGAAATGAATTCGAGTTATGGACACAGTTACATTTTTTTTCAATTCGGTGGAAAAGGTATGTGATTGTCGGTAAATTTCGCCAAAAACTAAGAAGTATGACAAAGGACATTTTTCGTTACCCAATGCTCAGTAAGTTGAGAACGTTCAATATGAATTGAACATGAATGAACAGTTTTACTTATTATATGTTTAGCAAACAGTTCTTGGTGTAATTTCAACCAAAACTTTTGGACGAACTCTGGATTTTTTTTTTCCTCAGATTTCTGGCGATATCCGGATTTCACCTCATATGTTCTACCAATACCTGGAACTGCTGACGATTTGTTTGCCTAAAATATATTGTTCTAGTAATTACGATTATTTTACTTACTTTTTCAATTTCATAATTTTGGTAACTTGAAGGTCAGAATTTGAATAGAATACGGATCGTAAGCGTATGCAATGATTTCCATATTTTTGCACTTCCTTACCGATGTTTATTCACTTGCGTTTTGAATGATAACAAAATACGGAAATTATTACATTTTTCCGCCGGAGTCGATTCGCCATTTTCAATGATTGGCAGGAATATATGGATATATGAATAAATAAATAAACAAATAAATATATATTAAAATATATGAATAAATAAATAACAAACAAACAAATGAAAGTATAAACTAATAAATACGAATTTATTTTTAATAACAAAAGAAAACCAAAAATGGATAATATTAGGTTGCCAAATATCTCCCTTCCGCCTTTTTGTCTTTTGAATTTTCCGGCTATGTACAAAGCGCTACAGAGCTCGTATCTGGCAATACATCATTTGAAAGGCCTTGACATAACCTACAAAACGACGCTATGCATGATTAGTTTGGATAATTAACAAGTTTTATATTATCATTATCACTATCCTTAACATGGGTTACCTGAATTTTGACATCCTGGGCTTTGTTTAGCCACCCACCGTGGTTTTTCGTTGATTTCGATGAGTATTTTATCAGGGGTTTCTAAGCTCAAAAAAATCTGTACAAAACAAAATGAGCAAGGCGACTTTGAACATCTGCCTGCTGCCTACTCCTATCTCGATCACTTAACTTTTTCATTACTTCCCCACAGCAATCTCAAAGGACGATTATGAAATCCCATTCAAGGACAACTATCACTTGCCACCATCGAGTAAGTCAATGAATTTGACCCCTAGCATCGAAATGCACTCAAAATGCACTCAGTAGAGGCCTCCACTACCCTGCAACAAGGACATCGCCTTACTCATCAATTACACCGACGAAGAATGAATACCAACAAAAAAAAGAGAGTAAAAAGATTGATCTCCTTGCATGAATCCGCCATCGATTAAGCTGCAGGCAAACAGCGCTTTTGACCGTGGCATAAAAAACAACCTCAAGGAATCGAACCACCCCCTGGTGTCGTCTTAATTCGCTGAAGTGCTGGCGCATTGATTTCCGAAGAACAAGCACGTTGTAACCCTGATCCAATGCCCCTCTTTTTTCGAGTCTCATCATCATCCCCTCAGCAGCTTCCCGGTCCTTCATTGCTTCGGTACAGCCGACTGAAGGACATGAGCGAGGGAAGAATGACTAAGCCGTTGGCAAACACACCCTGTCAGTGCATCTGTAATCCTTGTTCCAAACTTCCGCTCTCATAGCAGCACAAATTAATTACTCAACGATGTGTCTTAGTGGTGTTTCATCGTCGGAGGCGACCGACATCTCCATCAGCACGACTACCACCAGCCCGACGAAAAAAAAGGACACAAAATCAATTCCACTTTAAACTGGCGATAGGGCGTCTTCATATGGGTGGGTGAGTGTGTGTCTGTGGGTGTCGCCAACCCTGACCCCTATTCATTCACATCAACACCAAGAAGAATGGAAATTCACACTTCAGCTAAAGAAGGCAGTCAGATAGAAAGGTTTCTCTCACACACACATTCATCCCCCGAGTCGAGGTGAAGTGACCCGACGAGGGTGGCAGTCGGTCGGTCTCTGTTGCCATCCTACCCTGGCAAATAAGGACACAAAAAAAAAAAGAACGGTGTGTTCTTGTTATTCTATGATTGAATAGTCCTTGCACTTTACATAATCCTCTCATTTTCATCCCTTCGTCGGTTTATTTATTTCTTCTTTTTCTCTTTTTGCTCCTTTTTACGTTGCCCTGCCCTGAACTTTTCGGGAGACGAGTAATCGCAAGTTCTTGCTGCTGTGCACCGGCTATATAGGCAGAGGAGGGATAAGGATACGTGCTTTTAAAAAAAGAAAAGGATAAATCGTATCGAGGACGCTATTAAAAAAAACGAAGAGTATCTGTCCTCATAGTCGTCGTTGTCGTCTTCGTTGGTGATTCATCGCTTCGCATCTTCGTTCATTTGGGCATCCTTCGTCCCTTGTGTGCCACGCAGATGGCCATCTGAGACGGTATCGATATCATTTTTTTTTTTTTTTTTGAAAACTCATTAAAAGATAATGCGATAAACTTTATAGATACAGTCGTCTTCCCCTCTTTGATGAGGACGATGACGACGATGACGACGACGACGTCGTCGTTGGAGGAGTCTGCTGGAAGGATCTGCGGAGTATCAGATTGATGAGGAAATAAGCCGATTGGTGGAGATTATTGGAGATGTCGAAACCGGGGGGGTTATTTATGTTTCAGTGGTTTCGCACGGAACCAGGACAGAGGTCCGAAGGCTGAGTGGTGAAAAATTGCGACACGGAACTCAGTCAGGAGCAGAGTTGTTCACTGGGTTGATCTATTGGGGTGATAATGCACTCAGAGCTGGATATTTGTAAAGGATGTCGATGACCATGTGAACTGAAGGGATGGTTTCAGAAGGGTGGCGCAGTGATTTATAGGCTTTCAGTGTCTCTTCGATGCAGCACTGGACTGTTTTTTTTTATGCATCTACGAGAGTGTTGGTTTTATTGATTTAAAGGCTTTCGAGTCTCGGTCATTCATCTTCTGCAGGTTTCGTTCCGGGCGAGGAAGGTCCAAGACGAAATTGGCCACGTCCAAGGCGCATCTGTGATGTTTGATATCTTTCGTAGTCGAAGATGACATTCTAAGATGCTAATATATAGCTGCGTACTTTTCGGCAGTTAGATTGCAGTTTTTTGAAGTAGAAAAATGGCCCTAAAATATGGTTGAATGCGGTCAACCAGGATTGCTTATTGGCAAGGTTCTTGAAAATTCTTATACAAATATTTTAAAATTGATATTCTTGATACGATTGAAATTTCAATCACAGCTATGATTTTGAATTAATGAGTAAATAAATAAATTCCGCCAAGTTCGAGTTATATTCACTTGCCGAGAGTTTCGTTTTAAGTATTTTAATTCTTCTAACGTAGAAATCTTGGTAATATTTGTTTTTCTGGAGAATCAAGCGCGTTGGTTTCACTTTTGTTTATACGATACAATTATTATTTCAAGTGCTTTTGCAAATTCTTTGATCAATTTTTTTGGACAGTAGGAAATCGCCGAACACGCAAAACACGTCTAACTAGAAGACGTAGAACCATTCTGTTTTTTGTGTTCGCCTAAAAATGAACGTGAGCATTAACGGCAAGGTGCTAATTTAGCACTGCGATTGACAGTTTTGAAAAGAAAAATTATTTACACTTCTTTTTCTATTATTGCTTATTAAAATTTTGAGTTTGTATGCGAATTTTTCACAAACCATGAGCATGAATAATCTAGCTTTAATTAAAGAACAAGTTTCCGCGTTTCTAAGTTGGTATAGTACTTTATTGTAGGAATTGCCATTGTTTTTTAATGAATTTTTTTTTCATGTTGTTTGATTTTAAATTGCCCCTACCTCCTAAACGGGGTGAGATAGGCCCCCCGCCCATAGCAAAAATTGTTCGTTTCTGGACACTCTATGAAAAACCATTATTAATTTTTGGCGCCAAAGTTATCTTACTCTTCCTGCACATCAAAATAAATATTTTTTCCAAACGTGCAAAAATGGATAAATTGGGGTCAAGATGAACTTTTGTAAATTTCCACCGTTCTATAAATGCGATCAAAATCGTTTGTATTTCATTTTTTTGGTGATGAAGTAACATAACAAATAACATAAAAATCATTCAAATCGGTCAAGTGGGAGGTTTTTTATTTACAAAAAATCATACCACCGCCGAGTATGTATCCATTTTTGCACGCCACTGTACATTAGAGGCGAGTGTACCAAGAAATCGTTGTGTAAAATGTTCTTTTCAATCGTCCCTTTTTATTTGATGACAACTTAAGCTGAGTATTAGCTTAAAGTAATATGGAAATGGGACAATCAACAATCTGAAACGTAATGCTTATTTTCTTGGAAAAGTTATGAACAAAATTTGTTCAATCCAAAAACTTAAATGCAGTTTGAGAGCTTTCTAACAAAACAAAAATTATTAGGTGTACAACTTTGCTTTCGCCGTTTTGCAATAGTTGCTGTAGCGGTAAGTGGCAGTCCAAATAAGTAGATCGTAAATGTCATACATTAAGCTTAGATATTTGAATTATGAACATAACGCCATCGAAATATTAGTCGATTTGCGTCTGCATCATAAAGTTATTCTCGATTAAATATGTCAGCTTACAAGCTAAATTTTCGTCATTTGCCAGCGGTTTTAATTTTCTGCTCTAATTTAAAAAATCTGCGGCTGAGGCTCAAATACCTATGGTGAGGCCGCTATTAGTGAAAGAACGTGCCGAGAGTTGTTTCAATGCTTCAAGAACGGTGATTTTGACGTCGAAGACCGGCATGGCGGTGGAAGAGAGAAGGTTTTCGAAGATGCTGAATTGGAGGCATTACTTGATCAAGACTCGTGTCAAACGCAATCGAATCAAAAGCAAAACGAATCATAAATGTGTAACCACTTTACTTCAATAAAGCTTCGAATTTAAAAAAAAAAAAAACGCGGAAGCAAAGTTGTACACCTAAAATAAAAATTCATCATCATAAAAACCAAAAATAAGAACTCAACAAAGGTTTCTGGTCCAGATTTTTGCTTGTCCCATTATAACTAAGCTGTGCGTTTGTTTGCGCGGATTAAGGGTTCAAATGGAACGTATTGAGGCAAAAAATCAACACAACATACTTAGTTTGTCCAAGTAATCCAAATTTTTTTTTTTTAATCTTTAAAATTCGGATCGAATCTTTTTTGGCCAATAACTCGAAAATTTTCAATACTCTAAGTGGAACATTACATCAAGGCTTAAATTTTATAAAATTTTTTATATTTATTGGATTTGGAGTTTCATTGATGTGGAAAGAAGGGGGCGCATTTCCAATTTTCTAAAAAGGAGAACGTCAAACATAGAGCTAATAGCGAACCTTTTATTCATAAAATATTTTTATTTTACAAAACCTATCAAATGTTACATCACTCGATGAATTGCAAGCGGAAGATTTTTAGAAAATATTTGGTTATTAATTTATTTTAGTTTGGAACATCCCTCCCTATGACCCAATATTTTCTTAAAATTATTCTATCCACTATAATGAAAAAAAAAGAGTGTGCTTTAGACCACACAACTAAATAAAAACTTCTTTAGCTGTATTCAAACTCAATGCATCGAATAGAAATGTAGCCTAAGGCGATGTTTGCAAGATAAGGAGTTTACCTTCCAACCAGATCGGTTAAGCCGTTCCAAATTTGCAAATTGAAAATATTAATAGAGCCGATTTGAAAATCCATAGGATTTTTTCTAACTCTTGAACAGCTGTACCGATGAAATTTGTAATATAAATTTCTTATGTCCTACACTAAAAGGGTAACTAATTTGTTCTTGGATGCAATGAATTTGATTTCAACTCAGAAAGCAGCCGCGGCACTTAGCAGGCTGACGTTTCCATAAGCTTCAAGGAAATCGGACCGATCTACTAAACCCTTTGGCGATTACGCACATACAACTTATAAGTTTACATGAGAGGGAGAAAGAAAGCACCATCACACTTTTCGTAACGCTCTCATTTCATTTAAATCAGTTTACCACCAACGCGTGTAAAGAAATTTTACTTAAACAAAAATTCTAAGGAAGTTCGGTGGCTAATAAGACCTTACTATTACTGCCTGGTATCCTGTTACTTATTCGTTTCCTTAAAATGCAGCCGAGCTTAAGTCCTGAAAGATCTCCCACTCGCTGTAACCATGACTGTTGCTTCGTCCAAGGCTTGAGCACCATTCTTTTAATTGAAATAAACCTCTCCCTCCAACGGAAAAAGTGAAGTACCTTCGAGGTCCCCTCTTTCCTGCCTCTCTAAACTTGAATTGCTCAGCGACAAGTGGATTCCCATATCAATCATTCAATCCCATTAGTTACCCTCAGCAGCCTACGTTTCAATAAACGCCTCTACCTCGTGAGGCTCACACATAAAACATTCCACGTGTGGCACACACTTTCAAGTGATAATCATCTGCCGCCGTTTTGAGTGCACATCTGCACGTAGAGCCAATAAAAGATACAACGTGTACCACGCAAGAGTC
This sequence comes from Syritta pipiens, assembly GCA_905187475.1. NCBI lineage: Eukaryota > Metazoa > Arthropoda > Insecta > Diptera > Syrphidae > Syritta > Syritta pipiens. Next base: position 20,510,058 of record LR994572.1, read on the forward strand.
GCGGGTATCTTTCGTTCATTGTATTTATTCTGTAAATGGCTGTATAATTTAGTCCGCATAAATTGCTTCCACACGAGGCTACGGCATTGAATTTTAATTTACTCTCTCAACACTCATTGTGTGCCTACAATGGCGTCGTCGTTGGCGTTGTCCTGAAAATGCAGCCCTGGCACTGGCACTGGTTCTACGTTAGAAGGTTTGGCATTGAATTTTACCGTGTGTGTATCTTCAGCGAATTGTTAGGACTTTCAGGAAGTGTACCTTGCAGCCAAGCGCTGAAGTATGCACTTGAATGAAAAAAAAAAAAAAAAATAAAGAAGGAAATAAAATATGCGAGGAGGGACTTAAAACAATTCTCGTATTGTTCTGGGGGTGGATGATTAACTGGTCCGCCAAACTTTGGGTGATTGTGTAAGTTTGAATTCTGGAAATTAAAACGAACGTTGACAGAACGTTGTTGAAATGTTCGAAAGTATTCTCAGGTTGGGATTGAAAGTTTTTGTTACTTTGGGGAAAGTTTCAGAACTACTGGAGTGACATTTATGGGGTGATTACTGCTCTGCAAAGTTTTGATGATGGCGTTTTCTCGGGCTATTTTTCATGATTAGGAGAATCCGGAAGAGTGATGATCGGTTATTGGGAAAGTTTCTCCATGGCGGGCAATAGGAACTTATCTTTGCCATGGCACATGGAAATTTAAGAAAGAAAAGCGTTGGATGGCCGGGTGAAGTTGGGGATGAAGGACGTGTTGGTGTCATCAAGTCAATGAGCGGGAGTTTAGGATTCTTTTTGAGACATTAGTCGCGATGTGGTAAGAAGCTTGATAGTTTGCTCAGCAAGGGGATTAAGTTACACCAGTTAAACGACCTCTTTTGCACATTCTTGTCGAAGTATTTGAGCTATAAAGACCATCTTAAATATTCAAAACTTTTCGAGAAGTATAAGTGGTTTGTTCAATTCAAATGGAAAATGAGAATTTTTTGCGTCTAATATAACCAATTTTTTGGTTTGTAGAAGTTATGTTGGAAGCAGCAAATGTTAAAATTTACTTAATAATTTAAAATGATTTGTAATTTGCAAAATGTCAGTAGGTTAGTTGAAATTTGCATTGTGCGGCGTAACAGCCCGTTGAGAGCCAGAGCTGTATGGGCTATAACGCTGATTATTTATTTTATTCATGTTTTTTCTTTCCAATATTAAAGATTAGGTTGTCAAACATCTCCCTTCCGCCTTTTTGTCTTTTGCCCCGAGCGCCCGAGCTCGTAGCGCTTTGTACATAGCCGGAAAATTCAAAAGACAAACAGGCGGAAGGGAGATATCTGACAACCTAATATTTAACTTTGGCTTTCAAGCGACTATGCTAAGTCTTTTCTTAAATTTTTAACTAAATTTGTCTCATTCATCCTTCTCAGCAGCAATGTGGATGTTTTGGTTTCAAATTGGGTAATTTTATGCTTTTTTTTGTTGAATATTTTTACAAATGTCCAATCGAGATGCCACGGTTTTTATGGTGTCTGAGTTTATGGAGGCAGTTGTATAGGAGACCACTTCGAACATTACAACCCGTACGTTTACGTCATTTGTTAGACCTAGTTTTTTGCTAGCGTCTATCCGTTTTGCACTTAAGACACTAAAATAACACTTGTGCTGCATAATTTCATCCAAAAATATATGGATTTCCAAACTTCTTTCTAAGAACAACATTTCATCAGTTGCGCAAGTAAAATCAATTAAGAGAAATAGCATTGCCATCAACAGGATCAAGAATACGCCACTACATTCCATTCCATCACAAGTCCACTAATAACTTGTTCATAAATTCAGTCTATGAAAACTTTTCTGTGATTTAATAATGGAATTTTAGTGGAAGGGTGTGGAGCAGGCGATGATAGAAAATATACGCAATGGTTTTTATTAATGAAGTATCTACTCATTTATTTGGTGTTTGATTACTTGCGTAAACTTTTAGTTCGTGCGAAAAAAATGCTTACAAATCATTACAGGTTTGGTTCAAAGAAATTTACGAACAAGTGAAGAACAGAAATCAAGTGGTACGACGCTGCAAGTATTTATAACGCAAATTCAAGACGAGATTCAGGTTTAATTACACAGTACAAATTATAAGACTTAATGGGGTTGTTGATAAGCACAATTTCGTAGGGCATTGTGTTCAGTGAGCGTTTCAAATATTTTAGCCAATTTTTGTCATTAACGAAGAGTTTATTGAAAAGCCCATTACTTTGGACACGTTGTTCAAACAACCTGATGACTTGCCATCAGCTATCTTCTATGTTTAGGCCGGTGTTTTGCTTTACCTAGAATTAATCGCCGCCTCTTAAAGTGGATTAAAGTATCGGACAAAACAATTGCACCTTCCTAAGCAAATTGAGGTTTTCGACCGAGTGAAGTCATGAAGCTCAAAATTGTTTCCCTAATTTTCTTAACTTTACTTAGTTAAAAAAAAAAAACATGTAAACATTATACCTTTATCTTACGATTTTTTTTTTTAAATTCATTAAACACAAAAAGTCTAAAAATCACCGCGACAAAACTAAGGCACACCTACCTTTTTATATAAATACTAGCAACCCGTCCTGGCTTCGCGCAGGCAGCACTATATATCTAAGGTTTTTTAATATTCCAGTAATACGAGAAAGTGTTAATGAATTTAAAAATAATTTGGGGCAATGCACCGCTTCTTCTACATCTAAAGCGCGGTCAACTAAATAATAGACTTTTGATGATGAATCACATTTGGCAAGAATTGAATCAATAACTTAATTGACTTGCTTATTTGTCTGTCCCTTCCCTCAAACCAAATGAATTAGTAGATAAGTTTGCAGTATCCGAATATACCTTCTCAACCATTTCTAAAATATTCGGCACCAAAACAAAAGATATTTCTGAAATTTACCTTCCCATTTCTTACTTCAAATTTTTCTGGTCTTATTTGAAGCATATTATTGGAAAGTGATGTGTTGTCTCTTCCGTATGGAACGAATGAAGTTACGATTTTTTATGTGCAGCCATAAGTATGACTTTTTCAGTGAAGCATAGACTTTGCTTTAGTGCATCTTGTTAGACGTTTTGTGGAGCATTGAAGCCTCGTCCTAAATTATTGAACTACAATCCCCCGCCAATTTACAAGTATTACTCTACTTGGAAACATTGCAAGCACTTGAAACATCGGCACTGCAAAATTTTAATGGAAGTTTAAAAACAGAGTTAGCCGTTCCTCCGGCATCTAAAAGTGTGGGTTCAATTCCAGACGATCCCACAGCAAAAGCAGTCTTCCCGCTGCCTTCAGTAACATTCAAAAAGAAAATATTCCCCTTGTTATTGTAGACTAATAACATCCCCTTTTCAGAAGACACTCGTTTTCAATCACTTCAATAAATCAGTAATGATCATAGTTTTTTCTCGCATGTATTCTGCATGGTTTAATGTTATACGGCTACTTGAAATAAAATTCCACAGAACATACGGTCGAATTTCTCTAAGTCGAAAATCCCTCTTACCCGAATACATTCTTTCCAGCCTTAGTCTACTTTCAAAACCTCTAAGTCGAGTTTTATTTCAAAAACAAAATATCCCCTCGCAACTTGTAGCAAGTACGTACTCGCATTATGTGACTCTCCCACTGGGGTCCTAGACGATGAACACATTTCGAGAACATTCATTTCGTGATGATTCTCGAAGTGCAAACACGTTGGAGAAAAAGCGTGTGGTTGCCCTTATTGTTGTTTACCTATGCAAAAAAGAGAGAGCAAAGGAAGTTCACAGCAAAAAATCGGCTTTTAATCTGAAAGCAGGTAGGTATCTGAGATGAATTCTTGCTTAATTTACCGCGTTTATTGGAAGTTAAGGTGAAAAGTCGGGGAAAAAAAACACCACAAACATTTTTCACGGCCCCACCTCCGGCGAACGACTGACAATCCTCCTGGAGTACTTCTGTCACAAAAAGTTTTCGCAATTCGCCTTTCGGAATCGGCATTAAACAGTAGGTCCCCTCCACATGTGTCAAAATTATAACGCGCACAACACAGTGGAGGTGCGAAAAAGCATGGCTCTGGTTCTCAACGGGCTGTTACGCCGCCCAATGCAAATATTACAGTCCAAAATAAAGGATTTTCAATAACAAAAAAAAAAAAAGTATATGAAACCCTCTAACTTGAATTTCCATAACTGCCTCTAACCCGTGAAAATTCGAACTCAGAATGATTCGATTGTATGTACTTTGATCAATGTTCCCATAATCGGATGACAGTTGTTGTTGTCTGCGGTACAACATATCTTCAATCATATTTTGCGGTGATTTTGCCACGGCAACAAAGGTTCAGTAATTTTACACAACGAAAGTGTCCTTGTTATTTTCCTGTAGAACAGAACACGCATCAGATATGTTATTTTCCCATTGGCTATCATATTCCAACAAAAAATACCACGTTCTTTCATCGCTGCCTGCATTTCTAATGTGAACATTTATGTAAGCCTATACACATACATATATACATGTATCCATTTTTCACATCTCATATGCCTCTATCCGTACAACACCGTTTCCGCGCGATCATCGTCATGCCAGCTGTGTGCAAATTTGAGTTGAGCAAATAGGGGTTGAAGAAGGCAAGAATTTTATAGATTAAAAAAATCTTTTAATCAGCGATTTCTCGGATTTCGCAAACTAATCGATATTTTTATAGCTATTATTTCTTAGTGCTTGCTCCGAGATCTATAAAACTGCGTTTTTAGATTTTCGAAATTTGCATATTCACGTTTTAATGTTTTTGGCCAAAAGCCCCAAAAGTATTGGGGCTAGAATGCTGAAATTAGTTTTTTTTTAATTTACTCATGGAAGCCGATTTTTTGTAATTTTTTCAGATTTTTTGATAAAGCGGTGTGGAAATTACAGGGCGGATTGGCTTTTCGAATTTTTACAGAACCATAAAAATGGTTATTGTGAGTCTACCTTAAAAGATACACATATGCCACCGCTGACTTTTTTTTAGAACTTTTTAAGACGATCAATTTCCCAGTACATTATTTTTTCGTATCTTTAACTGTTTAGACAGCGCCCGCCTTAGAAGTTTGCCAGTTCTCGACTTTTTTCACTTATCTAAATATATCGTTAACTTGTTGTGCCTAAATGTAGTCCATACCCATAATAGATACCCAACAATACTACTGGTGAAAACCGCATGCAAATCCGTTCAGTAGTTTCTGAGATTAAACTCCCCAAACATTTTTTTCGACTTTGTTTTATAATATTTATAGATTGTTCAAAAAAGTTAAAATAAAAATAAACCATTATTAATTTTTAGTTGACTGGGGAAACAATTTCAATTTCGCAAGTTCTCTCGGTCACCCGCTACAAGTAAAAATCTCAGTCTCTTTAGGGGGGTGCTATTGTTTTGTCCGATATTGTTGTATATATGGTTTTACTTTAAGAGACGATGAATAAAGATTGGATTATTAAGGAAAGCTATAGGCTACTATCTGTGTAAATTTTGCTTATATAAGCTGTCGCTAGTAACAAAAAAATGTATCCCACTTTAAATAATGCGTTCTGCTTCTGCACATCCAAGTCACACTCGAAAACGCTTCTTTTTCCTTCGAATAAATCAATTTGTAACTGGCATCTCAACAGATCGACTTAAAAACTGTGGCATTGAACGATGTCATTCAAGCACGTCGAAGTAAAATTTAAGCTACGTTAGCTCAATAAAAGTCAACTGCCAATAAATAGAGTATAATGAAACAGGTGATAATGGATTAGCAAGCAATTTTATGGCTGTTCGGAATTCGAAAGAAATTTCGGTCAAACATGCCGACTCATAGAAATTCACTCTCACTTTCACTATTCATCGAACTCTGCCCTACCTTAAAATTACTTGTTTCCTCGGTGAAGTGGAGTCATCTTGAACTTCCTAGTTCATCCACAAGAAGTTGAAGTTCCGATGTGAGGCATAGAAGCCTTCCTCTTTCTCGGCGAATGCCGTTGTGGATCCAGGCATCAATAAACATGTTTAACCATCAACCCAGCTGCTTGGCTTGGTCCCATACTGCGCTCGCCTCAATTTATGTGTCCGTGCGTCTCTGCTAATCTTGAAACATTCACCGAGGAAGAATACTCACTGTCAGGCTATTTGAACTACCTCCAGAGACTTTAATTGAATTTTATTTCACTTCACTTGCCAGACATTCATCAAAAAAAGAAATTGCCCTGCTGGTTCTGACGGGTTCTGCATTAATAATTAGTCCCTCTCTATACCTCTCATAATTGAATCCTTTCAATGAACACACACAAAAAGGAGCACCACCCCCACAGAAAAAAAAAATCCTTCTCTCGTCAAAATCTTTCGTTACACGTCACGTCTCAACATTACGCACACATGAGTCGCAGAAACGAAAGAAATGAAAAAAAAAAAAAGCCTTCCGATTCACATTTGTGAAGCCATTGGGGTTTATTCCTAAATACCTCGCATACTACCTTCCTTACGTATATTGGCTTTCAAAGGACTGCCTTACCCCCATCCTCCCTCTAGTTTCACCCTCCATTAGCAAGTTGAGCTTGTAGCATTCATTCGAAATTCTTTTCTTGTATTTTCAAGTCAAAATTATTCAAAAAAAAAAAGCGAAGAGAAGAAAACTTTTCTGCAAAAGTTTTAATCCATTTTGGCAACGGAATTATTTAGGACATCTCTCCACCCCCAATGCCTTGTAATTAAGTTAATGAGTTCGATGGGCTGGCGAATACACACCTTTAGATGATTCTGGTACACCGGCAAAAGGTAAGGTTTCCAATTCGTTAGCAATTTAATGGAAAGTTTTGTGCGTTTCTCTGTCTCGAATTTAATGAGATTCCAGGTGGAGTGGAAAAAAAAGAGGAGTTGGGGCCGAGCGGCAATTAGGGGCACAATAAAATGAAGCGAAACGGCAAACGGAAGGAGAGAGAAGGCTGCGTCTTCATTTTGTTATTTAATCAGATTTCGAATCCGTGTCGTTGTGATGGTATTTTGATGACGATTCGCTTGGCATCTTATCTGAGATGAGATTTCGGATCAATTAACAAAGTTGCAGCAATGGAATCCAATCAAGCTCAAACCTACTCAATTTTGCGATATGATGAAGTCGGAGTGCCTTACATAAAGTAGGGTATGGGGATGTCTGTATTGAAGCTGAGTTAACCTGAACACAAGTGTGTGGAAGGTAAATTGAGGTTAGTTTATGTAGGCTTGAAATGAGACAAAACATAAGAGACACAACGATAATCACGTGTTCCATTGCTTTACTTTTAACAAGTCAAGTTGAAGATAAATCTCTGAAGTTCCATGTGGCTGTTTGTAGCGAAGTTGTGAAACTAGGATTTTTAAATGCATCTGGTGGAATCTATTCCTAATTTTTGAGTTGCGCTGTACTAAAATGTTCTTACCTTCAAGAAGAGTTCCTTTGCAAAGGTTTAAAAAAAAGCAAAAACTAATGATCCCAATGTAGTAAAGCCTTCCTTATTTTTGTTCAAACCAAATTAAGAAATGTAATTTTTAAAAATTTTTTAAATGTAATTTTTAAAAATTTTTAAATGCTTTGGAGTACATTTCTAGTGTCAAAATTATAACGCGCACAACACAGTGGAGGCGCGAAGAAGTTAGGCTCTGGCCCTGTATGGGCTGTTACGACGACTATTTATTTATATATTTATTTTTTAATTTTTAAAAAATTGGTGAATCTCTGGGATGAAAAAAAAAAAATACGTTGGTTGGCGTTCGCAGTTCGCCATTGTATGATTGATATGATTGATAATAATTTTTAAAAAATCGTCAAAGTAAGTTTAATGAGACGAAAAATTTAGATCTGCTTTCGATCGTAAAGACGAACGACGGCATTGAATATTTTTGCAATGATTTTTTCGATTCACCACAAAAAGTCCTAGCTAATTGTAAGTGACGTGGCTTGCAAAGGTTAATGCTTTGGAGTACTAAGCAAGAACTTCAAGTTCAAATACGACCCAACGAAACATAACACAATTTTTTTTTTCTTATCATCTCTTGTTCTTCTTCCAAAAGAATTTTTAAAATCGGTAAGATTTCTGGGACGCTTCATGTGTAATTTCAACGACCTTACAAACTTGTTCGTTTTCCTTCAGTTTCCCGGTGACTTGAATTTTGCACGACTGCTGTCGCTACGGAAGATTCGCTAGGTTGTGGTTTGCGAAAGTACAAGTTTTTGTGAGCGTCGTGAAATCGATTTCCTACAACTTTCCTGGACATTCTCACGGACAGCGGCGTTTCATCGAAATACGGGTATTGGTTTTTGTTGGACTGAATAGACGAATAGGCTTTTTAGTGCGATGGTTATGGTAAAGCGCACGAAACGTTGCCTTAATAGAATACTCATTTTGATAAAACAATTCTACTTCCTGCACGTGCTGTTGACGGCTATGTCCATCCATGAGGGATTGACAAAATAGACTGAAATAATACCAACAAATTTAAGAGGTATTAAATGGCCATTGTCTACTGTTGAAGTTTGGAAGTAACACTTGGTCAGCAAACACACATAGCTAAGGATTTTGAGACGGTGTATTTTTTTCGATGAAAAATTCGCAAGCTAATCCGAATTGTGTTAGAATTATTTTTTAGACATGGTCTATTTTTGGAACTGTGCGGAGGACATATGGCATTATTTTAAAATTCTTTTGGGTATGACGGTCACTTTGGCACAATGAGGGTTAAAGTTGAAGCGTGCGAAAGACTAAATTCTTTTACTCTTTTCTACGGATATCGGCGATGTTTTTGGCCCACCTGGCAATCCTTTAATGTGCGCGTGTTGGCTGATCTTAAAACAATTTTTACGACTTACAGCCATCGAACAGAGTTCGTTGTAAATTGTCGAATGTGAAAGGTCGACCACGTCTGCCAAAAAGTAATCTCCCAACTTTTGTATACTGAGGCAGGAGTCTTCTGGCTTATCTTGCGATGCTTTCTAATTCTAATTTTGATGGTTGGTTCAGAATTTGATTATAAAAACGGTTTAAACGGTTTTTCAATAGGGAGTTAACAACTTTCTTTTAATTTGTAAAGGCACCTTTTCACTAATCATCGAACTGTCAATTTATTCAGTAAACTCAAAATGTTCCTCGTGGTGCGTACGTGAATGCGCAACGTCTGCAAATTATAAGAAAAAAATCTACTAAAAATCGGAGTCAGTGACCGCAACTTAAAAAGCGTTCTCTATAAATTTCAATTGCCTCAATGGGGTCGTCAAAAAGCAAAATATGCGGGTTAGAATTCACATGTGCTTTATGAATCACCACTTTATCCATAAAAAATAGCGGTTTTCATGCCGGCGGCGCTCTTGGACCATTTTTTTTTTATCGACGATAACGATCATCATAACACCACAAATATTTTTCACGGCCCCACCTCCAGCGAACGACTGACAATCCTCCTGGAGTACTTCTGTCATGGAAAGCTTGTGCGATTCGTCGTTCGGAACCGGCATTAAACAGTAGGTCCCCTCCTCGTTTGTCAAAGTATATCGTGCACAGCACAGTGGAGGCGCGAAGAAACTAGGCTCTGGCCTTTATAGGCTGTTACGCCGACTATTTATTTTGTTTTAACGATCGTCACGTTACTGTGAATGGCCAGCGTTATCGCGCCATGATTACCGATTATTTTCAAAATATGGGCTTGGGCGACATGTGGTTTCAACAGGATGGTGCCACAAGCCACACAGTACACGTTACAATCGATTTATTGAAGAGTAAGTTTGATGTGCGTGTTATCTCAAGAAGTGGCTAGTTGATTTGCCGCCTCGTTCGTGCGATTTAAAGCCTCTAGACAATTTTTCCTTGTTGCTTCGTTAAGTTATTGGCTTATGCCAACAAGCAGACGACGTTGGGAGAGGTCAGAGCCAGCATTGAACGCGAAATATCGGCCGAAATATGTGGCCGAGTCATCGGAAATCGGGTCTAACGATTCGACCGCTGCAAACGTGCCCGCTGTGGCCTTATGAACGAAGTCGAGTTCCATTCCATAAATATTTTGATTGTACTTCAACCCGATAAAAAAGTTGTTTAAATATCTCAAAAGGTTTGTGTTTTATTTAAAAAAAAGGTTGTTAAGTCCTTATTGGAGAACCTTTTAAAAGGACATCTGAATCTCAGTTCCACTGTATACTGTTTCGGAATTCAAATTATCCGACGTGCACCAATTCACTTAGAAACATTGACAAGCTCAACTACAGCTGCGGTCAAAATAATAGCAGTGCATAGCAGTAATAGTGTGAGAGAAAATTTTTTTTTGAAGACTTTGGGAATGTTCTTCTACTTTAGAACAATAACTGAAAGAAGTAAACGATTTTTCAATTACTCGAATCATTAGCATGATATTACTCAAGTGCAAAAAGTATCATTCAGAGAGCAGCACTGCTACTATTTTGACCGCAACTGCAAGTCTTTTTTGAATCCGAACTTCTAAAAAGACTTGGATCAGGTTGCTAAGCTGGGTACTCATTTCATCACCTTGAGACGATTCTCATATCGCAACGAAAAGGGCTACTGCCACGTTTGGTACTCATACACTTTCAAGTCACGTCATATTAAGTTTCACGTTGGCCGTCTGTAAGTTTCTAGAAAATCGTGTGCCAGTGATCTGAAACTCACAAACAAGTGCGAAATACAAACGTCTTAACCGCTCACAAACGTGACCATTGTATGACGAAGTCGGGCCACATTTTTCGAAGAACTACATCGCACGAATGGGCATCGAAGCGCGTCTTCATTCGCTTCACCACTTCTTTTCCTTTCATAAATAACGCAGTTAAGGGAAATCAAATTACGACGCAAAAAACTTCATTAATTTTCCCTCGTCTCAACCCTCCACTTCACCATGAGAGGAAAAGGAGGCCAGCGTCCATTTCCAAGCCGGATGCTGAGATTTTGTCAAAAACTTTCACATGGAACTTCTAAATTTGTTGGCTTTGCTTTTGTCGGTCATCCATGAAAAAGGATTTCACTAACTAAGGCGATGAACTCGTATTGTGGACGACGAGAACAAGGAGGAGGTGGTCCAAAAATTTTCATAAAACTTTGCCTACATTTTTTCAAAAGAGTTTCGACTAAATAAAAATATGGTTTCTCTTTTTCCCGTTTGTTGTTGGTTAAACATCCTTTCGCTTCAATGCCAAAAAACAAACGTTCTCCTGTGAGCGCGAATCTCTCAGCCATTAATAGTGGCTCAACGGCAAAAGAAAAAGAAAAACCCCAAGCGCAACACAACAACAAGAAAAGGCAAAGCGTTCATTAAATTTTATCGCCTCCCTGCTCCCTGTGCGCGGCACCATAAATTAAAAGCAAACACAAAAAACAAGAAAAGCAAAAATGTGTTTTTTCCCTCTCTCTCTCTCTCTCTCTTGGGTTCCAAAAAGGATGAAAAGAAAAAAAAAACTTTTCTCGCACTGTTTTCACCCATCGCAGCATCGCTCGTCGTTTTAGGCGCTCCAAAGGACATCGATATAGGCTCCTACTGAATCCTTATTAACGGCTGCATGCACATTGACTATTCCTTCGGTTGCCGTGAAACAAACACCACTCAATGATTTACAGATCCTCCCAAGCAGAAGGTAATAAATTAAGGATTTTCATGGACGATGTGTGTATGTGTGTGGGGAAGGGTCCTGTGGATGAAAATTGAATTCTCCAAGGTTCGGGGTGGAAGTTGAAACTAACTTTTGTTAGGAGTAGTTTCACTTGAACTTTTATGCGGTAGGGGGATTTCACCAAAAACGGTTGGCCGAACGCACTCCACCTTCCTGATGAAGATATCCGCTTTCAATATCCTTCCGACCCCCGCGCTGTGTGTAAATAATCCTTTTTTTCTCTGTTGGTTCCTTTGATGGTAAAAAATGTAAATTTCCGCAATTTCATATTCCGAAGCTTCACGCAAATGAATGGAATACAAAAGTTAAGGTCATACCGGAGACGAGAATATCCTGCGGGAGGACGAGCAAAGTTTCTTTCTCTAACGACTGCGGCAGTGGGATGATGGTTATTGTCATGTAAAGCATTTTTCAATCCTTTTTTTCCCCCTCTCTTGGAAGGAAAAAGGAAAATGTTCTTTTTTTTTGAGGATGATTGAAAATCCTTTTCTTGGGAATCAGATGGTCTTGTTAGGACGGCAGAATAAAATCCCAAATCGAATAGCAGCCAGAAGGTATTTTTGAGAATAGAAGGGGCATGTAAGCCGAAGGCGGAAGACTATTAGTGAGACGTCTTAGCCGGGTGACTTGGAACCCCTTCTAAACGATTGACAATTGATTTGAGGTCTAATCTCTGTATCAATGGCAATGCCGTGCAGCGCAATTTGGAGAGTACTTGAAATTTGGTTCTGTGGGAACACAGGAGGCCATTAGGGCAACTAATTTCATGAAACGAGTTGTTAGGGTTTTACAAACAGTCAAACAACCGACCCGCTTACATTTCCACTTTCACAACAGTGTCCTAAATTTGTTGTTTATAGTCAAACTTGACTCAAAAACACCACCGAATTTTTTTATTGTAGCTCTTAATCTTCTAAAATATTATTCTAGTACTTAATAACTGTTGAGATCAATACAAAGTTTGTATCACAAACTATAAGTTGCTTCACATGAATGTCCTAGTTTTGAAGAGTTTTTTTTTTTTGGCTTTAATACAATATGCATTGAAGCCAAAACTGTAGGATAAACAATTTATGGTATTTGTTTTTAGGAACTGGAACGTTACCACTTTCGTAACTACGTTTGAGCTCTCCCCAAAAGTTTTGTGTTTTCAAAATAAGAAAAACTAGAATAGTTTCATACACCACAGAATTTACTTCAACCAAACATGTGTAGGAGATCATTTTCTACACAAAAGAAAAGTAAATTAAATAACTTAAAAAATCGCTACACCCGGTATACACTTCAGATGCACCCACACAATTATTGCTTTAAATATATAAAGTATAATCATATGATGTCGAATGATCATAGCTTTAGTTAAGTTAAAGTTTTCTACGATAAGTAATTTATGTTAGCCAAAATTTTTGTAAATGAAATGAAAGACGAGCAGTTGCAATAAAGCGGCCAAAAAATAAACACGCGTTGCGTTTTTAACGGTGACCTTACACATGAACTGTGTTTCTAAGGGTCGACTTGAATAAATTTGTACAATGAAGATTTCAAAAACTTTAAAACTCTATTTTTTCACTTTTTTCTAGGTTTCGTAAATTGTAAAAATTGTGTAAATTGTTTTTCCACGACAGATAGTATGGCCTTTTGATTTCTGTGATGGGTTCAGGAAATGTATCCATACTCATATCTTCTACGAATTTCACTTATCCTTTTCCAAACAATGAAAAAAAGTCTATTATCGCTTTGGCCATAACTCTAAACTGTTGCTACCGACATTCTTTTCAACGACTGCGTAAGGCGAGTTGCAATCTGTTGATGAGGTGCCAAGAAATAAAAAAATGTGAAAAAAGAGAAAGTCACCAGATTTTTTGAAGGAAAACCTCACTTGCTTTTATTGATTGAAATTGATATCAGCCCCGGTCATTTAACTTCTGAAAGTCTACTGACTTTTAAGACAAAGTCGATTAACACAAGCAAAAGAAATTTAGGCAGTTGCATTAACAAAGGTCGGTTGAATGGTTGCTTGGGTTAAATTCATATTCATAAAAATTGGTAGTTGTAATGTTTACGTTTTTCTGCAAAAAATGTAATAACGAATTACTTTTAAGACAAAAATATATTGCTTTTGCTGTTTTTTTTTTTTAAGAAACTAGATATTTTATACGGCGTAGCTTAAATGATAAGTGCCTCGGACTGTTAAGCAACAGTTCGCATTCAGCCCGTTGAAAGAACATCACAAACAATTGTCACGGCCTAACTTCCAGCTATGCAATGGGCTTTTATACAGATAATTTACTTTTTTATTTTGGATATTTTATAAAGTTTCTTTGGATCCCATATTAAAAAAAAAGAGCTGAAATAAGTATATTTTAATGGAATTCCATATCCTTCGGCCATTGAAAACATATATTAAACGATCGAACTATAACTTAAAATAAACTTTCATTTGAACTCTTTTTCATTTGCAAGGCTTTACAGTTTGTAGGAGGCTCAACTTCTGGAAATCGAATCAATAATTTCTTTACTTCCTCGAATGGGCCTTTCTTTAATAATTTTTACCAAGCGATTTCGAAATAGATGAATTAACATGCACAAAACGAAGTAGCTTCTTTTCCAAAGGAATAACGAAACCCTTTTTTTTTTTATAATTGGTGCGTGCTAAAGGGGTTGGGGCTACCCTTAAGTATCCTGTTTAAGACACAGCACGGGCCGAAGGTACCGAGCGAGAGATGGAAAGAAGGTACCGGTGCGCGTTGGTTTTAAATTTCGTCATGTTATACTCAGATGGGAAGACTGAGTTTGGAGTCAACCCTGAGATTTCCCTTATGAAATCACTTCGGTGTCTGTCTGTCTGTCTGTGGCCTTTTACATATTTGACTATAACGACTTTCTAGTTAAGGGATAAAATTTGGATTGAAGGTGTATCTAGGCGACCCAAAAACAAATCATGCATTTTTTTGGAATTAGTCGTAGATTAAAGAAAACGTTAGTACTAATACTAACGCCCGATAAAACTTTTATTAACGTTGACGGTTGATATTGGTGTCATTGGAAAGGGGGCGGTGTCCTGATTATGAAAATGTCTGTCTGTCTGTCACAAGGCTTTATTCTTGGTAATTGGCGAACCACTAAGAATGAAGAAATGAAACTTCGCCAAAATATGTATTTCACTTGTCCAAAGAAAGTTCAGGTAAGAAAATTAAAAAAAAATTCATATTAGCAAAAAGCTTAGTACAAATACTAAATTTGAAAAACAAATTTCTTTTACTAGTTCCTTGATGTGGATATCGTTGGAAAGAGGATGATAGTTAGATCAAAAAGTTACGCTATGGTATTCACCTCATTTTTATTGGTTAGAAGTTATTAGCCAACAAACTGCCAAAAACTGACTTGTGTACCGTGTCCCCCACCTTATTTTCTAGAATATTTGACAAAAAAATCTGAAAAAATTATGGGGCAACTCATCGCAATACCCCAAAACTATCCAAAAATCGTGTATGATTTTTTATTCATACTAAAATAAATTAATCACTAACTTTTTTTGAAAAAAATTTCACGGGAATCTATTGAGTGAGGTACCATCGCATGTGTCTTGTAAAATGAAATAGTTTTCATTTTGAAGTTAAGTTTTCGAGATATTAGGTTGTTAAATATCTCCCTTCCGCCTTTATGTCTTTTGAATTTTCCGGCTATGTACAAAGCGCTACAGAGCTCGTATCTGGCAATACATCATTCGAAAGGTCTTGACATAATCTAAAAAACGACGCTAAAAATCTGATGAAAATCTGAAATGTAGATCTTGATGTAATCTTTCTGTTAAAATTGGTTTGAGCACTGGCCAAAAACCAAAAAAAAAAAAAAAAAACAACATTCGAATTTTGAATATCCGAAAAACCATTTTGTAGATCTCGGCGAAAGAACAATGCAATATTATTTAAAAAAAATTATTTTCCTAAAATTTTTCGAGATATTAACGATTTAAATCGAATCAGTTATCGCAAAAAACGATGAACTGACGACAGTCTCAGTGTCGCTTGTGGCATTTCATCCCTTAAATGCACCAAAGCAATTTTCACACGGCTGGCGTGATCAGCAAATCTTCTTCTTCTTCTTCTTTTTCTTAGCCCGCATGTTCCACTAAAGGGGTTGCGGGGGCAGTGCACGCAAAAGAGATCTCCAGGCATCCCGATCCTCGACTTGGTCCAACCATCTCATTCTGGGTCTACCGAGCGGTCGCCTACCTGACGGAGTCGCATTCAAGGCACGCCTCGGAAGTCGTACTGCAGGGGACATGCGTGCCACGTGGCCATACCATCGAAGTATGGATCTTTCCGTTCGGAGAAGAAGCTGCTCAACGTTTAGCTCTCCCCGTACTGTCGTGTTCCTCACCCTATCTCGGCGAGTAACTCCTACAACAGCACGCAGAAATCTCATCTCGGCAGCTTGTATTCGCGATCTTATTCTTTTGGTCATTACCCAAATCTCATGACCATAGGTGAGAGTTGGAACAAATACCGAATTGAACACCGATAACTTGGCTTTCACCCCTGATGACAGACCTTCCAAGCTGTTTCAAAATTGACCCAGCTTGGCCAATCCTACAGGAAAGCTCAGTATTGCTCCTCCCATCACTCGTGAAAAAGACCCCGAGATACTTAAACTTCTCCACCTGTTTCAATGGAACTCCGCTGACCTGCAGAGTGCATTGCACAGGCGTTCTAGAAATGACCATCACCTCGGATTTGTCCACGTTAACCTTCATCCCAGCATCAGTACAGACGGCCACAAACCTATCCAGCGCACGCTGGAGTTTCGTCTGTGAGGATGTGAGGATAACTAAGTCATCTGCAAAAAGCAAAAATAAAAGGTAAAGTGTTATGTAAATCGACACCACAACTTTTTTTTTTCATAAAAAATATTAAAGTGATAAAGTTTTTTATACATTCCTCTCATTTCTTACATTCATACAGTTTTTTTCTTCATTACAATCATCGGTAATCTTTGCAGTCATTTCATTTCGAACCCAAAGACTCTAAGTGCAGAGACTCACATTTACAATCAATTAGACAGTGTAACATGATTGGGGATATAAATCAAGTGCGTGAATATTTTTGATGACTGCATTCATAATGATTGATTTTTCATTGCTTTCCGCCCATTGTCGTCCTGAGCACAATGGCTGTTCGGTACCAACTCTGCTTAGGTCTGAACAAGGGACACAAAACAACTTAATTGAAGAATGTAAAATACACCGACGGCAAAACTGTCAATGGACTGCGTGGTTCTCGCCTGAAGAACATCCAGATCCGCCCCACCAGATTCATGAGGTCATGCTCGTTACGAGAAGAGGACCATAGAATTATTGAAAATGTCCAAGGATAAGCGCGCCTTAAAGTTCATTAAGCGACGATTTGGAACACACATTCGCGCCAAGATGAAGCTTGAAGAACTCTCCAACGCTTACTCTTGGCGTTGGAAATTATTTTTTAACCTTTCCTTAACAATTTTGGTCTTTACGACTGATGTGAAGGAACTTGAAACCTAACCCCAAAGCGTTAGAAGAGAACTATGAAAAAGACAAGCAAGCTTATCAAGAACTTGGAATGTTTGTTTTCATGGGTTTATTTCACCAAAGCAATTCCTTTGAGGTCATTGAGAACTTTTAAAGGCTTATTTAAATTAAACATTTTTTTTTTTAATTTTTTTTTACCTAAAGTCTCTTGAAATATTTTAAAATTTCTCTGACTTCTGATTTAATAAAAACTTGTCAAGAACGGCTGTAGGGATTTGAAATAAAATAATAGACTTGTCACACAAAATTTTTACAGCTTCTTACTTCTCTTTTTACGATTTTTAGAAGTCCCTGCACGAATTAATTAATTTACGGTGGCATTGATTAATGGAAACGAATAAATAAAAAAAAAATATATATACAGTACTACTGTCCATACGAAATGCTTCAAATCATTTTATTCGGTTTTTGGAATTACGTCCTCATTCTAATGAAATGATTAGACTGTGACCATATTTTTTTTCCTTGGATTAAAAATGAAAAACGTGTTTTTTAAAAAGTCGGTCAGCCAAGCACTAATCATAATGCGTACGCTTTGAAGGATTTTGAATATATTATTTTGAGAGCCCAACGAAAATAAATCCATAAATTTGAGTCACCGTTAGAAATCCTAAATCATTTCTTGAACAGTTCTAGGCCGTTCACGTCCTTACCGTCGCTCCGATGAACTCCGCCCAGCAAATAAATCAAAGCCTGTCGTCAGCGACATGTCAAAAAAAAAAAAAAAAATTACACGACCTAGACTGCACCACCTCCACCCGCCCTATACACACACACATCCTCGCATAATCTTAATCACCAACAGCGATTGCTATCACCAAGCTCTGACAATCGTGAGCAACTTTTTCCAACTTCTCTTTCTGCAGTCGCTGTAAAAACGCAGAAAATCCTTTAAAAAAAAAAACGCACCGCTGACAGATGAGCGTTATTACTAACGCAAAGTGAAACCAGTTTTCCCGGCCGCCATATCCTACCGTAAAACGTAATCCTTGTTGTACATCGTTGGTGGTACGTTGGTGAATATTTCCCAAAAAAGAAAAATAAAAAAAAAATTACACCAAAGAAAGGATAACATCGCTCCCAGATAGATACTCCATCAGAAATTAAAATACGCGGAACTCTTTGTGTTCTATTCTCCCGAAATGGAGCGAATCCTTTGCCGAGGAGGATTAAAATTTGTTGTTGTTCTTGTTGTTTTTTTTTTAAGGAATTTCAAGCAAAATGGCAGCAGTTTAGTCGAACAGACGGCAGCAGATAGAGGCAACGTGTTTTAATAATGAGGATTAGATAAGGATTTCTCGGAACACTGGTGGAACTAATTAAAACTTAAGTTTCAGAAGGACTTAATCCACATTCATGTATATGGCGGGTATGGCCGCAACACTCAGCGGTGCCTTTGAGCTACAAGTGGGAGACAGACCTCGACCGTAGTAAACCTGCAACGTGTTTCATCATTGATGAGATGCGGTTGGGTGTAGTTTTAAGAAGTTTCGTCTTCTTAATCTCTTTGACAGGATTGTGTTTGGGTTGCTAAGGATGGTCTGTAACTAGACACAGACGCACAGGATAGTAGTTGTGCGGGAGAGAGTGCTTAACGCTTCAGAGTTAATTTGAAAAGGAACTTGTGGGAACCTGGGAATTGTTGAAAAATAAGAACTAAAAATTTCAGTTTCACCGTTCGGTGCTGCCAGTGCATTTCTTTTCTTTGTGTTGTTAATGAGTAAAGTCTGGAGGGCAGCTTAAATGAATGGCTAAAAAATATTCTAAAAAAGTCTGAGAATTTTGCATAATAGGGGTAGAGTAGTTCGTGTTATGTAGAAGAGCAAGTGGGTCTCGGGACCCGCATCCCACAATTTTAATTCAATCCTAAGGACTGTGATTTACTTGAGTAAATTGTGCATGCTCTTGAAACGTCCGTGTATGTGATAACTCTAGAGTGTGCATGATAGCAGCAAGATTTTCTTAGATTTACTCTCGTGTATGTTTGGATAATTCGACAGGCAATAAGTTGCTTAGGGCAAAAGTCAGAGTCTACATACTCGTTATATAATGTTGCCGTGTCAGTGAGAGAACGAGTTGGTCGAAGTATTGAAAATATCGCTGCCGTTCAGACGTCCGTAGCAAACGATCAGTCAATTCCACGGCATTCTCAAGAATTAGGCATCGCTCAGACTATATTATGACGTATTTTGCGTAAGGATTTTGGTTTACACCCATACAAGACGAGAATTAAGGCCGATGGACCATTTGAAGCGACGTACTTTCTTCGATTGGGCTCTGGAGAAGATGCCCAAGATCATGAATTCCCTCGCAAAGTCAGCTTCAGTGACGGAGCTCATTTTAGGCTCTATGGGCTAGTCAATAAACGAAATATGTGTTATTGTTCGGGTGAAAATCCACATGTGTCTCATGAATCACCACTTCATCCACTAAAAAAAATTACTGGTGCGGTTTGCATGCCGGCGGCGTTATTGGGCCATATATTTTTATCGACGATAACGATCGTCAAGTTATTGTGAATGGCCAGCGTTAACGCGCCATGACGCGCCTTTAATTTTTGGCCCAAATTGAAAGATATGGGCTTGAACGACATGTGGTTTCAACAGGAAGGTGCCACAAGCCACAAGCATACATAACAACAGATTTATTGAGGAGTAAGTTTGAGAAGCGTGCTATCTCAAGAAATGGCCCAGTCGATTGGCCGCCTCGTTCGTGCGATTTACGACCTCTAGACTATTTTCATTGGGCTACGTTAAGTCATTGGTTTATGCCAACAATTTGACGTTGAGCTCCTCCAACGTCCTATGACGTTTTATGAGTCAACATTGAACGCGAAATAGTGGTCGTTTCGTCGAAATGTGTGGCCGAGTAATCGAAAATTTGGTCCAACGCATAGACCACTGCAAACGTGCTCGCAGTGGCCATATAACCGAGGTCGAGTTCCATCCATAAATGTTTTGATTGTACTTTAAGCCGATAGTAAAGTTTTTGAAGTATCTCAAATGGTGTTTTTTAATTGACAGTTGTGGAGGCCATGTTGATAGCCGTGGTACTCATGCTGTTCAAGCATCACTCTGCCTGCATCAGCCAGCATAAAGTGAACTCACTATTTTGTCTTAAAAGTCTGTAATCATTTGGCTTAGCTCGGAGATTGTTAAAAATTTAATGCGTTAGTCACAAATTTATAGTTTTATAGTTTTACTAAATCGCAGTTATTTTTGTTAGTCCAATCAAATTAATATAATCTACAAAGACTGAATTATTTAACAATTCTGCTACGGATGCAATATCTCCAGCTAACACGATTGAGCAGCACTTTTAAATGTTTAAGCTTTTGTCATAAAAACGATTATTTGTTGTGAAAAAATTGCACTTATGTCACACAGACGTGGACTCTCAAAGTCAATAATCCAATGTTTTGTAGTGATGATCAGCTCCTCAACAAATCAACTGACACCCCAACACTGTGAATGGTCCACATCATTCACGCTAGCGGTACATACGAGCTCTGTAGCACTTTGCACATAGCCGGAAAATTCAAAAGACAAAAAGGCGGAAGGGAGATATTTGACAACCTAATAGAAAGCAATTGTGGTCCTATGATCAGTTGTTTTGAGCATGTAGAGATTTCGGTCTGCATTTTTGTACCTTCACTCAATTATAACTTTTTTAAATTGCTCACTCTTGTGACTGTGGCCTATACGTAATATTTTCAAAAAAAATCTTTTTGAATTTCATTGATGACATATTTCGAAAATAAGCTAGAGCGGGTCTTATTGGGCCACAGGTCAAATTGGCCGCCACTTGGACTTGGGATGATATTATTCCTCTGCAATAACATATTTTCATTTTTTCGGAATTTCATAAAGAACCCAGATTTTCATTCTTTCCATTGATCCTAAGTTCCATAGTTGTATTTTCATTAGGTTGCCATTTATGAGACTTCAAGTGGAAAGTGACCCAACTAACCCTGCCCTACCCTATTTCTGAAAATTGTTGAAAATCTAGGAGTCTTATCTTTGGAGAAAACTTCATCATCATCATCAGTGGTGGCGTAACAGCCCACGAAGGACCAGAGCCTAGCTTTTCGCGCGTCCACTGTGTTGTGCGCGTAATAATTTTGACACAGCGAATTGATAAAGCTTTCCGTGACAGAAGTACTCCAGGAGGGTTGTCAGTCGTTCGCTGGAAGTGGGACCGTGAAAAATGTTTATGGTGTTTTTTTCCCCGAGCTGGATTCGAAGCCGGGTACTCTCGCTTAACAGTCCGACGCACTAACTGACTAAGCCATGGCCCCCACTTGAAGAAAACTTACTGATTAATTTTTTGCTCATGAAAGATTTTCAGATGTCTTCACTAAACTTATTTTTTCAAAATTTACGAGTTGAGAAACTTTGTTTTTTGTTTTCGCAGTCGCTCTGCTGTTCTTCAAGTTGCAGTCAGACTTCGAGTGTCGAGAAGAAGTATACAAATTTATTTTCGAAATTCTTGTTCAGAAAATATAGCCTCACAAGTATTTATGTTATATTTCCAACAACCTCCGTTCTGTTTGGGAAACCATAAAAACTCTTCACGACCAGTCATATGATAATTTCAGCCACAATATGTCCGACAATTGGCCACGATTTCAACAAAATCACACGATACTCATATAAAAGTATTCAAATCTTCGTTGAAATTATTGTTGATGTTTTTTTTTTTTGCTTAAATATGCAATAATTAAATTCTAGTGCTTTTATAAAGACCAATCTAAAATTCATATTGTGGTAATAGTTGCATATAAAAACAACCATTGAAATTCGCATTTAAAAGAATAAATGTTGTCATGTGACTAACTAACAGGTACTCGAAACTTTTACGACTTTTTTAACAACCATTTCCACTTTTTGAATGAGTATTTGACTTTCGACCAAGCCATACAAGTGTTATTTCATAATCTTAAAACAAAATTATTTTCTCGGCGCTGCTTAAGTATTCAATCGTTACGACGGTATGTGGTTGTAAAAATGTTAAGTACCTGTAGTTTATGTGCATAGAAGTTTAATTCAATTAAAGTAAGTAATGAAGAAACATTTTTATTAAAAGATATTAGATGAGTTGATTCCATCATTAAGGGTTCGTTAATTTGTCTGTATACTGAAATGTCTAAACAATTTCTGTCATTTTTTTGTTCTTGTCAAAAACAAAAGAAAAACAAAAATAACCAAGCAGCAGGCAGCTTAGTGCTGCTTGTGGAGTACTTATCAATTATCTATAACTTAATCTTTCAGTAAGTTTAATAGTGAAGTGGTATTTCATTTAAAATTGCAAAGACGGACTTTGCAAACTAACAATTTCAGGAGAATTTTTGATGGAAAACCACCCTAACCTGGATTTGTTGGAGAAATTTTATTTATTCGTAAGAAAAATAAGAGTGACTACTTCGTTTTAAATAACTTATTAAAACTGAATAAATATTTAAAACTTCATTGTTTAATATATTTCATGGTATTTCATCTTTCAAGTTTTTGTGGTCAAGTTTAAATTCATCTCCAACTGAAATTCTTTTCGTCTACTTCAAATTTTTCAAGTTTCAGAGTCACTCTAAACGCATAGAATTTGCGTTTTTGTTACTCATGGCGCCTATCAGTAGTCAAGTGGAAAGGCTGAAAACCATTGCCCACCCCACTTTCGTCCAGACACATCCTTGAGGCATAAAACAATTCAAGTACCCAACATAAACATCAACGTCTGTGCTAAGACGTCAATAGGTCCCATGCCATTAAGGCCAGACAACAATTCCCGAGCCACAAAAACCCTATTTCAATGTTTATCTACAAAATATTTGTCAGCCACCCTCCACCCACAACACTCGTCCTTGCAGTGTTTATGGAGTAAATCTCTTAATTTACACACAAGTCCGACTGCTTATCTCTGCACATGTGTGCATGCAACGCTCGAGTGCTTTCAAAATCCGGAAAGTTCCTTCTCTCGGCTCAAAATTTGCACAGTTGATTGACAGAGGAGAACGAGTGCAATGTAAACAGGGTTAAGGATAAACACCAACACAATACGACTACATTTGCATTTACGAGATTGTACAGTAGGCCACCCCCGGCCCACGGTTGTATCAAAGTCATACTTCCAGCGCTAATGTCAACCTTAACAAAGCAAAGCACAGAACCGACGACGATCGAAATGCTGCCTTGTGGTCGTTCCTGACGTGCGGTAAACGCGGTGAGCGCCTTCGGCCTCAAACCGTCTCGATTGAGATATTTTCCTGCTTCTGCTTTTTCTTCCTCCTTGTCGTCTTCATCACCGTCGTCCTTCGAAGGATGGCCGGAAGGACTCTCCTGCCGCCCCCTTCGATTGTTTGTCATTCGAAGAGATAAATGTCACTTAGGCGGAAAAAATGTTTTATACTTTGTTATTTTCGATTTTTCTTTTTTCGCTCGTCAAATTGATGTGCTGCTGTGTCGTTCTTTCTCATAACTTTGCCTTACACGTGTGTTTGTGTGTGAGCCTGAAGGGACGTAATTGAATTCTTTGGAGTCTGCGAAAATTCAAGTGAATTTCCATACGAAGAAGCAATTTGGAAGGAAATTTTCATCCTTTTTTGAATAAGTTTGGTATCCTGGTGAAATGAAATTTTAAAGATGAACCGAGATTGGGTTGCTGTCAAAAAATGTTCGACAAAGTTTTTTTATTTTTTAAAGTTACTCCCGGGATAGGGTTTTCAAAAAGGGATATTTGGCTATTGCTTTGGGCTGTGTCACCGTCCCTGGCGTGTGGACAATGCAAAGTGCCTCACACTCCTGGCTTTGATTAGAATTTCTGGCGAGGAAACCCGATTTCAGGCATAAATTGTGTATCCCTTGTGTGTTTTCGATTCGTCCAATTTAGATTGGGATGGCTTTTTTTTTTTTATCATTGCAGCCTTATAGCACACACGATTTGAAAGCTCTGTCGTCCTTTGATGCGTCCACAGAGTGACCGCTGGATATTTTTTTTCTGAAAGCAGATTCACTGAAACTGTTTTTAAACTCGGACTGAAAAATGTTCAAAAAAAAAATGACTGGTAGTCGAATAGGATTCTTTTTTGAAACAGTTCGAGGAGACTTCTATCAACGTGTTAAGTGAATTGGCCGCAAAATTAGTTGTCAGCTTTGTGGACGAACGCAGAGTGTTAAAAGTGAATTAGTTAACTTTTTTTTTTAGCTGAGATTTAAGAAGGAAATAAGTTCTGTCAAGTGCCGAGAGTTTCGTTCTGTGTGTTTAACACATTTTTGCATACAAGTTTGTTTATTGGTGTAGCTCTTTCTGGAATATCCAACACATTGGAATAATTTCTTGTGCATCTAAAGTCATCCAAGTGTTAATCGTGGTCATAAATATTCTCTACCATAAACTTGTCAGATTTTCTTTCTCTAAAAATTCTGTTCTAAGGACTGGGCCCTCCCTTATTACTTAATCGTCAATAAAAAATAAAATAATATCTTTACTAAGCAGCAATAATAAATATTGATAATTTAATTTATCGTTCCTGCATTAAACAGTTGAAATGTTTGCGGAGTAATTTGTCTGCCTATTTTAGCAAAAAATTGTTGTGTAAAATTTCATTTGAAAATGTGAAATCAAAAAGCTAAGGCGAAAATCAAATGTCAGACATACAATATTTTGTTTTTGTATTTCTTTCAATGAGATCTGTAGAATTGTAAAAGAATTTTGTAAAAAGAATTTTCAAAATTTGAATTATTTCGTTTTACCTTTATTGGCAAATAATTTATATTCTTGCCAAAGTGCTGGAAATAGTTTTAATGGAAAGATTACATCAAGGCGAACGATGGGCAATCCTCCTGGAGTATTTCTGTCATGAAGAGCTTTCGCGATTCGCCTTAAACAGTAGGTCTCCTTCACAGGTGTCAAAAATTATAAAGCGCACAGCACAGTATAGGCGCGAGGAAGCTAGGCTCTGGCCCTGTATGGGCTGTTACGCTGACTATCTATTTAATTTTTTTTATTGCAAGCCATTGGTTTATGCCAATAAGCCGACGACGTCGGAAGAGCTCAGAGCCAACATTGAACGCGAAATAGCCGAAATGTGCGGCCGTGTCATCGAAAATTTGGTTCAACGAATCGACCGCTATAAACGTGGTCGCGGTGGCCATATGGACGAAGTCAAGTTCCATTCATAAATGTTTTAATTGTACTTAAAGCCGATAATAAAGTTTTTGAAATATCTCAAATGGTTTGCGTTTTATTTAAAAAAAGTTATCAAGTCCTTTTTGGAAAATCCTTTATAAGGGTCTCGTTTTTTCATTTTACGCCTTTAATGCATTAAAAATATAAAGGAGAAAGTTGTAGGCTCAATTGTCTAATGGTTGAACTATTGATTGTCTATTTATGTGTTCGAGTCGTATCCGTCAATTTTTTCTGCCATATTTGCTATAATGATGAACTCTCTAAGACGATTTTGGTATATAAAAAAATATAAAGTTGCCATCCCGAACAGGGCATGCACAGTAGATCTCATCAAAATTTTAGAACATTGTTAACAGAGTGGTTGAAGTGTGTCTTCGCCCTGGTCGTTTAAGGTTTAGACTTCTGAATTTCAACTAAAACCGTTGAATTTAAATTTTGTCGTTCCTTCCCCTGCCTTGCATTGAATTCTTGAAGCTCGATTGATTCTGAGACGATTACAGACCTCCAAATCGATTTCGGCCCAAGTCCAAATTTGGATAACATATTAATGTCTCAGAATTTACGTTTGATGGACATCACTCTTCTAAAAAATAATTTTGCCCTCCTTAAAACAAGATCTCAGATCAAAACAGGATGTAGTATATTCTACCATTACAAAGCTTTTCTATTGAGTGAAAATATCAGTTTTTCAGAAACCAAAATTCAGCCTCAAATTTAATATTTTCCCCTTTTAGTATTTTTTTTGCTGCAGTATAAGTTATTTTTTTGGGACAGTTCTTAAATTGAAGTGGAGAGGTCTTAACTTCCCACGAGTTCATAAAAGCAATTAAAGCAACATGGGAGACTTAACACGTCTGACGTCGCTTCCAAAACAATCCGCATTAAAACTCACCTCTTCAGGACATCTCTATGATTGCTTACCAGGAAAACAACGTAACTGAAGGAATCACATTTCACACATTTCAAAGGGCCACGAGACCACTCCCCTGCCTCTTATTGTCAAGTGCAGGCTTAAACACCGCCTGTCAACCACCACACATGTGTCGCTAGCGATAAAAGTTGCAAAAAAAAAAATGCACGCCCACCATCCGCATCCGGTGTCATAAGCATCCTTCGGTGTTCACATTAGCCCCCGGGAAGATTTAATGAATTTAACATTTCAAGCCCATTAACCCAGTTCCGAAGACAGCTCTCAGAGTGGCACGGCGTGGTGTACGTAATTATTTCGGTTGTGGATATTGACAACAAAAAAAAAAAAAGATCGTATGCACAAACTTCCTGCTGCATTTGTGTGTGTCCTGGTATGATAAACTCAACGCTTATATCCTCTTTCGTTTGATGGTTTCTCGCCGTAAATGAGACCACTCCGTGGAGCGTGGGTGTATTTTATGATGATGGCGCACAGGACGAGAACGAGCACTTGTGTGTACTTACTTTTTATGGTCATCATGTTTGTAAATAAGTTTCATACTCAAAAACTCAGTAATTGTGTGGCTGCGTTTGCGATGATTAATTACTAGTGGAATCGCATATGAGTTTGAGTTTTTCTTTTTTTTTTTTCTCTCTGCGTTGTAAGCACTTTTTGAGAGTGTCCTGTCGCTTGACAGATAACAATTTAAAAACCAATTCACAATTGAAAAAGTATCTCCCTCACTAACATGTCATTTTGTATCTCTTTTTTTTTTTTAATTGCATTCTTTTTGTCCATCTCGGCAGTGGCGTCCAATTTCGACGCTACTGAACTAAAGGGCGGACCATACCCAGACCCAAATCCTTGGATACCAGTGGTAGCATATCTGGAACCTCTGTCGAGACCAACAAAATCTCCAAGTATGTTAACAACATTTTCAATTGTGAATTAACAAAACACACAGTTTTTGTTTATTATTTAATTTTTATTTTATTATTTCTTGCCAAAGTTGGGAATGCCACGACAACCAAAAAAAAAAAAAAAACACATAGTTTTTTGCTGAACGTAGTTTTTCCCACACACACTCTTTCACACGAAAGGAAAGCTTTGTCGCTTTTTGTTACAAAAACAAACAGAAAACAGAAAACTTTGCATTGCGTTAGTTGGTGTTTGTAGTTGCGACAATCTGTCGCTTGTAGAAAATCTGAAAATCATTTTTTTCTTTTTTAAATACAATTAAATTTTAATGAATACTAAACTTTTTTTTTTCCTTTCATTTCTCTTTCTTCTGAATTTCATTGCAGAATGCGATCAAACATTCGTATCACGTGTTGGCGGTCCACAGAATGGCACGTTCTCGGCACCGCTCATTCACAATCCAAGAAATCACTCAAGACAGTGTTTGTACATCTTCCTAGCAGGCCCCGGGCAACGTGTTGAAGTGGTCTTTACGACGTTTAATTTAAGAGGAAGCCCACCAGAGTAAGTATCCCACTCAATCTCATTTTTCGCGAAGTGTAAACACCCCTTGGGGGCTTATTGTTATTCATATTTTTGTTGGGGGTTGTTTAATTTTTTTTTTTTGACAAATATTCACTAATTGTGTATTTTCCGTTCTTTACTTTTCAATTAAAAAGTGGATCTGCCGTCGGTGAATTACCAACGTAAGTATAGATTTTTTTTTTTGTTTCCTTCTTTCAAATTATCTTAAAAGATAACAATTAAGTTATAAGAGGGGGCTCTCTTTTTGTGTATACACAAAGTTTAGAGAGAAACAAAAAGTTACAATCGCCTGGGTCCTTGTTGGTTTTTAAGTGTCGGTGATAAGAAGGGGTAGGCCTGTAAAGAAAATATGTCTGTCCTCAAAAGTTACGAGTTCATATCAAAGTAGAGAAAAGAAAAAGCTTTTTTTTCTGTTTCCAGTGGGAGAAAAACTTCTTTTACGAGGGACAGCCTTGCTGCAGTGTGAACTTATCATTTTTGTTTTGTAGTCTCAAATGGATGGGTTGAAGCGAAGCACTTTAACTGGCGATACTGACAGCTGTGTTTCTTTTGTAAATGTTTTAAATCGTTCTGTCACAAACCTGCCTCACAATTCCCATTCGTTAAAGTAGAGATTTTCTTACGGATTCTGTCATCTTGCCCTTCTGTTACAAACTTGTCGCGAAATTCCCACTCGGTAAAAGCAGAGATTTTTCTTTCGACTTATGTCGAAAATTGACAAAGCGACTTGGGACGTTTACGGTCTGTGACAGCATTCGGTATGGAACTGAAATCAAATTTTTCAAAAGAAAGTCGTGAGGTTAAGTCGAACATTTGAAGTGAAGGGTGTATATATGTATGTGGCGGCGTAACAGCCCGTTGAGAGCCAGAGCCTAGCTTTTTCGCGCCTCCACTGTGTTGTGCGCGTTATAATTTTGTCACATGTGGAGGGGACCTACTGTTTAATGCCGGTTCCGAACGGCGAATTGCGAAAGCTTTTCATGACAGAAGTACTCCAGGAAGGATGTCAGTCGTTCGCTGGAGGTGGGGCCGTGAAAAATGTTTGTGGTGTTATTTTTTCCCCGAGCTGGATTCGAACCCGGGTACTCTCGCTCAACAGTCCGACGCACTAACCGATCGAGCCAACGGCGCCCACGGTTAGTGAAGGGTGTAAGGTCGAGAATATAAAGACAAGTTTTTAAGACATGAAGTCTCTCAGGCAAAACCGTGTTAATGTCAGCCGATAAAACTCTTGCGTAAAACTTCTTCATCTTAAACAAACAAGAAATACAAACTCGAGAAAAACTTTCAGAGCAAAAAGAAAACACAAACCTGTCACTTGCTAAACCTGTTCGGGTTTTTTCTTCTTCATCTTACGAAATGTCTTCTCTACAATTCATATGCTCTTGGTTACCAGGCCTTAAGAGAGCTTCAACAAGTTCCCATTTGTTTGGAACAAAAAATCAAACACAATTACAGCAGTTAGCAAGAAAAAAAAAAGAGGTTGTATAAAATAAAGGAATTGAGCGCACAGGTCATGTTAATGCCGAAATCAATCAATAGGATTTGTGATTCTGCTCCGTAGAACAATACAAAGAATTTTCTTCATTCCGTGATTATTTTTATGAAATTTGCCCCTTTCGAAAGTATCCTCATCATCATAAACTTGTCAATTCAGAAAACTTCAACAGCATACCACCCGAATCATCGTGAAAACAATTGATCTGTCCACTCACTGACGGCCCCAATTTCAGGCAGACAGGTTTCAAACATTTTACCACTTCATGAAAAGCCTAAAAATTTAATTCATCGCCCAAAAATCCGTTTCATCGTTGTGGGAGACTGCCGCACAAAAGGTTTCGATTCAAATGAGATATATCTCCCCGCCAATTAGTACGTTTCCGTGGTTCCACAACTGGTGGCAACGCGAGGGTTTTATTTAATTTTTGATTAATTCAATTTTATTGCAAAGAATCAGAACCATCTTTTTTTTTTTTTGCCCTCATCCTTTCCATTCTTGCCTATTAAATGGGTTTAAATTACGAATGATGGTTTACTCTTTTTCTTTTTTTTTTTTAAGGAGGGATAATGCCATTACCCATCAAAGTTCTTCTGACAGAAATTAAACCTTCGTCATGGAGAATTTTTTTTTTTATTTCAAAAAGACTCACACTTAGTCAGCTTGTAAATTGAATTTGAAAGTTACCGGCTGTAGAAGAAGAGGGTTGTAACTTTCTCGTCTTTCATTTGTTGCAGTCTTAAGTAATTTGTGAGGTTGAGGTAGAGAATACAAGAAGTTCTTTTGGCTTTCTGTGATGTGGAAAATCTTTTTTTTTTGATGCTCGTCAAGGCTCGTTCTTGCAGACTTCTTTGTGCGGCGTAGAGTGTTGTAGATCTAGTTTTATTGGCATTGATCTTAGTGTTGCATAGCTGTTGCATCCACTGTGCTGTACGCGATATAATTTGACAAAAGTGAAGGAGACCTACTGTTTAATGGCGATTCCGAATGGTGAATTGCGAAAGCTTTCCATGACAGAGATTACTCCAGGAGGATTGTCAGTCGTTCGCTGGAGGTGGATTCGTGAAAACTGTTGGTAGTTTTCTGTCCCCGGGCTGGATTCGAACCCGGGTACTCTCGTTTAACAGTTCGACGCTTTAACTATTTAAGCCACGGCGCGAATAAGCTATGCTCTGGCCCTGTATGGGCTGTTACGCAGATTATTTTTTACTTTGATGTTAGTGTTGTCTTTTTCATTAGAATTGATTTTAGCAATGACTTTAGCATCGGCTGTGACTCTGTCATGAAATTATTAATGACTTGACTTTTTTTCATTTGCATTGGATCGCCTCTGACTTTGATACTAAAATTCTGCCATTGACTTTTATATTGATTTTTACTTCGGCATTTGCATTGCCATTGACATTAGCGCCACTTAACTGAGGTATTACTATTGATATCACCTATGATTCAATTACCAACTTAATTTAAGAAATTGGTTTTGACAGTGAGTTGAGTTTAGCATTGACTTTGATATCGACTTCTGCATTGCCTTGTCATTGTCACAATGTGATTTTTCAACAGGCTCCATGCATCATGAAGCTTTCAGTTGATGTTGTAATCAAAAATTCTCGTCAAAGTGTGAAGTTAATTCGCAATATTTCTGAGTGTCAATTTGTGTTTTTATTTAAAATGAAATGGCTCCACAGTGGTCATCAGTCAAAGGGCTCCGATTTAATTGAAACATAAAAAAACGCAGCAGATGATGTCATTTCGAATGAATGTGTTAACCAAACCACCGCCACCGCCTTTTAAATTTTCACAAAAAACCCATGGCATCCTCACGTGATTGTAACTTGTCTGTCCTCACCACAATCACCACAGAATTGAATTTTTATTTTCCATCCTCTCTCGTTTCTTTCCACAGTTGTGTTCACGAATACATGGATATCTACTCGGAGGTGCAGTCATCGGATCCAGCTGATTTAATTAATTCACCATTCGGTGGAAGATTCTGCGGCACGATACCTCCACGCCGGCGTATATCCATGCACCGGGCCATAGCAATATCATTTTTTACCAATAAAAATGTATCGGAGCCTGATTTATTCGAAGGACACTATAGATTTTTAAATGCATGTAAGTTATTCATCAACTGGAGTGTTGACTTAAATTAATTGTGTGTCTTATCCTTTCAGCGGAATATGAAATTGGTATACCAATAGCTGGATCACCATGTTCCTACACCATAACTCCTAGCATGAGTATTAACAAAACGGGTGCTTTAATATCGCCAACTTATCCAGGTGCCTATCCAAAGGATATGTCGTGTACATATCAATTTCTCGGTGAAACAAATCAAAGAGTTAGATTAGAGTTTCGTGATTTTGATCTATTTTTTGGCGGACCACAGTAAGTATCCCCATCATCATCATTGACCAATCACATCATTAATTTAATCCTTTTTGCAGCTGCCC
The DNA here is from genome assembly GCA_905187475.1 of Syritta pipiens. Classification (NCBI taxonomy): domain Eukaryota; kingdom Metazoa; phylum Arthropoda; class Insecta; order Diptera; family Syrphidae; genus Syritta; species Syritta pipiens. Next base: position 20,541,830 of record LR994572.1, read on the forward strand.
ATTTGACTATGTCAAAGTGTACGATGGTCCCGATAACTCGTCAGCATTAATCGGTACATATTGCGGACAACAGAGAAATTTAGTTTTATATTCGAGCGAATCGAGCCTTTTTGTTCATTTTTATACGCTGCCAAGAACTGCAAATACCCAAAATCGTGGCTTTAAAGGAATTTATGAATTTAGCGAGAGTTTTGTTAAATTAGATTTTATACGTGAGTATCTTTTTGGCTTTTCTTTGCGGGACGGGGTAGCTTTTTTAGGGGTTACTTTTGGGTCTGTGGCATGCGTGCGGTTTCGTGTGGGTGGAAAGGTGACGACTTAATTTGGAGGAGAGTTGGGTGTTTTTTTTTTACGAATTTTCGCCATCAATCAAAAAGTTGTGTTTAACGATTTTTTTGTGAATTTAGTAGGCACGCAAATCGTTGATATTAACAAGCAGGGGACAGACTTTTTATTGTTTGTAGTCAGACAGCATGTTTGAGTTATGACGGTTTTAAATATTGCTTGGGATTTTCACCATTTAATAGCACAATGTTCGTTCTGAATGAATAAGTGAAATCGTTATGGAATCTGTCTTTCCATGTCTCTCTCGGTCATCGTTACAAAACTGCGTATACAACTTCTAGAGTTCAGGGATAAATTTGGACTAAGAATGTATTAATTTTTGGATTGGCGAAGTTTCATTTATTTTTCAAAAAGTTAATTCCAATATTAGGGCCTGAAAAATACTTTTATTCTTTTTTGATAAGGCAATATGCTCTTTTGAGTTCACCTTCACACCACCAAGCGCGTTCGCCATGGACAGGAACAGGTGGTAATCACTTGGTGCTATGTCCGGACTATATGGTGGATGCGATAAAACCTCCCATCCGAGCTCTCGTAGCTTCTGACGAGTCATCAACGAAGTGTGTTTTCTGGCGTTGTCCTGGTGGAACACTACACCCTTCCTGTTGGCCAATTCTGGACGCTTCTGGTCGATCGCCTGCTTCAAGCGATCCATTTTTATCCAGAAGCGTCTGGCCATATGGGAGAAGCTCATAGTGGATGATTCCCTTCCAATATGGCCGTCAATCCCGGCTTGGCCACTGTTTGGGATGATTCACCGGCCTTCGACCACGACCGTTTTCGCTTGATATTGTCCTATGTGATCCACTTTTCGTCGCCAGTCACCATCCGCTTCAGAAATGGGTCGAGTTCGTTCCGTTTCAGCAGCATATCGCAGACGTTCGGTCCAGAAGGTTTTTTTGCGTCAAATCATGCGGCACCCAAACATCAAGCTTTTTTTTGTATCCAGCCTTCTGCAGATGGTTTAAAATAATTTGATGACTAACTCCCATCTCCTGGGCGATGTCACGAGATGCCACATGCCGGTCTAACTCGATGTTTTCCATGATTCGATCGGTATTCGTCGTCACAGGTCTTCCGCCGGCTGGCTTATCCATGGTGTCGTTTTCACCGGCTCTGAATCGTCGAAACATTCCTCCGCGGTTGGAAGTGATAGAGTACCATCCCCCAAAACACCAATAATCTCACGGAACGTTTCTCTAGCGGATTTGCCTTTAACGAAGGAAAACTTTAAAATAGCGCGAATTTCGGCGTTACTGAACTCCATGTTTACACGTCTATAACTGTTGAACGCAATATCCCAACTAATCATGCATAGCGTCGTTTTGTACGTTATGTCAAGACCTTTGAAATGATGTATAGTATTGCCAGATCCGAGCTCTGTAGCGCTTTGTACATAGCCGGAAAATTCGAAAGATAAAAAGGCGGAAGGGAGATACTTGACAACCTTATATAAAAAATGTAACAAATGTCATTAAAGCATTAAGCCACAACAAATGGGGGCATTGATGAAAACCCAACGACTGTCAAAGTCTATATAAATTGTTAACATTTTGAATTAAAAGACACAATAAAAATCTAATTGTAAATACGCCTAGACGCGCAAATTAAACCTTTCTTTTAATTTCTTCGATTTGTACAATGTACAAAAATCTAAAAATCCTTTTTTTTTAAACGTGATTAACATTTTGGTCCTTCGAGCTTTTGAACAAAACATTTTTTTTTCTAAACAAAACCAAAAAATATATAAACAAAGAAGTTATAACCTAACAAAAATAAAACAAAAATTTTTTGTTCTTCTTAGAATTAAATAAAAACTAAACAAAACATTTATTTAAAAATTCATTTAAATAAATGTAAAAGTTAGCTCTTATATTGAATTAAAGAACCTTACTTAACCACCCCATTTTAGTAAGGAATAATGACTAACCAATCCTCTAAAAATTGACTAAGAAATGGGCCCCGTTATTTTCTGACATGGTCTATTGTTCAATTAAAAAATGTAGGGGTTTCACGGTTTTTCCAGTTGATAGAAAATTTAACAATTTTAGATAAACGATATAAGCTATGGCTTGAGTGAATTTCACATTTTGCGGATTTTATTTGAAACATTGGCTTATTAATTGCTAAAGTGAGAGATGAAGGTGGCTTTTACGTCGTAGTCTACGGTAAAATAGATAATTTGCTATGAAGTGATGTGCATATCAAATTCTTCCACCCCAAGCGTTGTGTAATATACACGATGTTTAAATTTTGAGCGATTATAAAAGTAATCAAACACTTATATTATTCAAGTTTTTTTATGATAGAAATTACTGTGGATTCTACACAGAACTCAGCATCACTTTGGCGTCAGTAGAATGTAGGCTGTTGTCATCTTGTTAACTTTTTGCTCACAGTTTTTCAAATATCGAAAATTTTGCTGTCCATCGAGTGAAAATAGATTTTGTTACGCTAACACAATTTAAAAGAATCTATATTACAATTTAAGACACTTTCTAGAACTCGTTTTAGAATGTCCCCATGAGGTTGGCTGATAAATAAATGCCCGAGATCATTCCTCCAAATTTTAGGTATATCCAGTTTCACCACGCTAGTTCTTAACAAACGTCTCAATTTTGAATGCCTAAAAGTTAAACGTTCAAATTTGCAGCCTAGATGTTAAACAATAAAATTGTGAACGTTTAAATTTTCGACGCTCAAATTTTAGACACACCGACTTTTAACGCATGCCTCAGCACCATTTTACTAACAATTGAAAACAAAACAAAAAATTTCACGACTAACAAAATAAAACCTGGCAACTCTCTACTGTATCTCAAACTTAAAGAATCTAAACCAAAACTAGGTGAAAACGATGGCATTCACATACGTGGCTCAGAATGCGATCAGAAGATTCTATCGAAAAAGGAGTCAACAGGATTTGTTTTGTCTCCGAATTATCCTTATCCTTATATCCCGAAGACGGTTTGTAGGTAAGTGTTGTCCTGTCTTGATCTCAACTCTGTTAAACATGGCATGGCATCATTTTGTCATCTCCAGATACTTCATCTATGGAATGCAAGATGCACAGCACTTGGAGAGGGTTCGCTTGGAATTCTCGGCGTTCAACATTCCCAAGGTCGAGCATAAGGACAAGGGCGAGTAAGTTTGCAACAACTTTGCGGCATAAGATCTCGATTTATGGATCTGAGTTTTTAGGACAAACTGCTCAGATGGGTATCTGAAGATCTATCTCAAGGGACAGGAGACCGCAGACGCATACGACAAATTTGATTACGAGCTCTGCGGCAACGAGACACAACGGGTGGTGAGCGATGGGCCTCGATTAGCGATGGTCTTCAGTTCGGGCGAGTTACAAGGACGCGGCTTCAAGGGCAAGTACACCTTCGAGACGGAATACAAAATCCCGGGCACAGCCGCCCCCGACGGCACGTGCAGCTTTACCTACGTTAGCAGCTCAAAGAAGCGCGGCGAACTGAACAGTCCACGGTATCCTTCCAATTATCCATCCGAGACGAATTGCTCGTATCTCTTCCTGGCCGAGCCAAACGAACAAGTGACCATCGTTTTCGATCATTTTAAAGTTAAGGCGGACAACGTCAACTCCACAGCTGGTGCCTATGGGTAAGTTGGACGCTGGTTCGACCCACAGATGTGTCGTCTCATGGGCTGTTCTTTTATTTTCAGAGCGTCGGCCTGCTTTGAAGACTGGCTGGAAATGTATGTCATATACCGAGATAACAATGACCGCTTTCTTGGTCGATATTGTGGTCTAACAGCTCCCGGCCCCGTCGAGAGCCCAAGGGGTGCGGTTGGTCTGAGAATCACTTTGCATACCGATCAAGAAAATGTGGCCAGCGGCTTCAAAGCTCGCTACTACTTCGAAACGGCCAAGTCTGAGGTTGGCGATTGTGGCGGCAACTTCTCCAACGAGGACTCTGGCATCATAACATCGCCCCATTATCCCAGCAACTATAAGAGTCCGGCCAAGGGTATGGCATCGATGGCATGCAACTGGTACATGACAGCGCGTCCCGGATACAAGCTGTCGATAAATTTTGAGCACTTCTCCGTGGAGGGTGATCCAATGGGTGGGTTGTGGTGGTGTGACGCCTTCTGTTTCATTCATCCTGCATAATGGTTTTTTTTCTTTTCCCTTTTAGCTCGTGGCTGTCCTGCAGCGGTGCTACGTATGTGGACAAACGTCGACTCGGAAGCGGCGCCCATTGAACTGTGCGGTGAGAAGCCACCGACGGAACACTGGCACTACATCTCGACGGGTCAATCGGCGAGAATAAGTTTTACCACAACGGACAAAACCATCGGTGCACAGGTTAGTACGGCAGATTCTTTTTTTTATGTTCAGTTGAGTGGTAATAATCTTGGCTAAAGGAGCGAAATCAATTTGATCATTGGACGCGTTCCAAGAGGTCGGGTGTTAAATGCCAGTCGATTGCCGGATGGTGGTAGCACGTTCTTGGCACAAAATAGTTCGAAAAAAAAAGAAAACAAACCTTTGTCGAAACCATTCTCTGTGGGTTGTAATTAATGAATGCATAGAGTTTTTGGTTTCAGTGCAGATGGGACTTCAGTAATTAGAAATGCCAACACGGTGGTGGGATGGACAATTATTAATGAGGTACGGTGAAGAGAGCTTGTTTTTGGGCTGTGGACGGGTTCTGATGTTCCATTCAACATCCCTGTGGACTGTGGGTCATTTGGGGTGTGGGTATAGAAAATATGGTTGGTTTCGCGGCTTGTAATTTTGTGCGTGGCTTGTTAATTTGGTGTCAAAATTAGTTTTAGGGCGTTTTATTGTTCTCACGTCGTTTTGCGGATTGTTCAAATCATGGTTCATTACTTTTTTGGTATTTTGTGAAGTACTTTTAATGCCACAATTGAATGTATCCCACTAATTTTTATTGGAAAAATCAATTTTTGTTTCCATCTATAAAAATTTTTCTACAGTTTTTTGTGAATTCTTATTTGTTTCGAATGTACTCGAATATGGTAACAACCAAAATGAAACAAAAAATGAATGAAAATTCCGAGAAAGAATAAGTTGAATTATGTTTTTTTTTTTTAATGTACACAAACTACTTCGGCTAAAGGTGTTGAAGTCCACTAGACACAGTCATTCACTTCACAACTTTAGGTAATAATAATATACCGATTATAATAATTCACTGCTTACATTTAAGTAGTATACTTAAGCTTACAAAATGAGCACGAATTAAATAAATGTTTAACTTTTCCAAAGATCACAATGGAATACCATCATTTATGTTCGGCATTGTAGGATGCTCAATTTGCACTACAACTTCTTACTTACTTATTTAGCAGGCTCTTAAAGACAGACCTTTGGAGGGTATGTGCCTGAGCCAAAGCCGACTTCCAACGGTCCCGGGCATGCTGCTTCCAGTCCGGAAGATCAAGCTGTCTTGCATCCGCGATCACCTGATCTCTGTACTGGAGGTTCGGTCTCCCTCTTCTCCTCGAACCAGGAGGCTCGGATTCGAAGATCCTTTTAGCTGGAGCGTTTATGTCCAAGCGCTCGATGTGGCCGGGCCACTATAGTCGACGGATTTTCGCCTTCCGGACTATATCCACATCTTTGTACAGCTCATAGATTTCGCGGTTCTTCTCCTCCATTCGCCTTCCTCGCAGACTGGACTGAATATCCGCCGTAGAGTTTTTATTTTGAAGGAGCCAAGTATCAGCTTTGTAGTCCTGCGAATCGTCCAACTTTCTTCTCCATACAGTAGGACTGGCAGGATAAGGGTCTTTTAGACTCTTCGATTCAGGAGTTTTGACCCTAATTGTTTATACAAACAGAAGTAGCAGCAGTTGCCGAGGGTGATTCTACGACGGATCTCGCCTACGATATCATTCGTGGAGTTTATGTTCGCCACGAGGTATACGAACTCCTTAACTACCTCGAAGTTATAGCTGTCGACTGTAACATTTTGTCCTAGGCGACGGATTCTTTCTCCGTCGACACCAAAAATTAGGTTGTCGAGCTCTGTAGCGATTTGTACATAGCCGGAAAATTCAAAAGACAAAAAGACGAAAGGGAGATATTTGACAACCTAATATTTGGTTTTCTCCTCATTTATCTTCAGACTAGTTCGTTGAGCCTGCTCTTCAATCGCGGTGAAGGCTTTCACAATGGTCCGCTGGGAACGAGCGATGATATCAATATCATCTGCGTAGCCCAGCAGTTGGCCCGACTTGTGGAAGATAGTGCCTTCCGTATTGACGTTGAAGGCTGCACTATTTGCTCCAGCACGAGATTGAAGAAGTCACATGACAGCGCGTCCCCTTGCCGAAATCCGGTGCATGTTTCAAAGGGCTCGGAGGTTCTTGAGCCGAACTGCACGGTGCATTGAGTGTTGTTGAGCGTGGTTCGACACAGCCGGATCAGTTTTGCCGGGATCCCGAATTCAGCCATCGCACTAAGCAACTCCCTGCCATGAATGCTGTCAAATGCGGCCTTAAAGTCGATGAAAAGGTGGTGCTTATCGACCAGAAACTCGCTGGTCTTCTCCAGGATTTGACTTAGTGTGTTTGTCTCGATTTGTAAGGCCGGAAGCCGGTCTGGTACGTGCCGATTAGTGCGGTGTAAAACGGCTTTAGACGTTCACACAGTACACTGGACAGGATCTTGTAGGCGACATTGAGCAAGGATGTACCTCGGTAGTTCTTGAACGAGGTAGGATCGCCTTTTTTGTGGATGGGGCAAATAGAGCTGGTATTCCAGTCGTCTAGCATGCATTCTCTCCCCTTCTACAGATGAGAACAACGCCTCCAGTTTTGAAGAGCTCTGATGGCATACCATCCGAGTCTGCGGCCTTGTTGCTCTTTAGCTTTTTGATGGCTGTGCCGATTTTTTTAGTGCTTGGAGGGGGAACGACTTCATCGACTGGAGGTGGGATCTCTTCGTCCACTACCACTCTCTCTTCTTCATGCTCGCTAAGCAGCTGCTGGAAATGCTGCTTAAAAACATCAACTATTCCCTGCGGGTCGGTGACAAGATTATTCTCGCAATTTTGGAAAGCCAGGCTGCCATGCTTAAAGCCCACTCTGAGACTTTTGGCCTTCTTATAGAAAGACCTATTTCAGTTATTGTCCCTGGACTTTTCAATACAACACTACAACTTCTATACATTTCAAATCTTCTACCATCAGTTTTCTAGGTCACATTTCGCGTCATTATAAGATTCCAATCATATTCCGTCTAAGCTATCAAAAAGTTTGATTCCTAGATCACTTTGTAAGGTCAAAAGTTCAAATGGTGGTAAAAACTATTTTCCAAACGTCTGGTGTTTTTTTTTTTCGACTTTTACTTGATGCTGAGACATCAGTAAGTACTTTTTGTAAGAGTCCTGGCTGTTTAAAAAACCAGCTGCAAAGGTAATTTTTTTTCATGATCCATTTTTTTTTTTAAGAACCTGGTCTCGACATATTGAACCTTATCGACCAGCTACACGATTATTTGAGTTAACTCATAGATCTTTTTTCTTTGCAGGGCTTTCGCATTGTTTGGACAGAAATTCAAGATTCGGGGCCGGGACCGCCAGCCATTGGATTATTATGCGAGTCAACGTACCACTTTCAATGCAACGTCGGCTACTGCATTTCAGACAAACTACGATGTGACGGTGTGAAGAACTGCGGTCCTGGCGACGATAGTGACGAAATGCACTGTGAGTCGTGAGTGAGTCGAACGGTTCAGTTCATTTTTTTAATTTTTCTGTTCTTAAGTTTTTATTTTTAGTTTTTTAGTTTTTTTATTCTTTTTTTTTTTTAATCTTAATTTTAAGTTTTGGTTTATAAACCATAAACTTTTTGTGTCGATTTGTTTTAATATATATTTTTTATCACCTAATTTGTGTAGTTAGCAAATAATATACACAAATTGTATTTATTTTAACCCATCCCCAAAAAAAGAATAATTTAATCTTTGGTTTGTATATTCATTTTATTACAAAAAAAAAAATGTCGATAACAAAATGATTGTTCAACAAAAATTGGTTTGAATATTGGCTAAATAAAATTTTGTTTTTTTCCAACAAAATTAAAAATCTCCAAATGGTCATCGACATTTGTGTTTTATTATTTGTTGTTTTTTTTATTTTTTTACTTAAATTTCGTTTCTTAAACAAACAATTTTTGTATAATTTATCAGAAGAAAACTTGAACCCGACGAACACTTTATAAATACTTTTATATGTATAATTTGTATATAATATATTCAAAAAACATATAACTAATACGAAATTAATTCTAATTCTAAAGCACAAGCTTAAATTAATCTCGTCCTTTTTTTTTTCTCAAAATTGTACATAAACTTGATTCTAGTGAAATTCGAAAGAAATAATTAAATTTTATATTTAAGCTTGTGTGCCTAATAATAATTTTGTCTACTTATTATCTCTGAAATATTAATTAACATAAAAAAGAAGAAATGAATACTTTAAGTAGTTTGCAGCACGTGAATATGTTTTTTTATTTTCCTTTTTGTGTATGTAAATACCTAATGATGTATTTTTGAGTTTCTGTAAACACATAATCGTGGTTTGAATAGTTTTTGAAGTACAACTTTTTTTATTAACAATATTTTTTGTTTTGTTTCAACTTTTGCCGATGTAAGAAAAACATTAATTTATTTAATGGAAAAGAATTGAATTGAAATTTTTTGTAAGGATGTCAGCAATGTGTTGGATATCAGAAAATTTATTTTGCCATAAGTGGCCATAAGAAGAATTTAAAATTAAAGCTTTTCGATTTCAGTTAAATTTAGACAGAGTATCGCACAAGAAAGTCGTTCCTTCTGCTGATTATATTCACTGCGAATACTATCGAATGTGCTTATGCTGTAACAACGTAGCATACACGAAAGGAAGAGTACTTTCATTAGTTTTTTTTTTAGTGAGACATGAAGTTGTGTCCTAGCACGTGATTTTTTTTTTTAATTTGTAATTGAACTACCCCATTCCACTGGCATTGTTGATTTGTTCGAATACCTACTTGCACTCTGCCGCAATGAAAAACTGAAAATCTTGAGAACAGCTTCGGAGCTTACTAAATCCCACATTAATAAAAAATGTTATTTCAAACTATGTTTCTGAAGGATTTACGTGGAAAGACCGAATGGAGAGAGATCGAACTCTAAAGTTTCATAGTCTGTCCCGTTGGGTAGTGTAAGAGGGTCAACCCTCTTTTTTTTGACTGCTGATTATTTTTGATTGGATGGTGTGCTTCTAGAGAAAACTCTTTCTTTCAACCAATTTCATGAGCAAAAATGTCGTCTATGATTTTAACAGCACAACACACTATCTGGTCGCAATTTGCCTGGCAGCACTTAACCGAATTAATGGCGATAAATTCTTTTTTGGTTTAACTTTATGTTTTAAGCGAAATGTTGCGAAGTTTGACAGTGACATTAATAACAGCCCGTTAAGAACCAGAGCCTAGCTAGAAAGTTACGCTAAGGTTTGAATAATCATTCTTTTCTACCGTGTAAATGAAACTATTAGGTTATCAAATATCTCCCTTCCGCCTTTTTGTCTTTTGAATATTCCGGCTATGTACAAAGCGCTACAGATCTCGTATCCAAACTAATCATGCATAGCGTCGTTTTGTAGGTTATGTCAAGACCTTTCAAATGATGTATTGCCAGATACGAGCTCTGTAGCGCTTTGGCATAGGCGGAAAATTCAAAAGACAAAAAGGCGGAAGGGAGATATTTGACAACCTAATATATCGTAATTCAATTTCCAACAAGAACATGCTACAAGTTCCTTAAAGATAAAGATACGTCCATCATTTTGCTGATATTCCTTTTTTAAACTTGACTCAGCGGACACAGAAATGAAATTTCAGCTTGAGAAACGAAAGTTCAAGGGTCTGCCGGAAGCATTGGCAGTTAGAGCTCTTTAAAAAACTATTAATATTTTAATTAACTTATGTGGCAATGGGTTTTAGGACTTTTTTGACCTTTTTCTTCCTTATTGCAATGTGATTCAAAAATTGAATCAAAAGTTGAAATCACCATGCAAATATTTCTATGTTTGACTTTGTGTTGACAAAGTGTATAAAAACTTGTCGCATTGTACTGAATTTTCGAAAAAAAATTATTGAAAAATATGCTAACTCCGCGAAGACAAACTGTGTATAGTTCTAAGTCCCCACAATAATGAAATGAGCATGCAATAATAATACAGGGTGGTTGAAGTGTGGGGAATTTTTTTTTTCGTTGTTTTGACGTTTAAAAATTGAATGCAGTGATGTACTGTGACATCCAAAAAAATTAATTTGTAAAAGTCTTTAATAGTGTTGATTGAATCGCTTCAACAAGACTATGAATATTGAAAACCTACAGCCTACAGCGGACTATTTCGCTTCAGACGGACTTAATCCGTTCCTTTTCCATGTGGACTGGATATAATTTTCATCGATGATGAAATCGAAAGGACCGAAAAGAAGAAAAATTTAGCATTGATTTTTTTCAATTTCAACTTATTTTTTGTGCTTCAAAATAATTACTTTCAAGTGACTTCTATTTAATTTTAGTTTTGTTTGTCTAATTGTATTACTCGAAGTCTCTGTCACTAGTAAAAACAGACAAATATTACAAAACTTAAATATTTTCCATACTTATCAACCATTTTATATTTTGCATGGTGATTTCAACTTACTTTTGGAGGGCAGTGTAAAGAAAGAATATTTTCCTGAAACTTTTGTGGCCATATTTTCACTTTTGCATTTAACTTGAATCGAACTAACTTTGAATCACGATTGGTCAGTCCAACTACAGAAAACAATGTCTCTGCTAAGCAATTTCGTCCTCTTGTTAGTTCGATAGCATTTCTTTTTGTCTCGATATCAAGTGGCCTTTTTTATCAATCTACAATTTAAACTAGCATTTTGTTAAAAGGTCTCAAAAAACTTATAGACAATTGTAAGTTGGTGGCATGCAATGTTGGCCGCAGTTTAGCAACTTTAACTTCTTATCGATTTTAAAGTTTGTTTTTATTTAAACCGCAACAGTCCCCATTTACCGAAAACTCCTCTTCATTTGAAACGAAGCTCTCTTTTCAAAATTGTTCTATCCAAGATGAAGAATACTTAACGTGAACCTGATAGATGGTTTACCATTAAAATTTAATGATACGAAACTAACAATGCAGAGCAAAATGTTTCATATCGTCTGAAAGCTGAAATTCATTTCTCTTTTTGCGTTCAAAAATGTAAATAAACGTTTTCTTGTTCAAAAATAAAAACTAAAGAATAAAAAAAAACCTTTAAAAATATTTATTGAAATGTAAAAAGTATTTTTTTTTTATCAGAAGAAATTTATCAAAAACTTACAAAAAACAAATTCGTATTCGTTACTCACTGTCTATTTTATTTATTCTCATATCTTAAAAAGAAAAGTACTAAAATCTACTACTAATGTATCCTTTCTAAATACTTTTTCCATTTAACTTACAAATATTTCCTTTTTCTCTTTCTTCTCTTTCCGTTTCACTTTATATTTTGATTTCTTTTCTTTTTACTATCTTAAAAAAAAAAAAACAAATCCAACGCCCATTAGGTCGCGGGAGTAGCGTTCTTTTGCCAAAAAGTATTCAGCTCCTCGGTTTAGCATTTTGGGCAACAAAATTCTTCGCGCTGTTTTAAGCTCCAGCAGCTGCTTGTTTTTTTATTTACTTCTCTCTCTCTCTTTCCTTGTTTTTTTTTTTCCTGAGTCCTTAAGATCCTCAGTTAATTTTCTCTCCCCCCTCTTTCTCTTTTCTGTTTGTTCTTTTATGTTAATACTTTTTTCTTCTACAAACAAATCTAAAACAAGAATAAAAGGGACATGCATGCAATGTGGCTAAACACTTGATTGAAGGAGAAAACTAAATTAAGAAAAAACAAAAACTAAAAAAAATAAAACAAAAACTAAAAAAAAAAAATATTCTCAAAATCATAAAAAAAAAACCAAAAACAAAACTCGTTTAAAACGTAAAACAATGTAAAACATGTGAGTCTATAACATTAACTTATGTAGCTATAAGTTTACTACCACAACACTCTACACACACACATACCCACACACACGCTACTTACTCATAGAGAAGAGTTCACATCCTGTTTTTGTTAGTTACTATCTGGTTTTTGGTTTTGTTGTTGTGTTGATAGTACTCGTAGCGTTAGATTCATAGAGTCCTTACCACAACACGCACACGTTCCGATGCGAGCTGTTTTCGTTTTTTTTTTTTTGTCTAGATGTTTACCTTAGAGTCCAGCGGTAGTGGCCAACATTTATTTAGTTCGATTTTATTTGTTGTTTTAGTTACACATTTTTTTTTTTTGTTTGAATAGGCTTCGATATCGATAGATGAACCTAACAAAACACACAAAACATGCATTGAATTTTTTAATTTAACCTTCTCTATCGGATATGATTGGCTTTTGTTTGCTTTGGTTTGTTTTCTTTTTTCTGGGAATTGAAAATCATTTTTTCATGTCCATAAAGTTTTTTTTTCTGGGATGGTTGGTGTTTAGTCGACAGAATAAACTGTTCAACTTGTGACCTGATTGGGAAGAGGGAGCCGACAAATTATTTAGATTAGATTTGCATTCTCAGCCAAGGCGGCTTAAAAAGACTACAAACGAGTTGATAAAGTTTAGTCGGACGAGCTGCTATGTGAATGCCCTTTTAGAAGACTTCATATGAAACACAGTGATTTTGACCGGTAAACGCTTTAAAAAATTTCAACGCAAATCAAATTTCAGTGAAGTTTACGCGACTGTATGCCGTCGCTCGACGACAGGCTGACATTTTTTTTTCAACAAATAGAATAAAATAATAATCAAACATGAAATTAACCCTTTCATGTTCGAATCTGTTGTGCAATTTTAAGAAAAAAAAATTATAATTACGGAAAGAAGCTATAATTTTCATCGGACATGCAAAAAAAAATTTAAAAAAAGGATTGGCAATGAAGCCAACTTGACTTTTCTGTTTTTCGCTATAATTGAGCCTGCTTTGTCATGGTGAAGAAAGTAGATCTTAAGGTTGTCGTGACGTTGACAAAAAAACACGTCGCAAAACGTTTAAAATATAACCAAACATAATCTTTATTAATTTCAGAGGAAAAAAAACAACTCCACGTTTCGACTCCACCCTCCCTTTTAAAAAGAAAAAGCCTCCAAAAAAACCCCGAATTCTATTCTTCCTCCAACTCAGAGCCTGCGTGCCACTGACAAAGTTCACCAGAAAATTCATTGTAAATAGATTGCTTGGTTGCGAATTACTTGTACTACAGCTGGGCTTATGAAAATAATAATTTTTAGTTTTAGTAGTTGATGGACACAAGTGTCTAAGAGAGTTCAGAGTGCAAGACTGAAACCAAAACATAAAATTGTAAAGCTTTCATGGCTGCAATCCATAGGAAACTTTGCACTAGAAATAAAAACAAGAAGTTGTCTTGGAACAGGGAATGGGACAGCTACCTTTGCACACTTTTAACGCTTAGTGTATTACTTAACTTCGATAGACTCTTAAAAGTCTTGCCCGCTTATGTTAGTTAGGCTCAACACTGTGAAGTAATCAAATAGGATTTGTTATTCCTGACCCTTAAATCTTCCCATTCTCACCAACACTTTCCATTCTCTGTACGCCCACACTCAGTTAATTTAAAATCGCTTCAATCAGTTAAAAACGCTGCTTATCAAACAATTTGACTATTTTTTTTTTTTTATTATTTCTTTTCAAAATTTCTGTATTTGTTTCGCTTCTTTCTATTGCACTCACGCACAATCATTTCACACATCTTTTTGTTAAATATGTTCTTTCAAACTGCACCACCTTAGAAGCACCAGTTTTTGTTAAGAGAATATAAAATAAGAACTAAAAATCCTCTGCATAAAAAAAAAATTGAAAAAAAAATGCTTTAATTTAATTTAAACTTACATATTCATCAAAATTAAAACTAACACCAATGCAAAAACAAAAATAAATTTTCTTAGTGCACATAATCAGATCACAATAAGAAATTATAAATTATAGAAATCGCCTATAAACAAAACAAAATTTTTTTCTATTATTTCACACAAGAAAGCAAAAAAAAAAATTGTTACGTTTTCAAAATATCACAGAACATAATCGTAACTTAATTTAAGTTTTGTGCAAAATTCTTTTAATATACAAAACAAAAAAAAATCATTTATTGTGAATGTTTGATATTCACATTAAAATTTTACTAATTGAATCCTTTTTTTCTTCTTCTTCTGTATTTTATTCATTTTTTATTTGATTTTTTTTTTTTGATTTATTTTGTGATCGGAAATGAATTGCGAAGGTATCACGGAAGCTCCCAAAGAGGATCACGGCGTTCTAATTATAATCAGCATGGCCGCCGTCTCGTTCCTAATTTGTCTCCTATGCACACTCTGTCATCGCCAAAAAAAACGCCGGCATAGACAACTTGGATTACATCGAAATACAGGACATTATGATTCAACAACAAGTGCCACAGGTAAGTTAGTTGTTTTGAAGTGAATGAAAAGTATGGGAAAAGTGTTGAGGTTTTTGGTTTTGAGAGATTGTAATGTCAGTAGATAGGTGGCCATTGTGGTGATCACAGTTAGGGACGTCCACGTCCATGTTGTTCAATTTAAGACGAAAAGGCATCGATTTATAGCTCTCACCATTAACAATGACGGCATCACCAAGATCGGTCTCAAAGATATAATAAAGGGTGATTTTTTAAAAGCTATAGGAAAGTTTTTCAAAAAAAAAAAAACACATAAAATTCAGAAAAATGCATGAAATCTTTATTTGAATCGATAGTACGGTCTATAAAATTTAATGTTTGAAGATTATTTCATGCAAATGTTGACCTTGACTGCGCCTCAAATGGTCCATCCGCTTAGCCCAATTTGGGCATACTCTTTCCAACATTTCGGCCGGTATCTCACGAATAAATGCTTCAATGTTGTCTTCCAATACGTCAATTGAAGCGGGCTTGTCTGTATAGACATGAGCTTTAACATAGCCCCACAAAAGATAGTCTAAAGGCGTTAAATCGCACGATCTAGGCGGCCAATTGACCGGTCCCGAACGTGAAATAAAATGTTCACCGAACTCTCCTCTAAATAAGTCCATTGTTGCGCGTGCTATGTGGCATGTGGCACCGTCTTGTGGAAACCACATGTCATGCAAAAAAAAGTTGGATATCATCGCACGGTAGCGCTCACCATTCACAGTTACGTTACGATTCGCATCATCTTTGAAGAAGTACGGTCCAATGATGCCACCAGCCCATAAACCGCACCAAACTGTGACTTTTTCTGGATGCATTGGTAGCTCTTGCAATGCTTCTGCCTGATATTCACTCCAAAATCGACAATTCTGCTTTTTTACGTATCCATTGAGCCAAAAATGAGCTTCGTCGCTGAACACTTTTTTAACTTTCTGAACTTTCTTAACAGAGCACGCATTTTCAGTCAGTCAGTCAGTCTTATCTTCAAGTTCATATTTTTTTCCCGAATTTTTTGAAGAAGCTAGAAAAAAATTAGCCTGCAAAAATAAAGAATTGAGCCCAATAAAATAAGACTCAGATTGCAATTTGAAACTTAAAAGGACGCTTGATGGTGGGCGAAAAAAAAAAGTAAATGGCCACACTCTAAGCTTAACTCAGTTTTCAAACCTTTTATTCCCATTTTTTATTTTTATTTTTCAGTTTTATCAAATTTATGTCTTCAGTTCAACCTATTTTGCTTTTTTTAAAACCTCAACCTCATTTACGCCTTCTCATCAGGTAATTTGATTTTTGTTTTATTATCAAAAATCTCAACTCCATTCTTCTTTTTTAATTGTACATCTCTTTTTTCAGGATTAAGTTCCAGCCGACGACATCTTCAAGGTGGAGGCAGCCTCTCTGGCAGTCTTCACGGCATTAATAGTGGAACTTTAATAATTCCACCAGCACCACTTCCGCCAACAAGTGTTCCGCCGCCACCGCACATCTGTATCGCCGGAACTGGTGCTGGTGGTAGCCTAAGTATGGGCGGCATCGGTAGCGGTATGATGATTGGTCCTGACCTTGATGATGACGATGATAATGACGACGATGAGGATAATCCCGATATATTCATAAACGACATACGATTCGATGAAAACAATCTTGATCAATTAGAAACTGTTTAACAATTGTTGTTGGAAATGCATAGAATTACTAAGAATGCTCAAATAATTGTAATAAGAAAAAGAAAAAAAAAAATCATCAATTTAATCAATCCTAGAGAATTATAAGCCGAATGTTATATAGAGAAAAAAAAAATTAATGAAATAAGGAAAAAAACGCGCTAAACAAATATATACACACACATAAGTTTTTTTTAAAAAAAAAATGAGAATAAAGTATTTCTTATAAGTTTTGTTTTAAATTACACACAATGATGACAGCTCACTCGTGATCATTTAGAAAAAAAAAAAACTAAAATTGAAAGCTGATAACAAGTAAAGTTAATGAATAATGATTTCAACAGGAAGCGTCAGAGTGAATTAATAAAAAAAAACAAAATAGGGTTTACACACCATTAGGCAAGCAAAACAAGGTATGCTCTCATTTTCATTTTTGTTTTGAATAAAAAAATAGGCGTTAAACACTTTTACAAAAAAGAGAAAAATATGAATAAAATATATATATATAAAGATAATAGAAATTGTACATTTTTCATAACGAAAAAAAAAAAATAAGAAATAAATAAATTGTTGATTTTTATATTTGATACGATTAAAAAATAGCGAAAAAGAGAAAAAAAAAATTAAAATAAAATGAATTTAATATGAAACAAAAAAGAAAAAAGGAAATTTTATGAAATAGAAAACAATCTTAGCCAAATTTTTAATCGTTTACTGTGTGCGAAAATCATGTTTTTTGTTTTTGTTGTATTAGATATTTCTTATAAGAAAAATATACAATTACTAAGATTTGTTTTATTTTTTTTATTATTTTATTTTATTCTGTTTAGGTTTGTCAGTAAGTGCACTTCGAAGTGAACTTTTGAATCAGTTTTTGTTTTGTTTTTGATGTGGCACTGTGATTTTTGGTGGGGTAATTTCAGTCTTGTGACCTTGCGTACTGGTTATAGCTTGGCAACGAATCATTGCATTTAGTCTTTAATGACAGTTTTTATTATTTTGAAAGAGCCACTGAAGAATATTAAGTGCATCACACTCGCAGCAAAAGAAAGTCCCAAAAATAACAGAGCTTAAGCTTTCCCTTGTGTCTTTTCGAAAGAAGATCGAGCTTCACTAAGACCTTAAGGTCTGTCGGTGAGCAAAACGCTAAAGCCTTTGGACTGTCAAATTAATAAGATCTCGGTATATTGAATTAATTGACATTTGAGTGTCACTGTTTTCTTTTTTCGGGGGACGCTGTGCAGTTAAAATAATGAATAACCAGCTCGAGCAGAACCGACAACGCTGATACAAGTCTAGAACTTGTTTGCAAAGGAAGACCTGATTATATTGGAAGATTCATGGACACACGTTTCTGCAACGGGTTTTAAATTTCAATCCCAGCAAATACCGGGTCAGGTTTTCGGGCTCTCAAATCATTCACCTTCTCATTTAGGTCCTATGGACTCTTTATCCTAGTCTAAAAAGTTCTTTAAATTGCTGCCCGAGCTAAGTAGACTTTCCCAAGGTGACGAATACATGTAAGGCGTGATTTTTCTCAAATTTCGACTTCCGACTTCCAATTCTGCTCCAAACGAATTTTTTAAAGTCCCCTTCAATTTATTCCCACTGATTCCCCCGATAATTTACACCGCCATGGTTCGAATTTTCACCATTAATTGTTTTCCACTCTACTCATAATTTACCTTCAACAATCTTCACGTTAAATGAATTTACTAAAAAAAAAAATGAAATAACAAACAATTAGTGACTATCAAAACTGCATCTTCCAATAAAGAAAAATAATTAGTAACATTAATACGAAAAGAAAACAAAAAAAAAATATTCATATTTCTATGGTCTAGTGAATAACATTTTTAAAACAAAAAAAAACTTTACTGCAAATAATTGTATAATAAAAAAAAAACATAAGGAAAAACTTTAAATATAAAAAAATAATTTTTTAAGACCTTTATCGTTTTGTTGTTTTTTTGAAAACTTTAACCTCATTTGCAGTTTCTATGTGCCACTTAATAAAAAAAAACAAAAAACAACAAAACAATCTCCACGACGATAAATATAAAATTTTTAAACTCACTTTGTTTTGGCACAAAACTAAATGTTAACAAAAAAAAAAAAAGAAAACATAAAATTTAAAAATTTTTAAATTGAAAAAAGCGAAAAACACACTACACCAAATCACAGCATTAGTAAAGTTCTTTATCACCACAGCATGTATTAAAAAAAAAAATAAAAAAATGAATACGTACTCCAAAAAAGGCAAACGAAAAAAAAAAAACTACGTATAAAAAAACAAAATAAACTTTAAACAAAATTTCACCACGATACGGTAATCTAAATATTAACTTAAATTGTAAAGATAAAATTAAGTCATTAATCAAATAAATAAAAAAAAAACACATGAATTATATAAGTTATATAAAAAAAAAACTACATATTAAATATTCAAAAGGTTAAAAACACATACTCGAAGTAATATTTAGAATTAAAAAGAAATTAAATAAAAAATGAATTAAAAACCAAGGAAATAAGTAAAAACACATTGATAAGAAAAAAAAAACTAATTAAAATCACCCGTAAAGTGGCAAAAAAGCAAAAAAGAAATAACAAATTGACCCCCGCAAAAAAAGAAAACATGTCTTTATTGTGTTTATGCTTTGAGGAAAAAAAAAAACTGTCTATGCTTTTAGAGATCCCTTTTTGTTAATGAAAATTGTTTTCTCTCATTTTGGTTTTCTTGTTCTCATTTGATTATATAAATGAATAGAATGTTAAAAATAAAAACAAAATCATATAAAGGCAAAATAGACAAAAAAAAAAAACATTTGTATCGAAATGATTATTGGTTTCATAGAGCACGTACGTATTTTTAAATAATAAACATGAAAAAAAAAATTTAATAAAAAGAAGTGTAGTAGGTGTAAAAAATGAATTTAAATAAAGTGAGAAATCCATAAATTAAAAAAAACAAAACATTAAATAACGGTTAGTTGTTTGGAGAATAAAATATGTTTAAATGAGAAAATAAGTTAAATAGAATTAATCATAAAACAGAGTGCATAAACAATTTATCTGAATACGTAAGAGAAAATAAAATTCAGTTATTTGTTTTACAATTCAACAAAATACTTATGTAAGTTTTATGTTAAAGCAATAATCGCCCGAGAAAAAAGTAAATCACTCAAATGTTAATTTTAATAAAAAGAAAAAAACAAAAACAACTGAATTTTGTAACGAAAATGAGTTCACAATTTAGAGGAACGAAAACAAAACAAAAAAAAATTAGTGTGTGAAAAACAAAGAACATTAGAAAAGTAAACAAAAAAAAAAATTAAATAAAATTACTTATAAAATAAATTAACAATAAAATTTAAAGAAAAACAAAACACACCTACTCAATTCCATGTTAACATTATAGATAAATATTTAAAAAAAAAAACTAAATGAACTATAACATTAAAAAAATAGAAGAAAGATTAATTATAAGTAAACAAAGGAAAAAAAAATAAGAAAACACCTTCAACTAACGAAATAATATACAGAACGTAACATTGTTCTGGGGGATCGTTTTTATTTCTATATTACCCGTATATATTATATACATTGATGAAGCAAACAAATAAATTGAACATAAAAAAAAACAAAAAGGAAAAAAAATTATATATACAACAAAGGTGAAATACAAAAACAAAAAAACAGAAAATAGGAAATACAGACGATTATTATTAAATATTATTATTTGGTTTTAAATAAATTGAATTACAAAGTAAAAAAAAAAAAAACATCGGATGAAGTGTTTTTGGATTCATTTATTTTCAAGAGGACAATTTTGAGAAAATGTCATTATTTTGATATACTGAGTCGAGTTGAAGAAAAGTCTAAATTTTGAAATATGGTTGATATGATATGAAATATGATATGAAATATAATCGACCAGGAAGAGATGAAGAAAATCCTTCTCGACTGGCTGCCCGGTTGATTTTTACGTTAACTGCAAGCAACAGAGGAAGTTCAACAAGGGGAAGCTGACTTTTTTCTTCAAAAGAGTTTTTTAAATAAAAAAAACAAAAAGGATTAACTAGGGAGTATTTTTTTTAAAGCAGAAGCAACAGTGATTTTTTTTTTTTTTTTTGATAAATAGAAAAATCCTGCGAAGGAAACACTAATTCAATTGACTTACTAGTAGTGACTGCCCCTGATGATTACCGCTGGTCCTTGCACACTATTTTCCTAGACTTTCTTTTTAGTTTTATTATAAAAGATCATTCCGGGCGTACTTATATGCGTTCAAAACAATTTGAACACAGAGTTCAAATTTTATACATTACTAAAAACATAAAGGGTGATTTTTTAGCTTCTATCTTTTTGGCAACACTGGTTTAAACAGCTGATGCACGTTTCGTGTTTTGTTTCACTGCCAAACATCTTCAGTTTGGTCTATAATTTAACCATGAATCGTCTTACAAACAAACAACGCTTGCAAATTATTGAATTTTATTATCAAAATGTGTGCTCTGTTAAGAAAGTTCAGAAATTTAAGAAAGTGTTCAGCGACGAAGCTCATTTTTGGCTCAATGGGTACGTAAATAAGCAGAATTGTCGATTTTGGAGTGAATATCAGGCAGAAGTATTGCAAGAGCTACCAATGCATCTAGAAAAAGTCACAGTTTGGTGCGGTTTATGGGCTGGTGGCATCATTCCACCGTACTTCTTCAAAGATGATGCGAATCGTAACGTAACTGTGAATGGTGAGCGCTACCGTGAGATGATATCCAACTTTTTTTTGCCTAAAATGCAAGAGCTTGACTTGCTACGGTGCCATATGCCACAATGGACTTATTGAGAGGCGAGTTCGGTGAACATTTTATTTCACGTTCGGGACCGGTCAATTGGCCGCCTAGATCGTGCGATTTAACGCCTTTAGACTATTTTTTGTGGGGCTATGTTAAAGCTCATGTCTTCAATTGACGCATTGGAAGAACACATTGAAGCATTTATTCGTGAGATACCGGCCGAAATGTTGGAAAGAGTATGCCAAAATTGGACTAAGCGGATGGACCATTTGAGGCGCAGTCAAGGTCAACATTTGCATGAAATAATCTTCAAACATTAAATTATATGGACCGTACTATCGATTCAAATAAAGATTTCATGCATTTTTCTGAATTTTATGTGTTTTTTTTTTCTTAAAAACTTTCCTATAGCTTTTAAAAAATAACCCTTTACAAAACGTATGCCAACTTATATCTCTGCGATAAATTTGCTATCGATTCGTATATGAACACACCCCTGTCCAACTTTGGGCATCTAGTAGTAGCACTGAGTTCTTTCTTCTTAGCTTTAACAGTGGGTTTTCTTCAATTCTGACATCGGGTCTCGAAACTTAAAACAAAAGGTCAGTTAGCGACGTTTCCAAGATTGATTTGACAGGGCCGTGCAAGCATAGTCCAAACAGAAAATATACAAAAACATCCATTCCCGAAATCGTGTTTCAGAGTTACACGAAAGTTTAGTGGGGGCCGTGGCTTAAATGGTTAGTGCGTCAGACTGTTACTTGGGTTCGAATCCAGCCCGAGGATAGAACACCACAAGCAATTTTCACGGCCCCACCTCCAGCGAATGACTGACAATCCTCCTGGAGTAACTTCTGTCATGGAAAGCTTTCTCAATTCACCGTATGGATCCGGCATTAAGGACTAATCTCAATTGCGCGTTCGGTCGGTCTGACTTTGATATTTGAAGTAGAATACACGTAAAAGCATTGTACAAATCAAAACAGCGCTGTCGGGCTTTGCAACTTCGCAGATCGTAATATCGTAAGCCTGACCGACTGGGTCTACTTTCTACTCCATCGGGCGTTTGACAGATGTGTATAATTTTTTTTATTTACAAACCAAATTTGTATGCGAAAAGGCGATTATTTGAGTAAGTAAGAATTGCTTTTGATTTTAGTTTCAAAATCAAATTGATTTCGTACAAAACTTATTTCAGGGGATGGAAAATTTCTAGAAGTAAGTTGGTTAAGGGAAAGCTAAAGCGCGAGCTCCATTTCGATTTGAAAAACTGAGTGGGGCGCGCGTTGCCATTCTTTTTCGTAAAGTCGACAGAACAACGCCTGTGAAAGTCCGACCGACTGAACGCGCCCTTGCGATTTGGACTTTAAAGAGTAGGTCCCCTTCACTTGTGTTAAATTGTAACAGTAGAGGCGCGAACAAGCTATGCTCTGGCTTTGTATAGGCTGTTATGCAGATTATTCATTTATTTATTTTATTTACAAAAGTTCACTAGTTAAATACAAGAACCACTTGGTGTAGATATTTGCTGAAGAGCTTTTTCAGCGTTCTCAATTTGATGGACTAAATTTTAAAGTTTGAGAAGTTTTGTAAGTGTAAAAGAAACTTCACCTGCACTCATTTTTCTAGCAACTGGTGCGTGAACCACACACATAATTTGGTTGTGCGATGTACTAATAAGATGTGGGTTGTGTCTGATTTGAAGGGACAACTTATTCCTGCAGTCAAGCAGACTAGATTCAATTGGTTCACTGCTGTCACAGCTACACTTAAGTTAGTTTAGACTCATTGGGCTACCAGGACTTATGGATAAAGTCTTTGCTGGTAATCAATGGTCCATTTTCAAGTTCATTAGACCATTCAAAAATTCTTAAAAACCCATTATTGCCCCACACGAGAAGTACACATAAGAAACATTTAGGCACTTCGATTTCAAAAGTGTGTTTAGCTTATTGGAGATTAATTTCTGAGTGTGAAACAGAACAAGTTTAACGAAAAACTTGTTGGGGTTTAGTTAAGCTTCAGTTTAAACCCTCACTCTGAAACTGGAAATAAGTGATATGATAATCAATTTCATTTATCCAAACAAAAAAGGATATTTAAAGGAAGGTAGTATTTATTATCGAAAAGCTAGTATTGAAACAAAATTGAAGAAACATATTTTTTTTTCAATTTTTGAAATGCGTATGGCTAGGGGAAAGTAACCACCTTGAGTTGAGTGTAAGCGTAAGGAGATATTAGCCTATAAGCATCCGAAAAAATTATTAATGACCGTGTCCCCCATCTTATTTGGAACGAGAAGTTCGAAAGAATAATTGATCTATAGGCGGTGCTTCAAAAATATTAAGATCCATGGTACGGCACTAAAATAAATTAATATTAAATGAAATAAGTTCATACTGAAATGAATTAATAACAAAATGTCTGTAAAAGTTTTCTTGAACGTCGCGTCGTGTTCTTTACAATCTTCTTACTAGCAGTCAGCACTCTTCTTCTTGTTGTAAGAGCCATGTTCAGATAGCTGGTGATTAGCTCGTTGGTTGGGTCGTGAGTAGGATAATCTCAAATTTGTCTGTTAGAAACTTAAGTTCATGACTCGTCAGCCAATCCTGAACTCGCCTCATCACTTGGTTCAGTTTCAGCTTTCTTCTATGTCTCTGGCGGGGGATGGATGGTGTGTACTAGCCGTGTACGTGATCTGTTACAAGCGATTTTCCACAGGTCTGGCTACAGAGTCCAGCCCTGAGTGGCACCTACTGTGGCCTGCTTGCGTCTCTGCCCCTTCTTAGTTTCAGCATGCACAGAAGCCGGTAGGCTGATGGAGATTTTCTCGGGCAAATGAAGACGTTGAATTTCTCAGCGTTTTTTTTTAACTTTTTTCTATTTTTATGATGGAATCACACAACCGACAGTTGCAATTGTAAGGGGTTTTTTAATGCATTCTGAACGACCCCCCCTCCGATTTGGCTTAAAATTGGTGGAATTACTTATTGACATGGTTCAAGTAATGGAACAACAAATTTTTGCTCGATATACCTTATGATCAAAAAAGAACCGGAATTTTATTAAAAAATGCAAAATTTCAATTTTTAATAATTTTCTTTATTATCACCTTCAAAGTATTCTCCTCCTGCGGCAATACGTGCATGCCAACGCTTGATCCAATTTTCCATACAAGTTTTATAGGCCGCCGAAGGTATGGCCTTTAGTTCACGCAGCGAATTCTCTTTTATGGCCTCTATGGTCTGAAAACGCGTTCCCCGCAATGGCAATTTGAGTCTGGGGAAGAGGAAAAAAAAACACGGGGCCATATCTGGAGAGTACGGTGCTTGGTTGATGATATTGGTTGAGTTTTTGGCCAAAAACGACGCTGTTTTTGAATGAAATTCAGGTTTTTTGGCACCAGCCGAGCAGCGACGCGTTTTAAACCCAAAACATCTGTTAAAATGTGTTCGGTTGATCCATAAGAGATGCCCAACAACACAGCAATCTCTCTTATCGGTGCAGAACGATTTTGCAACACGATTTGCTTCGCCGATTCAATGTTTTCTTCAGTAACAGATGTTGTTGGGCGGCCAGGGATCTCATCATGATCCAAGCTTGTACGACCACCTTTGAACCGTTTATACCAGTCATATGCCTGTGTTTTTCCTAGACACGATTCACCGAAATTTTCAACGTTTCGGAACACTTAAATCCATTTGCAACACAAAATTTGATGCACGCACGTTGTTCTAAATTTTCATCCATTATAAAAATCGCCACACGAAAATTTTTCAACTTATTTGTATAGACGTCAAACAAAAACTAATCATACGATATCCGTCAAAATTTGACAGAATATGTATAAAAGTGTTGCCAACGTTGAGAGAATAAAATTTTACCGATTGGACAAGCGCGGGAATTTTAAAATGAAAATTTCGGTTCTTTTTTGATCATAAGGTAGTTTGCGAGTAACAAACGTTCAAAAGTTGGTAAAAAGTCAAAATTCAAGATGCCCCGTTTCCAAGGCAGGGGCAATTTAAAAAAAAAATTAATTGACATTAAAAAAAAATATTAAAATACAACGATAACACTTAGAATGAAGTACTATAGCAGTTTTGAAAGCCAGAAACTTCTTCTTTAATCACACATTTAAGTTAAATTATTCATGTCCAAAATTTCTGAAAGAAATCGCATGCAAACCTAAAATTTTGATGAACGAACATAGAAGAAAAACTATAGATAATTTTTTTGCAAAATTTTGAAACGGTGTGCTGGATTCTTTTTTGTTTTTATCAATGCTTACATCAATTCTGAATCTAAATACAAAAAAACGAAAGGGGTTTATGTCTTTTAGTTTGTGAGAAAATTGCAAATTGAAATTAAATCCCGCAATTCGGGCCACCCACCCCTTATGTACGCAAGCGGCCAACTGACAGTAATAGTAATTCTCAATTTTCTCACAAACTAGAACACAAAAAATCATTCGGGTTTTTGTGTTTGCCTCAGAATTAAAATGCTCATCGACCACAAAAATTCAATTTTCCACTAAACTTCAAAATTTGAAAAAATAAAACTTTTTTAAAATTTTCTTAAAATTTTTTTTATCAAAATTTTCAGTTTGCATGCGAATTTTTCAAAAACTGTTAACATAATAAAAAAGAGTTTGACTGTAGAATTAAAGAGCAAGTTTCTGGCTTTCAAAACTGCTATAGCACTTCATTGTATTTATTGCCGTTGTTTTTTTTTTATAATTTTTTGTTCATGTTGATTGATTTTTCTTTGAAATTGTCCCTAACTCCTAAACGAGACGAGATAGATCAACCGCTCATAGTCAAAAATGCTTTTTTTTGACCCCTCTACAAAAGCAGATCATACTTTTTTGGCACCAAAGCTGTCGTTCTTGTTGCATCGGATGGCCTCAAAAAATTACGGATACTTTTGCGGTTCCCAAAAGTGACGATATTTACTCATTATTTTTTTTTTTCTGGCACGATCAAATTAGGAAGGCTTTAGTATTTCTTAAAGAAAAAAAAAATCAAGTTACTACGCCCCAAATTAGTCAGTTTATTACATTTTTAAGACGAAATATTTAAATTACGAATACTTTTGCGGGGCACTGTAAAGATTGCTCATCTATTTTTCAACAGAAAAGGGCGAAAGTTAAACATTCCCTATTATTTATTTCCTAGAAAAAAAAAAACTAAATTGTTTTTGTTACTTTAAAATTGACAACTTATTGTCTGCTGTACCTTCCCTCATCGAAGTCCGCAACCAGAGTCCAGCTTACAAACCATACGGTGACATCGATTGGTCGGGCGAAGTATTGGAAGGCTTGCAACCTTTCAATCACAGAGGTCAACTGAAAGAACAAAAATAATTTATGCAGCCCGAAAAGCTTGAGCCTGAGTTCGGGGAATAGTTTGGTTTAAGTTTTTTGCTGTTCATCGTTGTTAGAAGAATCTCTTCCGCATTATAAAGTCGAGCCATTTTAACTAGCCAAAAAAAATTTACGAGAAATGTATGCCCCACGGTATGATGGACTATGACAACGGTGTGAGACACGATTTTATAACGTCAACGAAGTTAAATTTTTGGGTCGGTGTTGACAGCTTGTGGCGATCACGTTGATATGGGGGACTTGTGTTGTTCTTTTCCAAGCAGCTCCAAGAAAATCCTGTGAAGTATGCTTAACCCCAGTGGCGCACTTGTCAAAACAGCACGATTCTTCGAATTGTCTAACTTTAAGGCTATTTAGAATCTCCCAAACTTTTCCCCCTTATGCAGCTGACTTCGAACTACCGCTGATCCACGATGTCGTTTCAGAATTTTCCCCCCTTCATCCTCACCCCCAACAGCAGAATGAAACATTTCACAAAGTCCCACCGATTACATCTTCATTGCCCTTAGCAAAGAGCATCCACCCCCTTTTCTACTCCCAACCAAAAGAAACTCCTTCTTTTCTGTCCAAGAAAAAAAAAAAGTAAAAGAAATCTACGCTCCTGTAATTGAATCCATTTACAGAAATGACAACCTACACCAGGAAGCCATTCCGTGTGCCGCCCTTTTATGCCAATTACTCTGGCATTGGGTCTTTGTAGCGAAACAGAAAAAAAAAAAAAAAAAACGACATCGACAACCCGAGCACACACAAAGGTTTGCTTCCAATTAAGTTCATAATTAAGAAAATTACATTCCGCCGGGGAATTCAAAACGACGTCGTCGTGTCGGGGCGCCGGGATTCGCCTCGCAGTGCAAAAGTTATC
Organism: Syritta pipiens; assembly: GCA_905187475.1. Taxonomy (NCBI): domain Eukaryota; kingdom Metazoa; phylum Arthropoda; class Insecta; order Diptera; family Syrphidae; genus Syritta; species Syritta pipiens. Next base: position 20,569,420 of record LR994572.1, read on the forward strand.
TCCCCGCTGTCCAGGGATGTTAGTCAAACGGAATGTAACGTGAGCCACGGGGGCGGGCCACGGTTTCAGTGGAATCAAATAATACGACCGAACAAAATGAGTAATTAGGCATTAATTAGGTGTTCGTGACGGGAATTGGCGTTTGACATTTCGAGCTGTGAGTTGCGAAAATTGTCTTTGAGCTGCGATATCGTTGGTGGAGGGGATGCCTCCTGTCACGGGAAGTTCTAATTTCTGTTGCGAGCCTTTGAAAAGTTCTCCAACCCCCGGAGATATGTAATTGAACGACAAAAAACAGATTTGATAGGCACGTAAGTGTCCCGTCGAGTCGGAGTGGCATTTAAATAGCAAGTGACGAAACGCCTTTGGGGGGCGTTTTATGGGTTTCTCGGGGCAACAGGTTGGCTGATTGAAGGCGGATTTGACGGGGTAGTTTTGTCCTGAGTTGGGTGGAACGTGTACTTGGATTTCAAATCAGACGAAAAACGAAACAAAACGGGAGGAGGGTGCCCTGTAAGGTTAATGGGAGTGGATTTCAAAAGACATTGTAGACAGTCTAAAACTGATAGGTCTGCGACGTAAATTACTTTCGTAGTCGTAGTGTCGAAAATTGATTTGGACTTTAACGTTGGCTGATATCGAGTTTCGGTGCCACAAATTTTGGTTGCCCAGTCAAGCAAGTGAGAGGAGTGAATAGATTTAGAGGTGATGTCGACCATTTTGAAAGTAACATTTCAACTAAACTTAGCTTTGAATTTTATTTTGATTCAGCCTTGTTCGGGTGAATTTGTGAATTCTTTTCTAAAAAACACTTTGGAAAAAGGCGTTAATTTAATAGGTATAGCTTTGAGGTACACAGGGGCTTTGTTTTCCTAGGCTCCGCAGCTCGCAAAATGTCGCCACGTTGAGATCAAGTAAAGAACAACTTTGGGCAGATGATGCTTCTTTATGTTAAGAAGGCAATTGAGCAATTGAGCCGTTTAGACGACGTCTAGACGCGTCTTTCGAATATCCGTGAAAACACTGTATAAGGTCCTAATAGAACAGTTGCTGTCTTAGCAGGGCTGCACCGTACTATTTGGTTTGGGGTTTTGAATCAAACTAAAACTTAGAGCGAATGGAATGCCAGAAGAAGGACTGACTACAACATAATTCCTACTTGACTTGCTTGCATTTACAATTATCAAGATGTCAGCTGAATGCATTGGTCCCATTTGTTTACTCTATTTCACAATAGGTTAACCGAGTGAATTGGTCTACTTTGCTTACGTTATTCGGTCGTCGTCATTTTTATGATTTTTTATGGTATGCAAGAATTATATGATGTAAACACAAGCAAATATGGTTTATCAACGTATACAAAGTATGGTTTTATGACCAATACTTAACCCACGCAATTTTAAAAAAGAGTAAATGCCAAAGAACTAAAAACAGATAGAGTTGGGATTACAAAAAAAAGACTAAGTCAAACTTTGTCAACGTGATAACAAACAAATCGAAATGAAACAGGAAAGGATTGTTGAGAACAAGCTTCTTGTGGTATAAATTTTTATTTTTGTCATTATTTCTTATTTCTATATTTCTATTTCTATATTCTTCTAGGAGGAGTTAAATCGCATACGCGATATACTATGTTGATTTATTCAATCAGATCTTACGATAACATAAAATTAAATGTTTAAGGCCCACATAACATGATGGATGAGTTCCTGCACCGAATCATTTCTGGAATTGAAGAAGTTAATGAAACAATGTCCAAAATAATCTCTAATCAAGGTTGTTTTTGAGTATAAACATATTTTGATTACGGTAGATAGATATATGGGAGATACAGTGGCGTGCAAAAATGGATACATACTCGGCGGTCGTATGGTTTTTGTAAATAAAAAACCTCCCATTTAACCGATTTAACCGATTTGAATGATTTTTATGTTATTTTTTTTTCTTACTTCATCACCAAAAAAATGAAGTACAAACGATTTCAATCGCATCTATAGCACGGTGAAAATTCACAAAAGTTCATCTTAACCCCAATTTATCCATTTTTGCACATTTAGAAAAATATCTATTTTGATGTGTGGGGAACGTAAGATAACTTTGGCGCCAAAAATTGATAATGGTTTTCGTAGAGCGTCCAAAAACGAGCATTTTTTGCTATGGACGGGAGGTCTATCTCATCCCGTTTAGGAAGTAGGGACAATTTAAAATCAAATCAAACAAGATGGAAAAAAAATTTATTAAAAAACAATGGCAGCACCTACAATAAGGTACTACACCAACTTAGAAGGGCGGAAACTTGTTCTTTAACTGTACATTAAAGTTAGATTGTTCATGACGATAGTTTGTGAAAAAATTGCATACAAACTCAAAATTTTAATAAAAAATAATAGAAAAAAAAGTGTAGATAATTTTTTTTTCCAAACTGTAAGTCGCAGTGCTAAGTTAGGATTTGGCCATTAATGCTCACGTTCATTCTGAGTCGAACACAAAAAACAGAAAGGTCCTATGTCTTCTAGTTGAAAAGAAAACTAGAATTGACCAACCACTTTTACCTCCCTAGGAAAAAAATAACACAAAAATCATTAAAATCGGTCAAATGGGAGGTTTTTTATTTACAAAAACCATACGACCGCTGAGTATGTATCCATATTTGCACGCCACTGTAGGTAGATAGGATTTATGACCAAACGAATTCGCGTCGCGCGAAAGTCGTCGCATTTCGAGCGATCACATAGCCAATTAATCCGCTAGTGATTGAATGTTTATGGCGGATCAATTCGCCAGTTAGTTACTTCAACAAGTTTAGGAGATAGGGACAATTTAAAGAAAAAATCAATTAATATGAAAAAAATATTAAAAAACTATGACAACACCTTCAACGATGTATACTATACCAATTTTGAAAACCAAAAACTTGCACCTCGACTAAGCATTCAAGTTAAATTATTCATGTTTTTGAACAAATTGAATGAAAATTCAAATTTTTCGTAAAAAAACAATAGAAAAAAAAAAAACTTTCGACCAATTTTCATGAATAAAATTTTGTTTTTGTGGTCGATGCTCATTTCAATTCGCAATCGAACACAAAAAACCGAATGCTTTTAGGTCTTCCAAGTTTTGAGAAAATTAATTTTGAGTCACGACTAAAAATACGTGTAGACAATTTCGATAGCCCTAAACGATGGCACATTTTCCTCGAGGTGGAAGCTAGCTGTGAGGTTGCCTCCCTGGTAGAAATCACCATTACAACCCTCAAATTATTAGGTTGCAATTGCTCGTTTCATTTTTTTCAAAATACACACTTCTTTGCCTTGCTCGGATCTTTTTTGTAAGTTTAGCGTAGTCCTTCGGATGCTGCAAGGGTATTTATTCTCAGTTCAATTGGTAGGCTGATGCAGGGCCGATCTCGCTCACTCACGGACTTACTACCTGACATCGCAAAATTCAGTTTAGCTACTATGACGTTCTCGAAAGCGTCCATCAGAGAAAAAACTCGGTTAATGAATTTACTTTCCCTGGCCGTAAAAAGTGAGCCTCTAAAAAAAAAAAAAAAATGGAATTTCAAACTACGCAGTTTTCTGAGAGTTATGAAAGTTTACCTTGGTTTTCTTGCAATTAGATGCTCAACCAATGTCCCTACCAATAAAATTCTGTGTCTGATTAGTTCCGCATAGACCGTGCGCCTGGTTAACTATTTTCCTATCTTTATCAGACTGTTCGACACTCACAAAGTCAGACTTTGTCAGGGTCGGTGTTAGACTCGTAAAAAATCTAAGAAAAAATCCCTCTGCTACGAGACGATGGATAAAATTAGAAGAGCAATAAGAGCGAAGATTTTTTTTACGAACTTTTTAGGTAAGGTTAAACGTGCACTGCTTTTCATCAGACAGCACGATTGCTAAGCCAGGTTATAATACCCACTTTATCGAAATTGTTGTGAATAAAAGTCATAACCGTGCATCAATTATCTCTTCTTTTCCTCCGTCTCTATTCGTTGTAACTTGCAAGGAACGAGCCTAAAATAAACCCGAATCAAGTGACGTGAAGGATTCACTCAGCAATCTGTTACTTAAAGAAACTAGAGAAGATGAGATTTTAGTTGATTGAAAGAACCAATTCCTTTTGGTCGTCCAAAGCTGTGAAATGTGAGCTACGCTTTCGGTGATTTTGAGTAAGCAAATCTTCAAATTTCACTTGGATTAAGAACACTTTTTTCGCTATTGAAAACGACTTTGTTGTATCACAAAGGAAGTTTTGTTTTTCCTTATGAAATTCGTCAAAGAAGCAAAGAAAATCAATATACCTCTGGCTCTTTGACACAACAACATGCATGACACAACTTGTCTGCTGGAGTTGAGAAAAAAGTCTGCCAGCAGTGAATTGTCTTCCCATGATGCTTGTTCATGGACGATAGTCTTCATCATCAGCATAGGTAAGCAAGAAAAAATTGTTGTCATTTTCCATTGTGCTCTTAGAAACTTCAAACAACTCAACTTGCCTTTCTTCTCAAAAAATGATTGTATCCCATCTTTCCCTCTTATTCCCATAACTTTAATAGAATCACCCCAGAGTCTGTGCCATCTCTCCATCACCGAGCAACAACTTTCAACGCTAAGTAACTTAGCGCCCTCGCAATCCCCATTATCTATTCGCCATCATCGTCATCTTCGTGATATAAAACAATATTTCCTAAAATTTACTAAAACTCCAGAAGTTTTCTTTTTTTTTTTTCACATCAAAGTTGACAACGCTGGGAATCGGCTTAAGAAGGCCCTCCTTACCTTACCATCCACCCTCTCTCACAAACAAACAACAAAAACAAAATAATTACCTGCGATGATCTCCCCGGTAAGTGTTGAGGCAAACTTTTCAAAACTCAAAGTGTCGACTATACTCTGTCGAAGATGAAGAGAAAGTTCGTTGAAGTAGAGACGAGCATACTCCCAGCGTCGTCGGGCGCCACTTTCAAAGTTTACCCGAGAAAGATGAATCGTCGTTGATTCGTTGTTTGTGTTTTCTTTATTTTTCCTGTTCTTTGTTTTCAGCTCACATCTAAGCACGCAGCAAGCTCTGCTATTATACCACATGCCGTGCGAGTCGCTATTAAGCAGAAGGGAGAGGGAAGGACTAATTTCGATGTCCCGGGATATAAAAGCACAAAAATTATGATGACAGAGTCGAAAGTATCTCACAGCAGTCATGAGAAGGAGGTGGATTCTTCTCACGCGCAGCTGGGGGTTGACGGTGGCAACTTGTTGATGCCGGAGAAACCACACTCTGCGGCAGCGCCACACAGTAAACAGCACTCATTCATTTTCCAATTTTCTTAAAGTTTCATGGCGTTCGGTGGAGAAGGAAGGCTTGGTGGCACATTGCATGAATAAGCGCTTCGAAGGCGGGTAGACAAACTGTCGTTGCTGCTCCGCGAGATAATTGAATTAACTTGGCAACCCTTCGTTTGATTTGGGTGGCTGCGGTGAACAAGCTGCTTGACTGCTTTTATTGACCTGCGGAGAGTGTTTCTACGAATTTGTGTTATACGAACGACATTCTATTTTGGTATTCTGGAATCTGTTCAGGAATTTAATTAGTATCATTTATATTTTTAGGTCAAATATTTCAAAGCAACATAAAACTCATACAATATGATTTTTCATTTTATTTGAACTTGACCAGATGTTTCTTCCCAAATCTGATTTGAAAAATTGGAACAAAAGAGTTTGGTTTTATTTCAATTACTTAAAACTTTCTCCAAAACGAACAATCTCAAGAAACCTGGCATCAATTTTACAACCATTTCAGGGGCAGATTGGTTTGTGGGCCATTTTTATTTTATGACTGTGAATGTTTTCTTTTTTAATAAAAGGTTTTTTGAAGGTCCCATGTTCTAGTTCTTAGTCAGTCGAGATTGATCTCTGGTTAAGGACACTGTTGACAGAACAGAACAAAAAAAAAAATGCACAAAGTTCCTTTCCGTTTTGAATTCATTTTTAGAGTTTCGTTAAGAAGATGAATCCGAAGTCACATTTGTGTCTGGCTCTAAATATAAATTAATTTTTTTTTTGGAATGAGTAATAGATTAACGAAGAAATCAGCACTGACAGAAGCGTTTGAAAAAATTCTTGGAATACATATAGGTTGGGCCAAATACAAGTTTCCTTTAAAAAATGCGATCAAATGAACAAAATTAAAAATGTTTCCATACATTATGACCTTATTAGTAATTGCAAACATTACTATTAACTACGGAATCCAAACATTACCATAAATTAGGATTATCAAAAATTAGGGTGTACAACGTCGTTTAAGTGGCTGCCTCTACTGACTTCGCAGTAGCGCATTCTTTCACTCCAACTTTTCAGGTTTTTTTTAACAGTTTTGGGCTGTAGCTTAATTAGCTCACGAATTATCGACATTACATCGGCCGTTCATAGTTCCCCACAAAAAATTCCAAAACGGTGTAATCGCAGATCCAATCAACCAATTGACATCCAAAAGACGGCTGATAACACGATATCTTTTCGAAAAATGTACTATTTGGGCTACACAGCACCCACTTTGGAAATAAGTTTTCAATATTTCCCAACGTTGTTTAAGCGTAAAGCAAGTCTGTTAAGATTTCGAGCGAGAAATAAGTGTTAGTGTGATAATAACCACTTGATGGCCCACCCTTTACAATAGTTTTTTCAATAGTTTTTATTCTTGTGTTATTCCTGGGATCAGCAGCTGCTTCTTCGAACAGAAAGGGCTATACTTCGAGCGTTTGAATGCCCCCATCAGCGTGACAGCCTTGAATACGATTGCGTCAGGACGGCGACCACTTAACAGATTCAGGATGAGATGGTTGGACCAAGTCTAAAACCTGGCATGGTTACGCTTGGGTTTACCTTCTGAGAAGTTACAATCGGCGGCGAAGGATCGAGTTGCCTGGTGATCTGTACATTGCCCCACGACTCTGTTAGGGAAGATGATGCTGATGATGATGATGAAGTTAGTTCAATAAAAAAAATTAAGTAAGACTTGCACTTAACGTGTTTTATCACATTAGTTCTTCTCTTTAGCTTTCGAAGGCCTTGTTGAACTAGTGTCGACTTAAGAAATCTTTCAGTAAAAAAAAAAAACTAAACACTTTTAAGTCATCAATTGCTTGAACGTACTCGATTCGATCTCCCTCCTGTTCTTGATTCAGGCGGTTCCGATTGGGAGATTTCCTTGGCTAAAGTGTTGGTACCATTGGGGCCAAGTTTTAGTAGAGAAATGTTTGCCTATCGGACTGCATCCACGTTTTTGTAAGCTCATAAAGTTCGCGATTCCATCTTCCTCTCAATTAGCGTTATTCATAGACAAGCGCACTTATCCTAGTATTCGAAGTTTGCTTATTATTGCTGGCGATACAATCTGCAGAGTTATCTAGAATTTAACTGTATAGATAATGCGGTATTAGATCTGCACACTTAGATGGTTACAAAATTCCTAACTTGCGAAAGTCTGCACAATGACAGAGGACCATTAAAAAGCAGAGAATTAAGGTTAAGAATTAACCTTATTAAATATTTACCACAACTTGGAACAATTGGTGCTTCTTAGTCGAAGAACTAGGCGACTATCTTACGGCAGATACGGTGTCCTGTCAAATTTCACTTCTTAATGTTTAGTCGTTGAATTCCAGAGGACTGTTTTTGGTGATTATATCTTTACTAGCTGACCAAGCGAACTTCGTACCGCCATATTTTTAGGGCTTTGTTCCAAAGGAATAACGAAACCCTTATAGAAATACTTCGGTGTCCGTCTGTCTGTCTTCTTTTTTGTGTATAATTTCGAAATTCCTGAAAGACTTGGTTTACTATTTACGCTTGCCTTGGCTTCGCACAGGTGGTGTACAATCGTGGACTAAGGAAATGAAATACTGGCAAATTAAAATCAGTTGGATTATTTGACAATAATGAGAAAATATCTTTTTTTTTACAATAAAACTATATATATTAATGAACAACAATTGAATACTTTAAATATAACTATTGTAAGGCTTTATCATACACAATATTTTTTCTGGGGCAAAAAGAAATAGCGCCGATGATTTGCCGACTCGCGAGCACGCAACGTATAATTGCCCATGAGAAAAACAGGGAAATTCCAGGTTTATTCCACACACTTGGGATTTTTTAATTGTCATTGCGAATGCTAGGCACACAGAAAACTGGACACGTTTGAATTCAAACCGGGAAATCGGTTGGAATTATTGGTATTCTTGGGATTAGAACATCCTCGCCCTTAAACTTTCGTCGCTTTAATCAAATTTCCCAAAATTTCTTTAATGGCGAGTTTGTTCCATTGCACAATTTTGGTTGATTTAAATTGCGTAACATTATTATCACGGAGCCAACCTTGAGCTGTAAGTTGTCGGGTGGTAATCCTGCCAAATCTAATAAATTTAGGAATTCAATTGGATAATTTACAACTTCATTTTGATTAATCGACTTAAATGAATGTATTTGTCCATAAATTTCATTCTGTTTTTTTATATTTAAATCATCAATATCCCAATTTTTTTTGGAGTGGCAAAAAGTGATCGTATTTGATGCGAAGTATATGAAATAACAGCATCAGCAAGTGTGTGGTCCCAATGGATATCATTCTCCAGTAAGACAGGCTTCTCGATATGTTGCGCACAATTCACCATTGAACATTCGTAGAGATTCGAATGAAGTTGGTCCACGAATATTAAGTAGCAATAAACGCAAGTAAAAACATTCGTCACTGTTTCGGTGAACTGTGTAAATGCGCCTCAATGCATCGGTTGAATTTACCATTGATCTACGTATCCTGGTACAGGTTGTCCTTGTTTTCGGTCTCGATTCACTATCACAGCACTTTCCACGATGGAATATCTCTTTTTTTCTATCTCTTTTATTCTGGCCATTCTATATAAACATTATCATTCTTTACATTTCTCACATCCTTAATTATTTTCCTTATTTACACAACAATTCATTCTGCATGCAGTGGGTTTTACCTACTTATTGATTTCATATCGGGCTTTCTTTTTTCACCCGAAAAAATTAGAAAAGTAAAAAGTGTTTGTTTTTCCCTAGACATGAGTTTATCGGAAAAAAGGATACCCATTATTGCAGAGATCCTGCAGCAGCGATCTTACGCTCTGCGCCACTGCCACTTCATTTTCGAGTCAGTTTTTTCCTGATATATAAAAAATGTTTTGAAAAACTTTGAATGCGTTTTTCCACCTGATTTTCTCAATTTTCTTAAACTTTTTTCCATCTAAACCATCTCCTAAAAGTAACTAAGAGGAAAAAAAATTACATACATTTCGGCGATTCATTTTTATTTATATGGATTTTTTATTTTTATTTTCTTTATTTTATGATCTACATCGGTTATTTTTTTTTAAATTTAATGAATTCATTTGTCGAAGAAACAGTTTTGTACAATCTGTTGCCAAAGTGGCAAGTCTCGAAAGTACATTGAAAACATCTCACGCCAGTATATGCTTCGAAAGGAGATAAAATCAACCGAAAACATCGCTAGTGTGCACGAGAACTCGAGGAAATCAATTCCCCACATTCAAAATTCAGATTTTCATTGACTTCAACTTTGAGAATAAATATTTGAGACTTGTTCTTCACTCTTTAGAAGACCAAAGAACTTAGAGTAAACGAGCGTAGATAACGCTGTTTTTTCACTAGCTGGACACGAGAAATAGCTAACGTCGAATACGGAAGCATTTAGAAATTATATAAGTTTATCAACACAATGAACGGGTTTGACAACGCTTGAATCTCAAACTCCAAGCGAATTACGTGATTTATTGCGACGTACTTGAAATCTTTCATCACACTTTCAGCGTTTTAAAATGCACTTAGTTGGTTTGGTTATCAAAACTTTTAGATCTAAGCTAAAATTGTTGAAAAAAGGTGGACGTTGATGCCCGAGCTTTGCCTCCGTTATGTATAACATCATCAAATGGTTATTTCAAATCCCAATTATCTCCAGAAGATTAATTTTTCCAACATAGTCGCAGGACATCATCAATTCACCTCATCTTTTGACGCATGAGTCTGCAAAACAAACCTACCGTTTGCGTCAACAGCTCAATTTCGGTAAAAAAAAAGTCACTGAGCACCATAGCACATTATCCACCCAGATTCATGCATGACAGGCCAATTATGTCACATGAATCGATCACAAGAAAAAGAGAATCTACCCCACACATCCTTGGCACAGATCCTTTGCTTTCCCATAAAACCAATTGTTTCTCCATTTTTCCATTTCATGTGTGGAATGGAATCTTCCCACATCCTTCGGGATAATTTATTGCACCCATCCATTAGGACATGTTCTGCGAGAGAAGCTACCGATAAATTTCCATTTTCTTATCGTAAATCTGCTCTAATGTCGTTTCGGTGTTCGATATTTAACCGCAAATGACGTGGCCGATTCCTCCAGCCGAGCACAATCAATTCGCTCGAAGTAAGTTTCAACGACATCCACATATCCACAGGTGAGTTACTATAAGTAATGCAATCATCTTAAGTGCTCCTCGGGTATCGCATTAGGATTCCGACCAGTGCTGCCATTCTCGGGGAAATGTTCTGTTTCTTTTGTCGCATTTGGGACAGGCGAATGAATCGTAATGTGGAGCAACAATGGCGGGCACATGTGTTGAGCGTCAGCTCCCGACGACTTAGGCAAATCGAAGATAGTTAACTTTGGGTGTGAGATACTTTGTGTGCCACGCAGTGATGCGGGGAGTGATGCTTTCACGGATATTAATTTTTGTCTTTTTCGTGTTTCATTGTGTGTGTGATTGGGAGTGGTCCTGGGTGGTGGCTGAAAGTCAATTGAACTTTAAGTTGTCATTTTGATGATCGATTGACGCGTGGATCATGTCGTAATTGAAAGATTAAATCGGTGCTGGAATTTGAAGCAGGTTGATTGAATGGCAATACGTGCTGGCCAAGAGATTCAATGAAACTTAATTCCTCTCTGGAATTAAAATCCTGCAAACTTTCTTTCTAGACATAAACATTTCGAATTAAGGAAATTACTTTTAATTTGTGCACACTGATTATAAATTCACTTTAATGATAAAAAGAGCATAAAAAAATCTGTCAAGTCTGTGGAATTTATATTGCTTGTGTATGCTTATAGGCGCCGTGGCTTAATCGTACGTGCGTCGGACTGTTAAGCGAGAGTACCAGGGTTCGAGCACAGCTTGGGGAAAAAAACCCCACGAACATTTTTCATGGCCCCACCTACAGGGAACGACTGATAATCCTCCTGGAGTAACCTCTGTCAAGGAAAGCTTTCGCAATTCGAGGTTCGGCAATAAACTGTAGGTCCCCTTCAAATGTGTCAAATTATAACGCGCACAACACAGTGGAGGCGCGAAAAGCTAGGCTCTAGCCCTTCGTGGGTAGTTACGCCGCTAATGATGATGTACATTTGAACACGACTTATAAAATTTTAATTTATCACTCTCACTTTTTTAAAAGTAAAATAACGTTTTAACTCGACATTGCCATATCCATTAACGTCATTGACTTTCCTTGATATTTTCAGGTGTCTCTCAGATTTAAGTGAAAAGTTTAATGTATTTATTTCGTTTTTTAGTTGTAAGTACGTAAACAAATTCAAAACGTAAATACATTTGGAAAAAAAAACACTCTAAGATTCTAAACGAATATATAAAAATCAAATATTGATGGAAAATGTTGTTGGAACAGTCGGGGGCAGATTTGAACAAATTTGTTGGGGCACTTTTGAACATGTTCAAAATTACAGAATCAACTCCGGTGCCCTAATCCAACGTATTTTAAAAATGCGACTTTTAAAAATTCTCTATCCCTCCTAATCCTTTCTAGGACCGATAGCTAATGTCATTTTGATAATTTTCAGTAACGACGAGCTTCTGGTTAGTATACCTTCATTTCGAACCACCCACTTTAGAGACTTTTACACCGTCATTAGTTGAACATTTTTCAAACGACTTCCTAATCCAATTCACGCAGTCAGAACACTTTCATCTTTTCTAAGGAAAATCAAAGAGTGGCTTCTTTAGTTCGATCACAATCAAATTGAAGTTTGGGGAAGTTTTTTTGTAAGTCTTTTCTATGATGTTACTTTTTATTCAAACAGATTATCTTAAAAGCAGCTTTGAATCTTCTTAGCTGCCAGAAATCGGAAATTCGAACTAAAAAGTTTTTTTCTTAATCTCATAAACGGCGATTTTTTAGCTATTATCTTTTTGGCAACACTGGTTTAAACAGCTGACGCACGTTTCGTGTTTTGTTTCACTGTCAAACATCTTTAGTTTGGTCTATAATTTAACCATGAATCGTCTTACAAACGAACAACGCTTGCAAATTATTGAAAATGTGTGCTCTGTTAAGAAAGTTCAGAAAGTTAAAAAAGTGTTCAGCGACGAAGCTCATTTTTGGCTCAATGGGTACGTAAATAAGCAGAATTGTCGATTTTGGAGTGAATATCAGGCAGAAGCATTGCAAGAGCTACCAATGCATCCAGAAAAAGTCACAGTTTGGTGCGGTTTATGGGCTGGTGGCATCATTGGACCGTACTTCTTCAAAGATGATGCGAATCGTAACGTAACTGTGAATGGTGAGCGCTACCGTGAGATAATATCCAACTTTATACAAGAGCTTGACTTGTATGATATGTGGTTTCAACAAGACGGTGCCACATGCCACATGCCACATGCCACATGCCACACTGAACGCGCAACAAAGGACTTATTGAGAGGCGAGTTCGGTGAACATTTTATTTCACGTTCGGGACCGGTCAATTGGCCGCCTAGATCGTGCGATTTAACGCCTTTAGACTATTTTTTGTGGGGCTATGTTAAGGCTTATGTCTATACAGACAAGCCCGCTTCAATTGACGCATTGGAAGACAACATTGAAGCATTTATTCGTGAGATACCGGCCGAAATGTTGGAAAGAGTATGCCAAAATTGGACTAAGCGGATGGACCATTTGAGGCGCCGTCAAGGTCAACATTTGCATGAAATAATCTTCAAACATTAAATTATATGGACCGTACTATCGGTTCAAATAAAGATTTCATGCATTTTTCTGAATTTTTATTTTTTTGAAAAACTTTCCTATAGCTTTTAAAAAATCACGTATAATTAATTGCACAATATATGACCAGTTCATAACATAGATCGACATAAAACAAAATTTCGAGAAAAGCGATTAAATAATTTACATTAACCTCTGAAATACACTACGTTTTGTTCAAATAGTTGTCGTTTTATGGTGATAATCTTTATTATTCATCTCTATTATTATTATGACTATACCAAATGCTTTGGCACTTAACAAAAAGTAGAGTTAATCAAAGTATACACTGATACACTGAATAGCTCGTACTATTGAAAAAAAAAAAGACTACACACTTCGAATATTTCCCATTTTCATCAAATATTTTGTATCTTGCATGGTGATTTGAATAAACTTTTTGGGGACAGCTTCGAAAGGCCTCTAAAGGCACAAGGGTTCCGTAAAGGTTTATCTGTGAACAGGGTCTCCACGTTAGTGGGCTTAACTTCAAAACACGTACAGAAAAAGATTCTTCTTCTTCTCATGGTGTGAGTGGCACAAAGCAGCTTGAACTCTCCTTCTTTCTATTGCTTTCATCACATTGCACAAGCTACACACATTGCCATTCCCCGAAGCTCTCCCAGGGGTGCCGCATGAAATTTTTCAGTCCACCAGGCAGCTCTTACTCAGCCATGTAAATTGATACTTGTTACTGCATACGACGTGTTACATAAAATTTACTAAACAATACCGTTATGTAAATTGAAAATATTCGGATCTTCCCCAAGCACAGTTATTTCAGCAGCCCCACCCTTGGGGGATACACCCACCCACTCTCGATTCTAACACTAAATCTATCGATTTTCTATCAGGTTCACTGTCGAAATGATTTTCGTGTTTACAAACCGACAAAAATAGATTCACACGAGCATCATCGAAATTAATCCCCTCCACTATTTCTGTAGAGTCCTTGAGCGTTGTGGTTCGATTGGAATTCACACGTAAAAACGCATCCAGTTGAAAAATTTCACCCCCTTTAACAGTCGGTTACCGCTAGTTTCATTATCATGACTCTGCACACTCTCTAAAAGCTCTTGCAAAGTATCTGAGAAATGTTCATAAGCCGATTAGGGTGGGCTAACTACCCGAATGGCCCGGGGCACCACACTAGTTCCTCATTCGATCGATTGAAGTTACAGTTGAAGACGGAATCAATCACCCATCCACCTACCGCAGACCGTTCACCATGCTTAAGACTTAAGGCAGTTTCTTGGGTTCATTTCAGCCGGGTCTTTAGAGGATTAGACAAAAGAAGTCATGAATACGTACAAAGTGCACAAAGCACGACCACCCCCGTCCGGTGCGGTGGGAGAGACTTCCAAGGAAATATAATTACGTAGATACTGTGTACACTTGGCCGTATAAATGAAGATTAAGGGTGTAATTTGCTCACCGTTTCATCATAGGGTTAGTAGTTAGTGTGCGGAAAAGTTTTCGCATCATTTACTTCATAACTTTTTCATTGCGACCGGCAGCTCCTTCGTTCCTTTCTGTGGCTGCTACTGGTGCTGTCTGTGCATCGAGGGCGGACGACGAAGCACCTCGGTGCAATAGATTCTTTTTTTTTATAGAACTCTATAGAACTTACCCTCCTGCTACGGGACGTGCCATTATCGCCATAAACTGCGATGCCACGGTGAACATTCGAAATAATTCGCTAAAAGGAAACCAAGGGGGTTGGAGGTCTAAAGAATGAAGCTAGTTATGGACGTCTTCGGCTTAAGCGGCCCTGCACCTTGTACTTTGTGATGTTATGTAAGAGGGAAGTTTGAGGTTACATTTAAAGTTTTGTGCCGGGGAAGGCTATGAGGCGATGATGGGCTTAACACCACCACTTGTTGGCTTACACGATGCTCCCGATTGAATATAACTTAAAGATAACACCGACAGCTTGAAAAACTACTCAAAATCGTCCTTGAGATAAATTTTGGTTAATTATGTCACCAACTTTTTGCTTATCTCTGTTCTAAGCACTGAAAAATGGGAATTGATAGCTGAGCATTGAATGTTGCGAATTAAGATCTCTGCATTGAGCATTGAACATTACATTCTAGGCATTACATTCCAAGCAGTAAATATAGGGCATTGAGAATGGAACATTAAGCAGCAAACATAGGACATTGAAAATTGAACATTGAACATTGAGCACTGAGCATTGACCATTAAACATTGGAGCATTGAGAATTGCCACTTATAAATTGGGAATTCAGTAATGAGAATCGATTTCATTTTAATGAGTTTTTTCAATTTAGGCAAAGTAAATTTCATATCATCGTGGGCGCCATGGCTTAATTGTACGTGCGACTGTTAAGCGAGAGTACCAGGGTTCCAGTACAGCTTGGGGAAAAAAACACCACGAACATTTTTCATGGCCCCACCTCCAGGGAACGACTGATAATCCTTCTGGAGTAACCTCTGTCAAGGAAAGCTTTCGCAATTCGTGGTTCCGAATCGGCAATAAACAGGTCTCCTACACATCTGTGCAAATTTTACGCCACTAATGATGATGATATAGCTGAAACTGTAAACATATGTTCGAGGCAAGTGTACTAACATAACAAAATAAAAAAATCGATGATCGAATATACGCAGCCCGCCAAATTTGAAATTTCACCTTATTTTTTGAACAGACCTCGTACAAAATCAGTACATAACTTGAATGAATTCTTTTATGTACAACTAGCAACCCGTCCTGTCTTCGCGCAGGCAGCACTATATATCTAAAGTTTTTTAGTATTCCAGTAATGGAATACCAGAAAGTGAATTTAGAAATATTTTAGGGTAATGCACCGCTTCTTCTTGATGATGAATCACATTTGGCAAGAATTGAATCAATAACTTAATTGACTTGCTTATTTGTCTGTCACAAAATATCCCTTCCCTCAAACCAAATGAATTAGTAGATAAGTTTGCATTATCCGAATATACCTTCTCAATCATTTCTAAAATATTCGGCACCAAAACAAAAGATATTTCTGAAATTTACCTTCCCATTTCTTACTTAAAATTTTTCTGGTCTTATTTGAAGCATATTATTGGAAAGTGATGTGTTGTCTCTTCCGTATGGAACGAATGAAGTTACGATTTTTTATGTGCAGCCATAAGTATGACTTTTTCAGTGAAGCATAGACTTTGCTTTAGTGCATCTTGTTAGACGTTTTGTGGAGCATTGAAGCCTCGTCCTAAATTATTGAACTACAATCCCCCGTCAATTTACCAGTATTACTCTACTTGGAAACATTGCAAGCACTTGAAACATCGGCACTGCAAAATTTTAATGGAAGTTTAAAAACAGAGTTAGCCGTTCCTCCGGCATCTAAAAGTGTGGGTTCAATTCCAGACGATCGCACAGCAAAAGCAGTCTTCCCGCTGCCTTCAGTAACATTCAAAAAGAAAATATTCCCCTTGTTATTGTAGACTAATAACATAATTAAATCATAAACGATTTTTCCCCTTTTCAGAAGACACTCGTTTTGAATCACTTCCATAAATCAGTAATGATCATAGTTTTTTCTCGCATGTATTCTGCATGGTTTAATGTTATATGGCTACTTGAAATAAAATTCCACAGAACATACAGTCGAATTTCTCTATGTCGAAAATCCCTCTTACCCGAATACATTCTTTCCAGCCTTAGTCTACTTTCAAAACCTCTAAGTCGAGTTTTATTTCTTTGACTAAAAAACAGACACAAAATTTCCCCTCGCAACTTGTAGCAAATACGTACACTCGCATTATCTGACTCTGCCCTTGGGGTCCTAGACGATGAACACATTTCGAGAACATCGGACAAAAAGCCCAAGTGGTTGCCCTTATTGTTGTTTACCTATGCAAAAAAGAGAGAGCAAAGGAAGTTCTCAGCAAAAATGAGGATTAGCTTGCAAACATGCGAACCTACATGCGAACATCGCGAGCGAACATTATCGTTGTCGAGAGGCATCTCTATTCGCATCGCGCATACACAAATAATCGGTTTTTAATCTGAAAACAGGTAGGTATCTGAGATGCATTCTTTCTTCATTTACCTCGTGTATTGGAAGTTTAGGGAAAAGTCGGGGAAAAAAAACACCACAAACATTTTTCACGGCCCCACCTCCGGCGAACGACTGACAATCCTCCTGGAGTACTTCTGTCACGAAAAGTTTACGCAATTCGCCGTTCGGAACCGGCGACTCGACTTTTTTTTACTTATCTCAAAATACCGTTAACTTGTTGTGCCTAAATGTCTATAAAATATAGTCCATACCCATAATAGATACCCAACAATACTACTGGTGAAAACCGCATGCAAATCCGTTCAGTAGTTCCTGAGATTAAACTCCCCAAACATTTTTTTCGACTTTGTTTTATAATATTTATAGAAGAAGATGACTAAATGAAAAGTGTAAAGCACTGTTTTTGCATATTAAAAATTGAAAGTGGAAACAACCAAAATGTGTTCCACGCGTTTTTAGTTTGTCATGTGACAAAAAAAAAAAATTATTATTTTTTATTTATTTATTTATTTATAATTAAATTACAAATATTTTTACGAGGCACTGTATTTAGCATTTATTTGATGATGTTCACTTAAGTTACAGCTTACTTTTCCATCAAC
Source organism: Syritta pipiens (assembly GCA_905187475.1). Lineage (NCBI taxonomy): Eukaryota > Metazoa > Arthropoda > Insecta > Diptera > Syrphidae > Syritta > Syritta pipiens. The sequence goes on from LR994572.1 coordinate 20,587,153, forward strand.
CATTTGTAAGATAAAATAAACTTGAAACATTCATTTCAATTTCTTTCTCTTTAAAAAGATTTGTAAATATTTCTAGTAATATTTTTAGTTCTTTAAATACTTTTTTCGAATTGAATTAGTTGACAGTATCGTGTATATGTCGGCATGGATTTTTTTTTCAAAAAATAATATTATGACTTAAAAGTGAGATACAAAGGAACAAACGTTGTCGTAAGCAAATAAATGTGATCATTATTTGAGCCTGAACAACTCTGGTTGTATTTGCCATATTTACCAATCAAAATCGTTTCAGAAAATTATGAAGAAAAATTTTACTAAAATACGTTTCCCTGTACAGTCTAGTAGATTTTCTAGCTCTACGTTAGCAGTTGATGCGGCTCCTCTACTATTGCTTTGTTTTGATAATTTTTTCTCACAAAGAAAGTATGTGTCTGAAATTATAAAGTCTTAACCCAAACCAAATGCTGACGTATTATTAATTCCGTTGTAGTTGGAAGAATCTCTTCAAAGCTTGTTTGATTTTGACCAGAAATTCAGCCGAATTGAACTTTTGAAAAGAACTAAACGCAGAGGGATCGACACGTACGAAGACTAAAATGTTAAGCAAAAAGTTAACCGCGGATTATCTCCAAAATATTCTTTTGAAATGTTCTAGTAAGAACGGTTCGCATAAATTTTCCGCTTTTTGACTTACGGTGGAACCATTGTGAAATGTAAATGTAAAAGGTTTCAGAGGGTTGGCTGGTGTTCATAAAGCAAGCTTAAAGAAAATTTTACCAGCTTCATTCTTTCCCTTAAGCCACCATCTACAGACAGTGAAAAAAATGTACCCCAGCCAACTTCATATTCAAGCAAAACTATAAACACCATCAGGACTCGGTTGCCTACACATCTCGTTGAATGAAATATTTATGATACAATACCGAGCATCCTGTTCATCTGAAAAACAAACAAAACCACCACACCAACTCCCCCCCGAACTGCCACATCTCTAATAGTGTCACGCTCTCCCGAAAACATGTTTACCATGACCCGGCCAAGGGCTGCGTGTGAATGCGTGTCCTTTTCGGCCGCTCTGCTCAACAACGAATTGTTATTTAATTCCAGCCATCAACTTGAATTAGGCCGGTAATCAGATGAGCGCTGGAAAAATCCAAGCGACAACAACAACAACAGCATCAGCAGCCGCACGCCTTCAGTCATGGTCAAGATCAATAAAACGGTAATTTACGTTTATAGCCCTCCCCCCTTTCACCAATTTCGCTTTCAATCTATTCGCCTTTCCTGTTTTTATTTTCACTTGATCTTCCATTAGCCCACCCTCAGTTGTGTGGAGAAAAATAAAAGGACGACAATCGGTTGCCTGTCACCTACACAAGGATACGTTGCCCGGGCCGAGTCGGTTGTGTTGAAAAAAAGCCTCATGAATACGTAAAAGTCCTTCTTTTTTACCCAGCCCCTACCGGCAAAACAACGCTTTGTCCTTGTTGTTCTCCGGCTAAGAAACACAACACAACACGCTTATGTTAGAGTAGTCCCCAAAGAATTGCCGTCGAGAAAAAGATATGGAGCGAGGATAATACACCAGATGATGTTGTTTATGATGGTAACGATGATATAAACCATTCTCCATCCTTGGAAACAATGTATCCTCGTTGGTCGTCCACCCCCCGTTTGACTGGCACGTTGTGTGTAGATGAAAAGGACGACGGAAGTCGTAGAACGAACGCTAGTAAAATGAATCCAACTGTCCACATACACACAGACAGGAATGAGGTTCGACATTTTTACGAAATTGAATCTTTCGAAAGATGGATGAGCGACCGGCAAAAGGGCTTCTCGTCCTTTTTCCTTTTTTTTTTGTGTGAGAAGAGAGCTTGCAACTATGCAGACGACGGCGACGATGATACGCCATTCAAATTTTTCTGAATCAAGATCTCACGTTCTAATTCTTAAAATGCGCGCCTCTTTTGTATCCATATCCAGTCTGCTCCTTGGAAGGAGTGAGCGCTGCTGAATAGGTATCTTGTGTGAAGCCACAGAGCGAAATATGTTTCGGTGAATCCTTTTATCCGGGTGTGTGTGTGCGAGAGAGCGCACCGCACACCTTTTGTTATCGAGCACAAAAGCGGTTTTCATTCTTATTCATGTGCGATGACGACTACACGACACGTAAGGACGAGAGCGCGACCGAAAAAAAAAAGAAAGAAATGAAACCGAATTCACTTGGATGGATTATTAAGGATTCAAGGACCTGTGTCACTTTTTCTCCTTGACGTAGTCGTGTGTGCGGGATGGTTTTCAATAATTTAATTAACCTCGCGGTTGCACGGGGGTCGGACGTGTATTTAGGATATTGAGAGATGGATTTTGAAAAGGATATACTCCAGCCGGTGGAAGGGTTATGACAGCGTGTAGCGTCTTCTAGTGAATAGACACGGAGATCTTGAGGTTGAGAGAAACATTTCCTCAATTGAGAACTCCTTGTGCAAGAGGAGGAAGATCCTTTTAATTGTCTTTGAAGCTGAGAATGCGATACAAAGGATCCGTTGAGGATAAAAAGCCGGCAGGTGGAAATGTTTTGTGAGGTTTGAATAGATGCAGTAACCACCTGAAAAGGTACTTTGAGGGTGAAAGTTCATCCCCTTTGAAGATACGGAATCAAAGGCTGCTGAAGAGGACACAGTCACTTGATGAGGTGCCAAAGAATCAGACTCGAAGTGGAATGAAGTCAGTCTTTGTGGTAAAAATTTCACGAGGATTGGCCTAAAAAAAGTGCGTCTTCTTTAACGAAACCAGAACGATATCGCTCTCAGCCGAAGTACTTGGCACATCCGGCATTTATGAAGCTTAGTTAAAGGACGACAGAGGAAGGCAGAGGACAGTTGTGTGCTGTTGACTAGAGGACAAAATTGGGACAAACCAGAATACACTTAGGCCTGTTCTAGCTATCGACTTTACAAAGTCTGTTAAAAAGCCTCAACTTTAAGACTTGAAGTAAAAGGGATATTTATGTAAAAGCCTAACCGTTGATGTCTATAATAATTGCAGATCGATTGAATTTAATTGCTTGCTACTTCTCTGTTATGAAGGTGGCGGAAAATAGATCAGTCGTCAAATGTTTCGAACGACCATTACAAACCGTACGAACTGATTGCTTAACAAATAGACTGACTTTGAGTCCTGCAACTCATGGAGGATCTGAGCATGAGAAAGAGCATTCTTTTATACTTGATGGCCGCCGCTTTCAGTCGAGATAACCAACTGCGATCTCGTCTACTTGAATCAGGTGACTTGAATCCGAGACGCTCTTAACTGCATCGTTGGGGTCCACGCACTCGATATGGCCGAGTCATTTAAATCGACGATTTTTTTAATTTTTTGATTTGAGCTTTAAACAGATCTTAATGTTCGCGGTTATATATTTTCATCCATTCGACTTCCTCGTAGACAGGATCAAATATTTAATTCTTTGAATTCTGCTTATCGTCTAGCTTTCGATTCCATATGTAGTAGGCAGGAGAGGTTTTGTAGCGCATGGCTGTGATTCATCGAAAGATTAGTTTTGACCCTGACGGCTTTGACAAAATAAAGTAGCAGCGGCTGCTGAGGGTGATTTTGAGCTATATCTCCACTACGTTGATGTACGTAGAGCTTACGTTTGCCCAAAGTAATGTCAACTAACAACAGCTTAATTATAGCTCCCGAAGGCTACATTTTGCTCTAGGATTGATTGCTCTGACGGATTGATTCAAGATTTGTTTTTTATTTCGTAGAGACGCAAATATGCCAAAAAAATGGGAAAACAAATTTTAAACCATCACAAATAAGTAAACACATGAAAATGTTCAAGCCCTGTGTCGAAACATGTAAAGACGAGCAGACCAGAAACGCAGTAAATTCTCAGGACGTGGAAAGAACACTTCTGCTAACTGTATAAGGGCGATAATGAACCGAATTCCGCTATTAAGCAGGATGACTTATTTCATTTAGACGATGTAATAATTCCGTCCACCCGACAAAGACAAAGTTAGAATAGCTAAAGGGTGATTTTTTAAAAGCTATAGGAAAGTTTAAAAAAAAAAAAATGCACAAAATTCAGGAAAATGCATGAAATCTTTATTTGAACCGATAGTACGGTCCATATAATTTAATGTTTGAAGATTATTTCCTGCAAATGTTGACCTTGACTGCGCCTCAAATGGTCCATTCGCTTAGTCCAATTTTGACATACTCTTTCCAACATTTCGGCCGGTATCTCACGAATAAATGCTTCAATGTTGTCTTCCAATGCGTCAATTGCAGACATGAGCTTTAACATAGCCCCACAAAAAATAGTCTAAAGGCGTTAAATCGCACGATCTAGGCGGCCAATTGACCGGTGCCGAACGTGAAATAAAATGTTCACCGAACTCGCCTCTCAATAAGTCCATTGTTGCGCGTGCTGTGTGGCGTGTGGCATGTGGCACCGTCTTGTTGAAACCACATGTCATGCAAGTCAAGCTCTTGCATTTTGGGAAAAAAAAAGTTGGATATCATCTCACGGTAGCGCTCACCATTCACAGTTACGTTACGATTCGCATCATCTTTGAAGAAGTACGGTCCAATGATGCCACCAGCCCATAAACCGCACCAAACTGTGACTTTTTCTAGATGCATTGGTAGCTCTTGCAATGCTTCTGCCTGATATTCACTCCAAAATCGACAATTCTGCTTATTTACCTACCCATTGAGCCAAAAATGAGCTTCGTCACTGAACACTTTCTTAACTTTCTGAACTTTCTTAACAAAGCACGCATTTTCAATAATTTGCAAGCGTTGTTTGTTTGTAAGACGATTCATGGTTAAATTATAGACCAAACTGAAGATGTTTGACAGTGAAACAAAACACGAAACGTGCGTCAGCTGTTTAAACCAGTGTTGCCAAAAATATAATAGCTAAAAAATCACCCTTTATATAAGCCAACCAAAGCGGTCGGAGGTGAATTTGCTAAGACTATACAGGATGAGAGAATGCAGGATCTTGAAAAAGGAAAGTCTCTAGGCTGCCCTAACATCGCCTACAAGATAATCTCTTCCGTGATTTGTGAACGTCTAAAGCCCTACGTCAACAGTGTAATAAATAGTATTTGGTTTATTTAACGAAATATTTATATAAAATTTTTGGCTTCAAACAGCCAGGGTTCTTTTCTTTCAAATTGTCCCAAGTATGTGGCACTTTTGAACATGGAAGGGGCACTTTTAAACAATGATCAATTTGCAAATAAAAAACAATTAAAAATTTTATATTTTTTTATAATTTTTTATAAAAACATAGAAAAGGTAGCCAGCACTCAAAATTGATACTTGATAAAAAATAAAAAAATACAATACAAATTCGCAAAAAAAAAGAACGTACACAAATAACAAACGATGTAACTCAAGAGAGCCGCTGACTACTTGAGGCAAGGAATTTTCGTCTGAAGATGACCTCTTCATGGCTGTGTATGGCTTTTAGCAGTCACTAACGCCAAAAAGGCAGTTGAATCTATGAGGACACAAATGACTTACTCAATTTTCGTTTGAAAAGAAAAACTCATTTAAGTTAATTTATTTAGCTCAGGTTGGTCTACAGCAGGGGTGGCCAAACTTGCAATCCATGTGGTCGACTTTTCGTTGAAATTTATTACGCGGGGTACCAATTGTTCTGACTTGGAAAAAAATACCAACAATTCTAGTATAATTAGTGTTTCTTTCCAAAGGATATAGGTGGGACAATGATTATAAAAAATGTTTATGTTTTTTATGGAGAAAAATAAATTAATAATTATTTTTCTTAACCGTGTGAAATAAAGGTTTCTTTTTAAACTTTTTGTTTAAGGGTTCAGTTTTTTAGTTCAACTTTAAAGTCTCAAAAAAAAGCCAAAATCTGAAAAAAATTTGAAAGGTGATTCTTGGTGAGAATTTTGAAGATCCGAGAACCCCATTTTATAGATCGTGGTGACTCGATAATTTCTTCTTAGGAGGGCAAAAAACATTAGAAGCACGCACCGCACTAAAGTCTTAAGAACAATTTTCGTTTGGGCAAATCTGCTTCAGAATATTATTTCTGGCTGAAAATCAGAAAGAAGGGCTAAACAACTTCGGAAATTTTGGCACATTTACTTCAGTGAGTTCGAAAAAATGATCTCTCATTTATTAGGTGACAGACATAAAACCGGAGGTTATGGACATCGAGTTCGAGGTTGAGTGCGGATAAAGTCAAAAAGTCTCCGGAGAAAGGACAAAAAGAGACATGGCACGAGTGGCTAATATGTCTTGTAGGCACTGACATTGATTGATAACTTTTTGTCCACAAAGTAGTAGGAGTGCTCCTGGGAATCTATTTACGACAATTTTTCCTCTCGAGAGGAAAGTGGCAATTAGTGGAGAGTATCCTTGTCGAAGATCTTTTTTAGCACACCACTTCCATCAAAGCGAACCGGATATCATGCCGGACATTGTAATTTAATCTAAACTTTCAAAGCAAACACCATTCCCAGTGTCCCGGTACTCTGCATTTATTTAATGCATCCTCTCCAACAACAAGTAGCCGTTTATTTGTATGTCCCTCCAAAGGATATCTCATCTCCAGTTTGTCGTCTAATAATCCATTCTATTTCCATTAGGGACGGCAAAATCCATTTCAACTCAGCGCATTTTCTTTGACCGTTTCCCTTCAGTCTGCTCCTTTTTTTTTTTTTTTTTTTTTTCATTAATTTCGTATCCTAGATATCACTCTCCCCAATCCATCCACCCGCCCGCTTGCTACACTGTTTCCATTGTGTCGTGCAGCTCTTCTCTTCTTCTTAGAGCGACAACGAATGAAAGAGAGTAAAAAAATATGCAAGGAAAGAAGAATGGAAATTAAAAAAAAAAGGGAAAAAAGTAGACCGTTAAGGCAGTGACACGAGTCGGAGAAGAAATGGAAACTAATTTCACCCGTTTGACTGTGTCGAGATACCTCAAGCCCAACCGGAGGGTGTTCCCAGACATTCGAATAGTTTGCCTTTGAAATTCATCTCTCAAACTCATTCTCGCTCGCTTTTTCCGTATTTACTTTCTGCTATCATCCTTTTTTTTCCCGCTCCTTATTTCACTCCTTTGGCGACCCCTCCTTGTGATGCGCTGCTTAACATTTCATTCTTTGAAGTTTTCGTGTATCATCCGATAAATGAATTCTTTCTTTTGCCGCTCTCCAGGGTCCAAGCAAAATGAAATAGAAATGAAATGTACAAAAATAGGATGGAAAGGGGAAGAGATCCTTCACATAGACAATGCTCTGTCTCTCTCTTTCGTCCCCGAGGGGATGTTGACGACGTTGGGAGCCACATTAAAGCTTTATGCATTTCATGGATACTCTATCTGCCCCATCGACATCGTTTCCACCTTCACGGAATGTGGCACCTTCCACCGACTTCAAGAGGTGACAACAATACGTAATAGTTTTTTTAAAATTAGCTTCAGGAGTGGCGCTGGGCGGAAGGAATACAAAAAAACGGGATGAAGGGTCTCCCACACAGGTGCCCGAGGGTGGTCCTTATCATTGAAGGTGTCTTGCTGGCTTCCATTGATAAACGAGAAGCCCACGAAAAGTTCCAGGAAAAAAACAGAATCGAACAGAGAGATGGTGAGAGAGACGAAAGTAAACAGGACACAATGACGCTACAACGGAAGGACGTGGGAGGATGAAAAAAAGAAATTTACAAAAAAAGGACTCAACAGCAACTCAACTGCAGCAAATAAGATGAAAGAAATCCATGAAGAGAGTTGATGGGGTGGAAAAAATCTCAATAAAATCCAACTGGAGATGATCCCCCGGAGAGCAGTGTGGAGAAAGTGGATCCCTCCTCTTCCATAGCCAAGATCTATGTGCACACAGGACTCTTTCCTTCATCCTTCTCGTCCTCCTGTTTTGTTCGTAATCCATTACAATACTGAGTGGGTATCCTTTTAAGTTGTTCCTCGACGTTGGGGTTGGGGTTTTTGTTATGTACTCCAAGTCCCCCTGGTGGAGGGTAGGAAGAGCCCAGTTTCCGGTTGACTGAGTGCTTCTACGCGTTTGCCATTTATTCCAAAAATATCGATAAGCGAATTCATTTGATCTAAATTGGACAGGGTGCCCCAGGGAGGTAAGGATTTCATTGCTACAATAAAACGAGAGATACAAAAATGTTTCATAATGAAATGTACCCTTGCTTTGCGCTGGGAGCGGAGCTGCCGCTTGCATCCGCTGGGTAGGTTCGTTCAATTCCACTAAGTAATGAGGATATCATCTGTCGATGAGTTCTTGATTATGTGAAAAGTGTTTCGGAATGAGGTGGGTGATGAACTGTGAATGGTTGAGGATGGATTTTCAACAACAGTCAACCGATTAATGAATAGAGCATTGCTTCTTCTTCGAGCGGTGGGAAGGTATCGCTGACCTAATAGTTTAGGGTAGTAATGACTGAAATCAACGTTCTAAGGTCTACGTACATCTGACAACCTGACTTAAGTCGCAAGCCAGCTTCCTTTTGTGTGTTCGGTAATGATTTGTAAATAGTCATGGAGAAATTTAAGTCAGAATCATTCATCCATTTAATTTCTGAAAGAAACAAAATTGTCTCTAAGAATAAATGTCTACAAAGCACCTTGTGGCGCTTATGGTCAACATCATCGACCACGTTTGGAGCGAATTCTTAATAAAGGGTTTTCCAATTAGGACTTGACAACTTTTTTTTTTAAATAAACCGTAAACCATTTGAGATATTTAAAAAACTTTATTATCGTCTTGAAGTACAATCAAAATATTTATAAATGCAAATTGACTCCGTTCATATAGCCACCGCGGGCACGTTTGCAGTAATCGATTTGTTGGATCCAATTTTCGATAACTTGGCCACACATTTCGGCTAAACAGGCCACTATTTCACGTTCAATTTTGACTCTGAGCTCTTTCAACGTCATCGGCTTGTTGGCATAAGCCAATGGCTTAACGTAGCCCAAGGAAAATAGTCTAGAGGCATTAAATCGCACGAACGAGGCGGCCAATCGACTGACCCATTTCTTGAGATAACGCGCTCATCAAACTTGCTCTTCAATAAATCGATTGTAACATATGTGGCTTGTGGCACAATCCTGTTGAAGCCATATGTCGTCCAAGTCCACATTTTCCAATTTGGGCCAAAAATATCCGGTAACCATAGCGAGATAATGCTGGCCATTCACAGTGGCCGATATGGCTTAATCGTTAGTGCTTCGGACTGTTAAGCGAGAGTACCCGGATGCTAATACAGCTCGGGGAAAAAAACACCACAAATAATTTTCACGGCCCCAGCTCCAGCGAATGACTGATAATCCTCTTGGAGTACTTCTGTCACGGAAAGCTTTCGAAATTCGCCGTTCGGAACCGGCAATAAACTGTAGGTCCTCTTCAAATGTGTCAAATTATAACGCGCATAACACAGTGGAGGCGCGAAAAGCTAGGCTACATCCTTCCCCACGACAAAAGTTCACTTCCAGCATTCCCCAGCGAGCAGACTGGATGGAAAGCCCTACGGCGCTAGAGGATCCACTAAAGTTCTTTACGGACGGATCCAAAACAGATTCGGGATTAGGTGCGGGAGTGTACTTCGGAGACCTGAACCTAAATATTTTGCTACGCCTCCCTAATCATTGTAGTGTCTTTCAGGCGGAGACTATGTCGATCATGGAAACTCTGTCTTGGCTAAAACACAATGTGGTTTCCAAGAGGGATATCATGACTTGTTCAGACAGTCAGGCCGCAATTAAATCCCTAGATTCAGTCACTTTTACCTCTAAGACCGCCCTAAAGTGCCGCCAATCTCTGGATGAGTGGCCCAGCACTTCATAGTGGGCATAGTGACATTCAGGGTAATTGCCAAGCTGACGCACTCGCCAGGTATGCGACCACAATTCCACTACAATCCCAAAGAGAATTACCGGCCATGCTATTAGCTACAACGAAATTAAACATAAAACTTCACAGCCTTAAAATCACCAATCACAGGAGGCAAGAAGGCTCAACGTGTTTGCCTTCCAAACAGATTTGGCCCGTGCTGGATGCTAAACGCACTACCTGCCTCCTTCGGATGGACAGACCGGCGATTAGGGTCATTATAGGCGTCATTACGGGACACTACACCATCGGCAGACATGCCAGCAGACTTGGAGTCCCTGCCAATGACTTTTGCAGAAGTTGCAGGGGGAAACCATCTTCCATCTCTAATGTTCATGCGAAGCCTTGGCGCTTCGTAGAAGAACTCACCTAGGTAAGCACTTCCTTGACAGTCTGAGCGATCTGAGCAAAATCAGCATCAATCAGATCCATAACTTCGTAAGAAGCTCCAACTGGTTCCATTAGGGTGCGGAATGGATCTCCGCATTGTGGTATCACAATGGGCACAGTCTGGTCTAAGTGTGGTTGTGTCTCTGTTGCCCCAGCCAACTACTCTAACCTAACCTAACCTAACAATGGCAATGTCCTGAAGAATTGATTTTTTTTTTGTGCAAATAAATCTGTTACAGATATTTAACAAATTTTGTTCAATTACACTGTTATTTGAGTTGGGCCTTTTTTCTATTTCACGGGTTTTTCATCTGATTTTGTTACTTTCCTTTTACGTCCTGCTCCTTGTTTGTGTTCTATTAAATAAGATCTTTTACAAATGAACTGCTCTGTAGAACGGATCAATTGCAATAATTCATTAACTTCTATAAGTAAAGTAAGTAAATTAGTAGTGATCTGAAATGTTCAATGATTTACCATCTTGAAAATAAGAAGAAATAAAATGAAATTTTTAATCTTCTGTTACTTGTTAAGTATTAGATTTAGCAGTGGACTTGTTATTCTGAATTGTTCAATAAATGTTCAAACAAAAATGTGTAAAAAAATACTAAAAAAAAATTGTTGTTTTGCTGGTGTGACCATATGGTCACGCTGCACACTGGGGCGCGTTGTATGGAGAGCATGCTCAAAATGCAAAAATGGACTTTTCAAGAGTAACGTAAAAGATTGGTATCGTTAGAAAGAAGACAAAATTCCTCATTGTTGTTAAATTTTTAAAGCGCTGGAGGTCGCATTCTTAGAAGGCTAAGCGCACAAAGGTAGGATTTTTTGCAAAAAGTACGGAATGTTTTTTGCTTGTTGGGCATAAAAACCTGGAAAAAATATATTTCGCACTAATTTAAGCAAAAAAAAAATATATGTCGGTATTCTATGAATATAAGAGATAATTTAAAAGTAGTAGCATCAAAATACAGCAACAACTTTTTTTTAAATTTAGAAATCAAGAGAATTACCCAAAAATTTGGTTTAAAAGCTTTTTTTTCTTAAGTAGAGAGAGGCGTTTACTACTGACTTATGTTTCTAAGAAAGGAATATCTGAATTACTAGAAAACACATTCGCTCTCAAAAGCCAAGAAAAAATCGTTTAAAAAAGATTTAGAAATTTAGAAATTTAGAAAATTTAGTTTTTGATTTTCAAAGTAAAAAAAAAAGTTGTTGTATTTTGATGTTCTTATTCTTAAATTAATCTCTAATATTCATAGGATACCGGCATATATATTTTTTTTTGTATCAAATAGTACGAAATATATTTTTTCCCGGTTTTTATGCCCAACAAGCAAAACACTTTCCCTACTTTTAAAAATTATCCTACCTTTCAGCGCTTAGTCCTCCAAACCTAGAACCTTCAACGACTTAAAAAATTAGCAGCTTGACGAGAAATTTTGTCTTCTTTCCAACGATACCATTCTTTCAAATAAGACTTGAAATTTCAATTTTGCATTTTGAACATGCTCACCATAACCTTATGATCAAAAAAGAACCGGAATTTTATTAAAAAACGCAAAATTTCAATTTATAATAATTTTCTTTATTATCACCTTCAAAGTATTCTCCTCCTGCGGCAATACATGCATGCCAACGCTTGATCCAATTTTCCATACAAGTTTTATAGGCCGCCGAAGGTATGGCCTTTAGTTCACGCAGCGAATTCTCTTTTATGGCCTCTATGGTCTGAAAACGCGTTCCCCGCAATGGCAATTTGAGTCTGGGGAAGAGGAAAAAGTCACACGGGGCCATATCTGGAGAGTACGGTGCTTGGTTGATGATATTGGTTGAGTTTTTGGCCAAAAACTGAGACACAATGACGCTGTTTTTGAATGAAATTCAGGTTTTTTGGCACCAGCCGAGCAGCGACGCATGTGTGTGTGTTCGGTTGATCCATAAGAGATGCCCAACAACACAGTAATCTCTCTTATCGGTGCAGAACGATTTTGCAACACGATTTGCTTCGCCGATTCAATGTTTTCTTCAGTAACAGATGTTGTTGGGCGGCCAGGGATCTCATCATGATCCAAGCTTGTACGACCACCTTTGAATCGTTTATACCACTCATATGCCTGTGTTTTTCCTAGACACGATTCACCGAAATTTTCAACGTTTCGGAACACTTAAATCCATTTGCAACACAAAATTTGATGCACGCACGTTGTTCTAAATTTACATCCATTATAAAAATCGCCACACGAAAATTTTTCAACTTATTTGTATAGACGTCAAACAAAAACTAATCATAGGATATCCGTCAAAATTTGACAGAATATGTATAAAAGTGTTGCCAACGTTGAGAGAATAAAATTTTACCGATTGGACAAGCGCGGGAATTTTAAAATGAAAATTTCGGTTCTTTTTTGATCATAAGTACAACGCGCCCCAGTGTGCGCTGGCACAATTAGGGTTAAGTGAAATCAAAATTGAGTGGAATCTTTGAATGTAATTTTTGTCTACACCAAAATAACTTTCCACTCAATGACTTTAGTTAATTGCTGATTTCCGTTTTTGAAGTCAGATATCATCGGTCAGATACAGACAGACTTTTAGGAAATTCAAAATGATTTCATTCTTTTAAAACTGTAGCACGACCTCCCCGACGCCATCGTCATCCAAATAAAGTTAATCAGCATCATCCCTCTATTTCACCCGCAATTACTAATGCGTTCTTTTACTATCGCAAAACCCATAAAAAAAAACCCTCTTTCCCATAATGGATTCACTCTTCCACCCCCAAGTTTCTTATCAATTTTCCACCAATAAACCACACAGGTCATCGCCCAGATACAACGACCTCTACCTTCCATTGTGTCCAGTCTTTTGTTGCCCCACCACGCCCACTGCTGCCATTATTTAGTTGGTCTATCAAACTTATATAATGGAACGTGCATGTGCATGTCGAGATGCATTTTCATTCGGTTATATTTTTGATTTTTTTTTCTTTTTGAAATGATGCCAAGACGAGAGATAACACCGTTCCCTGTTCCCTGTTCCCTGTTTACTTAGCCAGAGTAAAACGTGTTGAAGTACATCATTATAAAGGCTAATGGAAGAATAACGAATGGCCAGTAAAGCTGAGAAATGGGTGCGCATATCCTTCGAATGGATGTCTGGCATGCAACTGTTGCGATTGCACTTCAGTGAGGATTTTTTGAGTATGGTTTGTGTGTGTGCATCGTGTGATGATGATGTGCGAAGGGAGTTCATGTTCAATATTATTAAGGTCAGAGGGAAAGGATTCTGTCGTATTGTTGTGTTATGGGTCAGCGTGATGGTATCAAACCGAAACACATTCGTACTAAAATAAGAAATACAACGCCTAGATGGCGAGCACAAAAGCTTGGATTTATTTTTTTCAGAACTGAGTAAGTGCCAACCTTAAACCTTCTCTTTTGTTGTTCTGTTTCACCAGAGCTTTGAGCTAAGTTCTGTACTGTACGTTGAAACAAAAATTAAGTTATTTTACAGCTTAACACGAGTTTATTCTTTGTCAGCTAACCTTCAACAATTTATTCGCCTTGACAATACGTTTAATTTAAGTTTATTTATTCTGATCGTTTTGGTACACAATAAGTTCAAGTTTTACATTGCCTTCAAAATCTACAAATTGATTTCTAAGAAAGTTTGCATATTTCAGTAGAATTTCATATATTTTTTCTAAGAAATGCGTGCATCCTTAACATCCTGCTCAACTCCCAAGTCACAATGACAATTAAAAGAATTTTGTGGTGATCTAAGCCTCCGACCCAAACATCCATTAACACAAAACTTGTCAACTATGCCAACAGCAGCCAGCAGTCCAAAAAAGCAGTCCCTTTTAAATCTCTTCGACCACAAGAAACTCATCCGCTGTTAAGCCATGCATGTCCCTAACCAGATAAGCTCGACGCAAGTAGGACATCGGTCCCCCGGGCACCCACATATGATTTGTCAGTTTATTTTCAAGCAGTACACCAGGCTAATCCAGAAGACTCTTCAACTGCCATGCAGACAATTCAACTGATTCGAATTTCCTCCTCTACACCGTTAGAATAATAGGGGCAATCACTCGCATGCATTCCATGCTTCCATTCACTTGGCATTCATTGATTCATAAATTTTCCTCATCTCTCGCAAAGAGTGGGGTGGGCCAGAGTGGGCGTCGACAGTGACAGAACAGAGGGAGCCACTTGTAGTCTCCCTTATACATTTCAAGTGCAGTTAAGTGTCACTTGATATGCCTCGGGAACAAAGGCAATGCCATTGTCTGTCTACGGCTGAGCGAAATGGGGTTCATACTCCGTTATTCCCATTAACTTGTGAAAGTGTGATAAAGGGATGTTTGGACTCCTGACTGACAGCTGAGAGTATCTCTCTGCTGGAAAGCAACTCTTACCCTGATGCAGTGCAATGACAATCGATTTACAGCCCGGCAGGATGTTCCTCTGTCTCGGTCGAATAGACGACGAGACCACGACGACGATGACGACGAGGACGACTGTGGGAGCATAATCCTCCACTCCACTCCTCTACAATAGTCGTTGCATTTGTCGTGTTTATGCACCACGAATGAGGCTTTTCCAGGATGGGGTGGCTCCTGCTGATACACATCTCGGGATGATTTGCATTCACAAGTGGAATATTTATGGGCGGGGCTGTTGAGGATGGTATCCTGTTTAGGGTAGTGAATCAAAGTGAAAATCTGTGTTCTCCTTCGGGCCGTGTTTTTCGAGTTTTGGGAAGTCGAAGGAGCAAAGAGCGGCGACCGCCAGGACTAAGCCACCGTGAAATTGAAGTAACTCAAGTCGATGACATCATGAATTAAGCACTGGCCTTGGATTTATGACGAACGAAAGTCTTCTGTTGGTTGGCGATTACAAGATGAGTGATGAGATGACCGTGGAGATAAATTTATTTGATTTTGTTGCATGATAACTCTTGTGAAACTAGCGCAGTTTAAGCCATGCCAAAGAACAACTCTAATACAAACTTATGAAAATTTGGAACGCGACGCTTTTATGGAAGAAGCTCGAACATCACAAAGCCGGCGACTTTATTTACAATTGACGCGCAATCAATGGGATCAAACTAGTTTTACTATTCACTAAATTGTAAAGAAATATCTTTGATATTTAAAACAGGATGTGAAGTCCTCGGCCTCAACGGATCACCATACAACGGATGTTTTAAGCAGTTTCTTCTTATGTGACTTGACGGCAAAAGAAGACTGCCTCCACTCGATAAGTAAATGTCCCATGTTCACTTCCTACAGAAATGCCTTCTTTGAAAAAAAGACTATGACGTTGAAAGAAACAATCACAGTTCTAAACGAGTTTGACTTTAGAACACTCCATTCTTTTTTAAAAGCCATTTATAAATACAGAACCTTACTTACAACTGAATTTGCTTAAATTTATTAAATTTCCTTTTCAAACATCAGTCATGCCAATACGTTATTTCTTTATTTTGCTAATCGAGCTGACGACAATGTCATACCACAATATTCATAAAAAATTATAAATAAATATATATAATTAAAAATTATAAACGAAACAACAAAATGAATGAATTATTTATTTACAACTTAACTAGCGCACGGATATTACTATCATCCGCTCGAATGTAGACTTGGTTTACTAAAAATTTTGCGTCTTTTACGTACCCCAAAATTCAAGCTTAAAAGAAAACTTGAATATGTCAAAAACTTGATACGAAAGACAACAGAAAAATTCCTCTGGAACAGCAACACCGGAAAAGAAATCCGAAAAAAAAACTTAGACTAGAAAAACTCCTTACAAAAAACTGAAAAAGAAATATTTGACCCTAATCAGCCAATGCCTCTTTTCTCCCTAAACCACCCGGGTGGTGACCCGAAGTCACCGTTTTAGAAAAGTCCTAACTATTATTAAGAAAACGAACAAATTGGCGTTCTCTGACCATCGCTACAGATTCGGAAACGTCCTCTTTTTTGAAAGAAAAGGAAAAAAATGGCGTTCTCTGATCATCTGTTCAGAGGATAAAAAGACCATTTTCGAAAGAAAATTCGAGTTCTGTGATCATCGGTCCAGAGGATGAAAGTTAAATACAAAAACTCCTACTCACACCTACAAAAGGGGAAAGTCAACTGGCTGCATAACTATTACACCTACACAAATTCTGACCCAACGCTGATATATTCAACTAAAAAGTGCCAAATCATTAAAGAATACAGGAAGAACAACAACAACAAGATTCGATGAGCAAAGTACTAGGGACCTGCTGAAAAAACCAGTCAAGTGTGAGTTTTACTCACCCGCCGAGGGTTTCGTTCGCAAACAGATTAGTAGCTTAGTCTAAGAAATTAACAAACTAAAATAGTCAAATCAAATTAAACTCAATTCACTGTTCATTCACTAAAATTCTTCTTTTCATTTCGAACGAAACTGAACAAAAGAAAATCCTTTCCCATTTGCTGATCGCGTCAGACGTGTCAAAATTGCTTTGGTGCATTTAAGGGATGAAATGCCGCAAGCGACACTGAGACTACCGTCAGTTCATCGTTTTTTGCAGGAAACTGATTCGATTTAAATCGTTAATATCTCGAAAAATTGTATGAAAATAATTTTTTGCGCATAATATCTATTTGTTCTTTCGCCGAGATCTACAAAATGGCGTTTTCGCATCTTCAAAATTCTAATGTTGTTGTTTTTTGGTTTTTGACCAATATCTCGATAACTATTTAAGCCAGAGTGCCCAAACCATTTTTAACACAAAGTTTACATCAAAACCTACATTCCAGATTTTTTTCAGATTTTTAGACCAACAGGTGTGGAAATGAGAGGGGGGGGGGGGGGGGGGGACGAATTTTTTTCGACTTTGAAGCTTAATATCTCCAAAACTTAACTTCCAAATAAAAAGTTCAAAATGAAAACTTTATTTCATTTTACAAGACCTATCCGATGGTATCTCACTTAATAAATTCTCGTGAATTTTTTTTTTCAAAAATGTTAGTAATTTATTTATTTTAATATGAATAAAAAATCATACACGATTTTTGGATAATTTTGGGGTATTGCGATGAGTTGCCCCATAACTCCAATTTTTTTTTTCAGATTTTTTGATCGATTATTCTAGAAAATAAGGTGGGGAACACGGTTTTTCGCTAATATGAAGTTTTCTTAAAATTGTTTGCCTGAACTTCCTTTAGGCAAGTGAAGTACATCTTTTGGCGAAAGTTTATTTCTTTATTCCTTGTGGTTCGCCAATTACCAAGATTAAAGCCTAATGATAGACATTTTCATAACTAGGCCAACGCCCCCTTTCCAATGTCAAGCCCTTTCAAATGATGCATTGCCAGATACGAGCTCTGTAGAGCTTTGGACATAGCCGGAAAATTCAAAAGACAAAAAGGCGGAATGGTAACCGAATTGATAACCTAATATTAGTACTAAAGTTTCCGTTAATCTGCGACTAATTCCAAAAAAAATCATGATTTGTTTTTGGGTCGCCTAGATGCATCTTCAGTCCAAATTTCATCCTTTAACTAGAAAGGACTTATAAGTTATAGTCAAATATGTAAAAGGCGACAGACAGACAGAACGACACCAAAGTGATTCCATAAGGGTTTCGTTATTTCTTTGGAACGAAACCCTAAAAACTATGCTCTGTCCCTCTATGGCTGTTACGCAGATTTTTTATTTATTTAAATAATCAACCATATTTCCCTCCTGACCAAAAAAGTGGCACCAAACTCAAGTTGAACTTCAATTTTTTTTTTAATTTAATGCACAAGATAGTAAAAATGGTTCCTTAAATGGATTTCTAACGTGGCTTGAAGTATTTTCAACTTTTTCATTGCTCGTGCCCAAGTCGATAAGGAGACGCACAAAAGACGATTTGTAATATTTAGCCCGACAAAGGAAATTTTCCAAAAACTCTAGATATAAAAAATAGTCACAAACTTAGAGGACAAGTGTGCCTTTTATTTAATATCAGACTCATTGTCCATTTTAATCTGGAGAGTCAAAAAGCGAAAGTGTTAAATTTTTAATTAAACTTTGTCAGCTAATTGCTTTTATAATTGGTGACGGATTTGAATACTTACTTACTTACTTAGGTGGCGCTACAGTCCGGGGTGGACCTGGGCCTCAACCAACATGCCTCTCCAACTGGCCCGGTTTTTTGCCAGCTGTTTCCAGTTTCGCACGCCAAGTTGGTTGAGGTCCCTTTCCACTTGGGTGCGCCACCTGAGGTGGGGTCTTCCTCTGCCGCGATTCCCCATGGTGGTAGATTCGAAGACTCTCCGGGCCGGAGCATTGGTGTCCATCCGCTCTACATGGCCCAGCCATCTAAGCCGCTGGATTTTGGCTCTTCTGACAAGGTTCATGTCGCTGTACAGCCCGTACAGTTCGTTGTTGAATCTCCTTCTCCACTCGCCATCTACGCAGACAGGTCCGAAGATCACGCGAAGGATCTTTCTCTCGAAACAACCTAGCAGGTCCTCATCCTTTTTTGATAATGTCCAAGCCTCTGCGCCATAGAGGAGGACTGGGACGATCAGGGTCTTATATAATGTTAGCTTGGTTGTCCGAGAGAGGGCTTTACTACTCAATTGCCTTCTCAGCAAAAAGAAACAGCGATTGGCAAGAGTCACTCTTCGCTTGATCTCCAAGGTGGTGTCGTTTCTCGAGTTAACCGCGGAGCCCAGGTAGACAAAGTCCCTGACTAACTCGAAGTTATATCTGTCCATATTGACGCTTTGTCCGAGGCGTCGGTGTTGGGTGTCCTTCCTTGATGACAGCATGTACTTCGTTTTTCCTTCGTTGACCGCTAGACCCATCTTCGCCGCTTCTTCTTCAATGCTCGCGAATGCCTCACAGACAGCTCGCTGTGTTCTGCCAATTATGTCAATGTCATCGGCATACGCGAGTAGTTGCACGGACTTTTGAAAGATTGTGCCTCTGGTGTTGGCGTGGGAGTTCCAATGCTTTCAAGTACAATGTTGAAGAAGTCGCATGACAGCGGGTCGCCCTGTCTGAAGCCTTTTTTGACATCAAAGATGTTGGTAAGGTCCGGCAGTGACCTCACGGAGCAGCGAGCTTTCTCCATGGTCATCCTGCAAAGTCGGACCAGTTTAGCAGGGATGCCAAAACCAGATATGGCTTCGTATAATTTTTCCCGAAAAATGCTGTCATACGCGGCCTTAAAGTCGACGAAAAGGTGGTGGGTGTCGATTTGGGATTCTAGGGTCTTTTCCAGGATCTGCCGTAATGTGAATATCTGGTCGATAGTGGACTTTCCAGGCCTAAAACCACACTGATATGGACCAATCAGATTGCTGACAAACGGTTTTAGGCGTTCACACAATACGGCAGAGAAGATTTTATATGCGATGTTAAGGAGACTAATACCTCTGTAGTTGGCGCATACTAGAGGGTCTCCTTTCTGACGGATTTGAATACAAAGAATATTTATTTTTTAATTAGTGGTTATTTTTTTAAAATTTTTTATATAAAACTCACATCTTTTGTTTTTTCTTATAATTCGCGCGTGCTAAAGGAATTGGGGCCCACCTTAAGTATCTTATTTAAGACACAGCACGGGCCAAAGGTAACTAGGGAGAGATGGAAAGAAGGTACCGGTGCGCATTGGTTTTAAATATCTGCATGCTATATTCAGGTGGGAAAATTTAGTTTGGAAGAGCATTCCATATTCGTGTGGTGCGGCTAAAGAATGAGTCTCTAAACTTTACTGTACGTTCGAAAACAGGCTTGAGGGCGTTCTAATGAGCATTCTTAGCGTGGTGAGTATCGCGGGTAAATGTTTGAAGGTGCAGTTGGCTAATTCATTCGAGCACTGTCTGTTGAAATAGCGATAAATTCCACTCTATTAGCTCTTTTAAGTAAGACAGACAGACAGACAGACAGACAGACAGACAGACACCGAAGTGATTCCATAAGGGTTTCGTTATTCCTTTGGAACGACACCCTAAAAAGGGTTTCATCAAATAAAGGTAGAACCGCCTGATAGACTAACAACTGCCTTTTTGAAACGACCAATATGAATTCATTTGCGAAAGAAGGAATTATTTGTTGCGCATTTCGCACAATGAATTGTCATGAGAAAAAGTACTCGACGGTTAAAAACAAACTACCAGCAATCACTTGGGCGATTGTATATCTTCGAACATTCCATGCAAATTCTGCAGATTAACCTGTTGAGTTTTTCTTGTCAAGATTTTCTTGTTAAGTTTTTCCTGACGACATGTTCTTGTCGAATTCTTCTTATCGAATTTTTATTGTCCAGATTTTCCTGTCCAAATTTTGTTGACCAGATTATCGGGTCGAGTTTTGTTGTCCAGATTTTCTGGTCCAGACTCTCTTGTCAAATTTTTCTTGTGCAGACTATTTTGTCAAGGTTTTCTTGTTGAATTTCGTCCTAGACCAAATTGTGAGAAATATTGTAAAATTTTCAACTTAAATATAATACATGAAATTTTTGATTGAATGCTAAAAAAATAGTTTTGCTAATGTTTTTATTTTTTTGTTGCATTATACATTGTTCTTCACAGAAAAAATGTCCTTTTTTATTTCTCACGTTCGACCTACAATCGTATATTCAACCCACATTTTCTCTCCAAATCATGGGGAACTTTGGTGAGTCCTTGTTCAAGTAAATGTCAGTTGTGGAAAGGAAAGCAAATGCTTAAGTTGGTTATGCTTATTTGGCCAATTTAACTAATTCAAGCTTATAAGTTATTTTGCTATGAACTAGAGTGCGAAATACCTCCTTTGCATTCATTACCTATAATTTTTATTCATTATTGGACTTGAAAATACGAAAAGATAATGAAGGATAACAGGCTGGCTTTATTTTGACATAAGGAATGCAGCATTTAGTAGAACTCAAACTGTGACGATAGATGGGACTATAGCGATAGTGTTACGTGAAGCAAACTTTTGACGATAGTCGTCTGGACGATGATCGTCTGAAAAGTTACGCGATGGACACGTAAAACTTGACAAAAATATTTATACGAGAAAATCTTGACAAAATCCACTTGACAAAAAATCTTTGCCTGGAGACGATGGCAAAAACTCTACTCAACTCAAATTCCTCAAAGAAAAACTTGACGAAAACAACTTGACGATTAAGACTTAACAAAAAATATATATGAGAGAAAAACAAGCACACTGAATTTCCAGCGCTCATGTCACCTAATCAAGGACCTAGAAATGCAACTTCTAATACCATCTAAGTCTGGATCGCCGTTCACTTACAAATATTCCGCCCCATTTTCGATTGGCCTCGAATCTCCTTTAGTCCCTAGAGCACAATTGATCGTCTTGTCCCAGACCACCGGGTTGGTAAACAAACTTCTAATGAAAACCACTGTCCCAAACACTCACGACCCCCACAACCCAACGGCCTACTGCCCCAATCCTTTGAACAGTAAATCGAGATCCTTCCCACGAAACCCACCAACCCCAACAGATAATAGCAACAACAATCACAAAGAATACTTCCGACAGAGACCTCGAACATGTTCCTTTTTCGTTTATTGGCCCTGAAGGCATCAAATGGATTACACGCCATGAAAGTTTTCGGGCTCCCTCCAAACAAATGGCTCACATACCTACGTCTCACCTTAAACAGTACATTTAACCTGTTCCTTGAAACTTAAAATGAATCAAAGAAGAAATTAGCAAATTCCCTTTTCTCTCATCTATCGCACATCCGCAAGGATTTGCCTGTGTATGCGTTTGGCCACCAAAGTGTGTATGTGTGTATGGATGAGGGGGCGGAAAGGGCTTTTGAAAAGGATACGGCAAGCGGCCTTAATACATGCGATTAGGATTTCGCAGAGGATTAACCTCCTTCATACGATTTACACTCGAGTTACATCGACATCGTCGTGCCAAGGTAGACAACGATGAGGCCTTTGCCGCCCACCCACGCAGGAGCACTCCCCCCGGGAATTGGGTTAAATTAACGAAACGGAATTGTTTATTTTTTTTCTTTGTCTGTGAGTGGGTGGGCCGGAAACGGAAAACAGGAGGACGGGTGGACTAAGAGTTGGCCAACACTAGCCACGGCGCCTTTGGAAGGACTTTCAGAGCTCGGTAAAGTCGGTGAACCTTTTTCTTTGCCTCGTCCTTCTTTTTGTGTCACGCTGTTTCTCGGCATTTGTGTGGATGAGGGGCGAGTTCTCGAAGAACGTACGATGTGTCAGTTTGTAAGGATCTGTGCTGGGGATTCGTCGTCTTCTTTTCTTTTTCACTTTTACGATCCATTAATTCACGGTGGATTGCCTTTTCCATTAGCACCATCCACGTCCAGAATCCAGTCGGCATTCGATGGGTCGGCGGTCGACAGTGGAAGAACGAGGAGCTGCTCAGGTTCGTTTAGAGTTTTATGTTTGTACGCCTTTTGTTGATTTCACACTATGGCCGAGGACACACAGACACATACACACACTTGGAATTATGTATACAGTGAACGCTGTGCTCGTGGATAAGGATAAAGGCGCTTAATCGCTGTACATAAAGTCAAACTAACTCATCCCAGGGGGTGGGTGGATGGAAGCTGTTCACACATCGATAAACAGTCTCGACGGGAAGTTAGTGGACGAATGGGCATTAAGATGCTGTCGTAGATGGAATTCTGGCTGCAGGTGGTAAAAGATATATCAAGGCTTGAAGTTGTTCTATTCCGAGAGCAGTGCGATCTACTTGTTAGAAGGGATATCGAACGAAAATGTTCACCGTACTAGACTAAGGGACTTTGTTTACTTTCTCACTTTAACCTTCATCCGTCCGTCGGGTCATTTGTTCAAATATTTTTTAACAAAGTGACTTAAGTTTTTGAGTGTAACTAGGAAATCTTTTAAATTATTAGGTTCGTCGTTCTAGTTTTCTTTTGAACTGGAAGACATAAGACCATTCGGTTTTTTGTATTCGCCTGAAAATGAACGTGAGCATTAACGGCAAGGTCCTAATTTAGCACTGCGACTTACAGTTTTGAAAAAAAATATTATCTACACTTTTTTTCTATTATTTCTTATTAAAATATTGAGTTTGTGAATTTTTCACAAACTATGGGCATGAACAATCTAACTTTAATGTATAATTAAAGAACAAGTTTTCGCCTTTCTAAATTGGTATAGTACTTTATTGTAGGTGTTGCCATTGTTTTCTAATGATTTTTTTTTTTTTCATGTTGTTTGATTTGATTTTAAATTGGCCCTACCTCCTAAACGGGGTGAGATAGACCTCCCGCCCATAGCAAAAAATGCTCGTTTTGGATGCTCTATAAAAAACCATTATCAATTTTTGGAGTCAAACCTATCTTACTCTCCCCACACATCAAAATAGATATTTTTCTAAACGTGCTAAGTGGATACATTGGGATCAAGATTAACTTTTGTGAATTTTCACCGTTCTATAAATGCGATCAAAAACGTTTGTACTTCACTTTCACTTTTTTGGTGATGAAGTAAGGAAACAAATAACATTAAAAACATTTAAATCGGTCAAATGGGAGGCTTCTTATTTACAAAAAACCATGCGACCGCCGAGTATGTATCCATTTTTGCACGGCACTGTATGTCTACGCGTCAATGATCTCTCTCTCTCTCTCATCCAATTCGTTCTCTCATTTCGGAAAAATATGTGAAAAATAGAAATAATATGGATAGTAAAGAGAATGAAGAGTTGTGTAGTCTAGGTGAATACGTAACGATTGACTAGCAATTGGTGGCATATCGTTGAAAATGAAATGAAAATCAGAAAAATACGGGAGCAAATTTTGGGTGCTATGCGATAACAGAATCAGCTATATATGGAGCATTCAAGTGTATACTGGAAAGGAGCAAAGAGCCCCACCGGAAAAAAGTTCTCGACCCGAGTTCAATTCAATTTCAATTTCGGTATACAAGTAAGACAATGTAGTCCTTTATAGTACAATTATTTTTGGTATTTAATGTTAACAGCATATGTTTGATCTTAAGCTAATTGTCAGTTCAAGGAAAAGATATAAAAGGAAAGAAGGGAGAGTGATAAGAAAAGGGGGAGTATGTATAATGATAATTTAATAAAAAAAAGTCAAGAATCTCTTTTCTAATCTTTCTAGCTCCAATTGACTGTTTCACACGTATTGGAAGTGAATTCCAAAGCCTGACGACTTGGACATAAAAAAAACGAGAACAGCTTAAATATTTTTTTTATTATACAGGAGTATTTTGCTCAATTTTATTAGTACATAATACAATTATAGTAATAATAGGACAATGCACTAGCTACCAGGGCTTTCGGCAGATTGCAATTCTAAATTTATTTACTTTTCATGAACTAGTCGAAATAATGCTTAAAATCAGTTAGGTGTAATGCGAAAAAATAACACATCTATTCTTCCTATCCTACTGGTAGTAAAAGGAAAAAAAATTTTCTCGTCAACGTTTGTTTTCAGTAATAATACAACATAGGTTTCTTACATACCAAGCGAAACAAGTATATTATAATACAGAGGACACTTCACTGCACTAGGGAGGAGTGAATACATTGAACAAAATGATTGCAAATTATAGCACAAGGAAAAAAAAACTTGAAGATAGGCAATTATCGTTTTCACTGATGATTTAGACATTTTAGTGACCAATGCATTCATTTTGTTTTCATCTGTATCTCCAAAATAAAAAAAAACCGGTCAAGTGTGAGATTTACTCACCCGCCGAGGGTGTCGTTCGCAGACAGATTTGTAGTTTAGACTTAATATAAGTCAAAGAAATCAACAAACTAAAATAGTCAAATCAAATCAAACTCAATTCACTGTTCATTCACTAAAATTCTTCTTTTCATTTCGAACGAAACTGAACAAAAGAAAATCCTTTCCCATTTGCTGATCGCGTCAGACGTGTCAAAATTGCTTTGGTGCACTTAGGGGATGAAATGCCGCAAGCGACGCAGAGACTGCCGTCAGTTCATCGTTTTTTGCAGGACACTGATTCGATTTTAATCGTTAGTATCTCGAAGAATTGTATGAAAATAATTTAAAACTTTTTTTACAAAATATTTTATTGTTCTATGGCGTTTTCGGATCTTCAAAATTCGAATGTTGTTGTTTTTTGGTTTTTGACCAATATCTCGATAACTATTAACGACAGAGTGCTTAAACCAATTTTAACACAAAGATTACATCAAAACCTACATTCCAGATTTTTAGACCAACGGGTGTTGACATGAGAGGGGGGGGTTTCCGCCTTTAAAGCTTAATATCTCGAAAACTTAACTTCCAAATAAAAAGTTCAAAATGAAAACTCTTTTTCATTTTACAAGTCCGATCGTACTTCACTAAATAAATTTTCGTGAAATGTTTTCCAAAAAAGTTTGTAATTGATTTACGTGAGCGCCATGGCTTAATCGTTAGTGCGTCGGACTATATGGCTCGGGGAAAAATAACACCACCAACAATTTTCACGGCCCCTACTCTAGCGAACGACTGTCATTCCTCCCGGAGAACTTCTGTCAGGGAAAGCTTTTGCAATTCGCCGTTCGGAACCGGCAATAATATGTAGGTCCCCTTCTTATGTGTCAAAATTATAACGCGCACAACACAGTGGAGGCGCGAAAAGCTAGGCTCTGGCCCTTCATGGGCTGTTACGCCACTAATGATGATGAATTGATTTATTTTAGTCTGAATAAAAATCATAGACGATTTTTGGATAATTTTGGGGTACTGCGACAAGTTGTTCCATAACTCAAATTTTTTTCAGATTTTTCAAATATTCTAGAAAGTAAGGTGGGGGACACGGTACATAAGTCAGTTTTTGGCAGTTTGTTGGCTAATAACTTCTTACCAATAAGAGTGAGGGGGTTACCATGGTACAACTTTTTGATCTAGCTCTCATCCTCTTTCCAACGATATCCATATCAAGGAACTAGTAAAAGAAATTTGTTTTTCAAATTTAGTATTGGTACTAAGTTTTTCGCTAATATGAAGTTTTCTTAAAATTGTTTGCCTGAACTTCCTTTAGGCAAGTGAAGTACATCTTTTGGCGAAAGTTTATTTCTTTATTCCTTGTGGTTCGCCAATTACCAAGATTAAAGCCTAATGACAGACATTTTCATAACTAGGCCAACGCCCCCTTTCCAATGTCAAGATCTTTCAAATGATGTACTGCCAGATACGAGCTCTGTAGAGCTTTGTACATAGCCGGAAAATTCAAAAGACAAAAAGGCGAAATGGAGATATTTGATAACCTAATATTAGTACTAAAATTTCCGTTAATCTGCGACTAATTCCAAAAAAAATCATGATTTGTTTTTAAGTCGCCTAGATACATCTTCAGTCCAAATTTCAACCTTTAACTATGAAGGACTGAGAAGTTATAGTCAAATATGTAAAAGGCGATAGTCAGACAGACAGACACCGAAGTGATTCCATAAGGGTTTCGTTATTCCTTTGAAACGAAACCCTAAAAATTACCTAACTTCTTCATGGAAGCTGTAAGAGAATCGCTGAAGAATGAGCACATGGTTAGAGGAGCTAGTCTATCACGCTCAGCTGATTGTAAACAGCTCGTCATTAACAAGATTCTTTTTGATCAACCACTAAGCAATTCTTCCAAAAAAGGCAGATGTACATTACGTACTAAGTCAGACAATAAGCACGTTAGCAATATGCGAAGTTCACCATTTGCAACACGTTTATTTGCAAAGCACATAGCCACAACAAATGTAATAATGGTGAACAAAATTAAAAATTTCTTCTTAATAAACAAACCTTGTGCTTCTTATT
Source organism: Syritta pipiens (assembly GCA_905187475.1). NCBI lineage: Eukaryota > Metazoa > Arthropoda > Insecta > Diptera > Syrphidae > Syritta > Syritta pipiens. The sequence goes on from LR994572.1 coordinate 20,614,262, forward strand.
AATTTCCAATTGCTTACTTTATTCAATCTAAACAGAACTACGGTAAATAATGAATCATTTGTATTACGTAACCGTGTCGGTCAAAAGTGACCAAGGGACTGTAGTGTAACTTTTTTTTTGGGATGGATGAAGGCTAATTAATCTGTGCTCTGACCGGCTCAATTACACAGATTTAAGAACAGCCTTTCCCACCAATTTGTCTTAAGTCATGAATGAACACTACAGTCGAAACCTAGAAAATCTATGCGTTGAGTCCAAAATATCTATTAACAGAATATTTCTGTCTTAAATCATCAACATGTTAGCACTCAGGGTAATTTCCCTCGCAATAAGCGACAAGTGTCGTATTCCCATCTCAAATTCTTCGTTGGATACACTTGACAAAAATCACCTTTGACATCGTTCACAAAGTTCAAAAAGGTCTTTGCTCCCATAACGCTCTGCTCTGATCTTCCGCCCCTGTTGCGTCGCATTTCTTGTCGCAGACACTCTTCACCTGTCGTACGGAGAAAAGAAATACGCAAAAAGAATGAAAATCAAGCAAAATTGTATTACTTTTCCACCTAACCACCCACAGCACTGCTCTTAAAGTGTGTCCCATGAATATTAGCTCCGGCTTTAAGGACCGACCGCTGCGACCCATCACCATGGCACTCGAATCGATACGGATACAGATACACCGGCAATAAATGGGATAGATCACAACACGCCAGCAAAGCACAAACAAAGATAATGGTGATGAGGAACACGGGACGGGACCGAGTAGCAAATTCTCCGACCCTCTCCACCCACCAACCCGAAAAAGATACGGATACGAATGGAGAGAGGTAATTTCTACTCCACTCCATGGAAATGTATATTTTTGGCTTCTTAGACTGATGGAAATCGATATATCTCCTATTTTCCCAGGTAGATGCGTGTGGGTGGGTGGGCGCTCCTGTTGTTTGCCCCGGGAAAATGATACACGGGTGGGGGTGAGATAATTTATCGGGCACAATAGGTGTACATAAGCGCGCTGGACAAAAGGCAATGGCGTGCTGGGAGTCATTACGAAGTTGTGGATGTGTCAGGGATCGGAGCCAGCGGAGGGATCAGAAATTAGGCCGCAGAGAAAAGAACATAACTGTCGGTATGGATGCGACAGATGATGTTCAAGATTTTCCCTTGGGCGGTGTGGTGGGTGGAATGGTGGACACGGGATTTCATTAATTCGGACGAACGTTAAGCAGCCTCGGGTTTTATGCTGCATTTGCTTATCGCCTGGGTTTGAGGCGTAATTGAAATTGAATGGTGACAGTAGTTGCAGGGCGTATACCGCACTAGTCGATTTTAACGTGCACAAAGTCGTTGGGACTGGTCGTGACATGTCGCCGGGGGTTGAACTTTATCGGAGTGTGTTGAGTGGCCGCTTACGATGGTATCATCCGCTGTGGGGTCTACCCACGTGCATCACGTGGCTTATAAGAAAGAAAACAACTGCATGTTTACGGATCAGGGGAACTGAAAGCGGAGCACATTGGTTTCACGTAACGACGTTTTTCGTAGTCGACTCGATGTTTCGTTTAAAAAAAAAAACTGGCGACGTAACAATTTTTATGATTTTACTCTTAAAACAAGAAGAATACTGTCGAAGACGAGGACTGTTCAAAAAATAAGGTGAATTTTCGAATTTTGCGGGCTACGTACATTCGATTATCGATTTTTTTTATTTTGTTATATTGGTACATTCGTCTCGAACATATGTTTACATTTTCAGTATATAAACGGTGATTTTTTAAATATACAGGAAAGTTTTTCAAAAAAAAAACCGCATAAAATTCAGAAAAATGCATGAAATCTTTATTTGAATCGATAGTACGGTCCATATACTTTAATATTTGAAGATTATTTCATGCACCTTGCATGACCTTGACTGCGTCTTGACCTTGACTGCGCCTCAAATGGTCCATCCGCTTAGTCCAATTTTGGCATACTCTTTCCAACATTTCGGCCGGTATCTCACGAATAAATGCTTCCAATGCGTCAATTGAAGCGGGCTTGTCTGTATAGACATGAGCTTTAACATAGCCCCCCACAAAAAATAGTCTAAAGGCGTTAAATCGCACGATCTAGGCGGCCAATTGACCGGTCCCGAACGTGAAATAAAATGTTCACCGAACTCGCCTCTCAATAAGTCCATTGTTGCGCGTGCTGTGTGGCATGTGGCATGTGGCACCGTCTTGTTGAAACCACATGTCATGCAAGTCAAGATCTTGCATTTTGGGCAAAAAAAAGTTGCATATCATCTCACGGTAGCGCTCACCATTCACAGTTACGTTACGATTCGCATCATCTTTGAAGAAGTACGGTCCACTTTTTGTGGATGCATTGGTAGCTCTTGCAATGCTTCTGGCTGATATTCACTCCATAATCGACAACTCTGCTTATTTACGTACCCATTGAGCCAAAAATGAGCTTCGTCGCTGAACACTTTCTTAACTTTCTGAACTTTCTGAACTTTCTTAACAGAGCACGCATTTTGATAATAAAATTCAATAATTTGCAAGCGTTGTTCGTTTGTAAGACGATTCATGGTTCAATTATAGACCAAACTGAAGATGTTTGACAGTGAAACAAAACACGAAACGTGCGTCAGCTGTTTAAACCAGTGTTGCCAAAAAGATAATAGCTAAAAAATTACCTTTTATATATATGTAGCATATGTAGCATTATTTTGTTTGTGAGATACATAAAAGTTAGACGTGTTTTGCGTCTTCGATGATTTCCTACTGTCGAATAAAATTGATCAAAGAATTTGCATTCAATTTTGTGAGGGATGTCTGCAGTGAAGATGAGGTACAGGACTGGTCCTAGGATGCTTCCCTGGGGCACACCAGCTTTTATTGGGTGCATGTTTGAACACTTGTCATTTACTCTTACGTAGAAGCATCTGTCTTCTAAGTAACTTTTTAAGAGTACAACCAAGTTCTGAGGAACGACTTTACTAAGTTTGACCAATAGTCCCTTTTGTCAAACCGAGTCAAAAGCCTTAGCCACGTCAAGGTATACTGCAACGCAGAATTTTTTTTCGTCTAGTGCCGCCGATATTTTGTTTGTCACTCTATGTACTTGCTCGATTGTTGAGTGCTGTCGTCTAAAACCGAACTGGTGGTTTGGTATAGCGTTTGATTTATGCAAAATGGGTAGAAGTCTTTTGAGGAGGAGTTTTTCGAAAATTTTTGACAGGATTGGAAGTATGCTAATTGGTCTGTAGGATGTTGTCATTGTGGCGTCCTTTCCAGGCTTTGATATAGCTATTACCTCAGCTACTTTCCACAGCTTCGGAAAATATTTAAGCCGGATTGTTCCGTTAAATAGGTTCCGAACGAAAATAAAGGCTATTTTCGGGAGCTCTTTTAACAATTTGCCTGTTAGGAAGTCGTAACCGGGTGCTTTTTTACTCTTTATCCCTTTTTTATACAGGTTTCAATTTCATTGGCAGTCATTTTTCTTATAGGTTGAGTGTCTTGTATGTTTTCGAGTGGTGGTGCCGAAACCTTGTCTCCTTCAGGGTTTGTAAATGTTGACTCAAAGTATTTAGCTAAGGTAGCTGCTTTGTCAAGGTTGACTCTAGCCCATGTGTTGTCAATTTTTTTAATTGGAGGATGGTGTTGCATTTTGTTTGTCATATCTTTGGTTGCTCTCCATAATGAGTAGTTTGTCGTAGATGTTGGAGTTAGGTTCTTAAGGTAGGTTGTGAGGTTACTTTCGTGTGCTTCCTTTAGTTTAAGTTTTAGTAGTTAAGTTATGTTATTTAGGTTTGTCTTGTCAGTGGGTGCTCGAGTCAACTGCCATTTTTTCCTTAGTTTTCTCTTTGTCTTTATGAACTTTTCAATCGTAGAAGTCGGTCGAACGCCTTGGGGTTCTGTGCCTATAGAGGGCGTTGCTCTATAGGCCCCTTCGTTGATTTGGTCATTTAGGTAAATAATTGCTCTTTCCAAGTCGTCTTTCTGTTTGAGGGGAATGTCTGTTTTGAGGGACGTGTCTATATATTGGCGGAATGCATCCCAGTCAGTCTTTGAGTTGTACAGCCTAGTGGGTGCTTGTACTTTTTTGGGGCTCGTGCAGTATTTTAAAATAATTGGGGAATGGTCTGAGGATAGGTCAAAAGAAGACTTTATTTCCAAGTTCTGGCAATTGATGTTTTTTACGATACAGAAGTCAATAAGGTCAGGTTTCTTCGTTGTGTCTGTGGGCCAGTACGTTGGTTCACCTGTGCTTACATGTTTGCACTTATTCCTATTGATTGCGTCCAGAAGATTTTTGCCTTTTTTGTTAACGAGTCTTGATCCCCAGTCTGTGTGTTTAGCGTTAAAGTCCCCTCCCACAAGGAAACGGCCTGATTTTTTGCGAGCACTTTGAGTTCATAATTTGAAGTTGCTTCCTTATTAAGAGCCCTGGTTAGGGTCTGGACGCACTCAACCTCTTGTACATATATTGGGGGAGGCTTATTAATTTTTTTGGTCGGTAAGTTTTGTTTTTCATTGTCGTTTTTGTCGTTGATGTCGTTAATGCATTGGTCGTCTTCTACTGCTAGTAGCTCAAAGCGGTTGGACGAGATATCCTGCTTAGGTTTGTTACCGTCGGATTTGCCCCCCCGTTCGCGACGTCGACCAAAGAGGTGCCAGACCAACCCTGGAGATGGGAGTGGGTGGTAAACAAAGAAAAGGTGTTAGTTTTATGGGCGCCACGCGATTGCCCCCTTGGTCGAAAACTCCTACTTCTTGAATCGCGACAAGAAACGAAGCTCGCATAAACGTTATAAATTTTAATTCACCGAAACTTAAAACTAAACTAAAACTAGATACAGAATGTTCTTAATCTATCTTACTTCTAAGTTGAAAAATTCAATTAAAAAAAAAAAAAAAGCTCCACCGCTGAGACTCGAACCCGTACGATTCTCTGACCTTCCGTCGGCAATAAAAAAAAACGTTCTCACCCTGACACTCGAACCGCGACTACGACTAATGCTCGATTAGCCGAAGAAAGAAAAAAAACAACGAAAGCTTTGGACCGGCTTCGAACCCAGGACCCAAATGGTCAACCCGACGTGGACAACGCAGCAACCCCCGCGGCTATCGAACCCGTATTTCAACTTAATGCGAAAACGCTAACTGAGCTCTCTTGACACTCTGTCCTCAGTTCGAGCTCGCACTCTATCTCTTTGCCTTTCTTCGACACGAGGCTTATCTACGGTACGATACTTAAAAACTAGGACTTGCGCTTTCTGGTTTCGGGTGCTCCGTCTTCCGTTGGGGTAGTTGGCCGCACTCTCGGGGATGTGCTCGTAACTCTTCCTCCGGTCTGCTTGGTTTAGGTTCGGCTTCTTAACGGTCCTGCTTCCATGCGGTCGAAAATTGGCCAGCTTTCTTTTCGGCTCCTTCGGAAACCTCGTACCACTAGCGATAAAGCAAAACGCTATTCGATAACCACAGTTTTTTTTTGCGAATTTTCTAATATTACAAGAAACCTACCTTGTGCGTATCTCTGTTCCCTAACAACAAAAAAAAAGATCCCAAAACCTCACTTCACTTTTCTTTTCTTATTCACTTTGTTCTCTTTGTTCTTCTATAACTTTCTCTGGATGGAGGGCACTGTTCCGCTTGACTTTTGGAGGCGAAGTGCCCTTGGGATCTTTCGTGGTCAGCTCGAATACCGCACCGTGCTCTTTGGAGACTTACAGATTCTCCTCTTTCTACGGCCAAGACATCTGCAGCTATCTTTCAGCCCAATATCCGGTATTTGGCGCATAGAAAAAGGAAAAAAGAAGTCTAACCAGACCGCTCGGCATGGGATTCGAACCCGAATCCGTCAGATCCCGAACCTACCCCACAACCACTAACCCACGGCAACTCTTGACAGGCGTCTACCAGAAACCCCATCTGACGAGTTGAGCTCGTCCACCCCCATCGTTAAAGATAAGCATGGTCTACTTTTAGGCGAAAACCTTTACGAAAAATACCCATAACAGGTTTACTTAGCCAGTAGTTCAGTGTAGGCTGTTCTCTCGTCTTTGGTTTTTTTCGTTTTTGCCTCTGCTTTGTGAGGTGAAACTCGCGGTTAGGTTGCTCTCAAGTGCATGGCTTACAACCGTTGTAGGAGTGTTGCTTTTGACTAATTCTGTTGTTACCTTTGTGCTTGTGATAAGCGGAGTAGCGGCAACTTGTCCAGAACTTAAAGTCGTTGTTGTTCTTGCAAATGCCGAGGCAAATGTAACAACGCTAGTTTATGTTGCTGTAGTTGCAATCATCGTGGCAATAATTTGTTGGAAACTGAGTTCCGGAAAGGCATTAAGATCACGCCCAGTTGGGGGCGATCTCAACACACTCATCTTCCCACTCTTAGGGTTCAGACTTAACTTAAAGTTTAATATAATAAAAGAAAGAATTCAAAAATAAAAGGAAATAAAAGTAGAAATAAAATAGAATAAAAATATAAAAGAAAAAAAAAATTCAAATGGAATAAAATAAAAATAAAAATTAAATTAAATTTAAATTAAATTAAATTACCCCAGACAGCGAAACGGCCATGATTGCTACTTTTGCGGACGACACTGTCCTGCTTAATACCGGACACGGCCTTTCAACTGCGACCTACCAACTACAACAAATACTGGACAAAGCACTGTGAACCAAGCACAAAATTGAACGTAAAAATTAACGAAGAAAAAACGATACAAGTCATTTACACAACTAAAACGAAATACGTACCGCTACCACTTACAATAAATCACAAAAATCACAAAGACAGTAAATTGACTTGGAAGCTACATATCCAACAAAAACAGACTCAGATAAAACACAAATTTCGACAACTTTATTGGCTTCTACGCCCCCAATCAAGTGTTTCTCTCAGAAATAAACTACTTATTTATAAATGTATTATAAAACCAATATGGACGTATGGGATTCAAATATGGGGAACATCAAAAAAAAGCAACCTGTGTATAATTCAAAGACAACAGAATAAAATTCTAAGGACGATTACCAACGCCGAATATCTGTAACAAAGACATTCATCGCGACCTGCAAATAAACACAATTGACGAAGAGATACAAAAAATAAGCAAAAAACACTTGACAAAAATCTTGGCACACCGCAACCAACACATCAACCTGCTCTTCGACGACGAAACACTTAGAACGAGAAGATTGAAACGAAGAAGACCTATTGATTTGGTTCTTCAATAAATATAAAATACATATATGTAATATATTTCATGTTGCCTGCAAGTTTACTGTATTATTGAAAATTTTAAATTATAGCGTATTGATGTTTTTAAACGTTTTGCTCGAATTGCTTACGCAATTCCACAGGTGACGAAAATTCGACACTGGTCGGAGTCACATGTTGTTTCCCTCTATAAACTAAAAAACATTTACTTAATGTCCTAGAGACAGGTGTAAGTATTTATTGGGATATAAAAAAATAAAAAAAAAAAAAAAATTTTGTGAGAAAAATGGAGTTAAGTGCTCAAAAACACTTGAAATGTTATTGAATACGGCGACTGTATTCTGAGTCAAAAAAATGTTTACAAGTGGTACAAGCTTTTCAAAGAAGGTCGAGAAGATGTGAATGATGACGCTCGCTCTGGACGCCCGCACATCAACAGATGTCGGCATATCGGTGGCTTCATGCCGCGCAGTTTTTTCGGAAATTTTGACCATGAAGCGTGTGGCAGCTAAGTTCTTTCCAAAATTGCTGAATTTTCACCAAAAAACTGTTGCTTGTTCGTAATTTTTTGGCCAAAAACAACACCGTAAACATGGGATATTCTCATAGTGGGCGCCGTGGCTTAATCGTTAGTGCGTCGGACTGTGAAGCGAGAGTACTTGGGTTCGAATATAGCTCGGGGAAAAAACACCACAAAACATTTTTCACGGTCCCACCTCCAGCGAACGAAAAACAATCCTTCTGGAGTACTTCTGTCGCGGAAGGCTTTCGCAATTCGCCGTTCGGAACCGGCAATAAACAGTGGGTCCCCTTCACATATGCCAAATTACAACACAGTGGAGGTGCGAAAAGCTAGGCTCTGGCCCTTCGTGGACTGTTACGCCATTAATGATGATGAAAAACGAAGTCGTAAAAACACATAGTGCATCATCTTGCACCTCTTGTGATGTTCACAGGACACTGACAAAAGTCCTACTTCCCACAGTAACGGCCCAATACCATACATTATCATACATTTTCCGAGTTAATTTTCTATGATTTCTGAATATTTTCCAGTTTGCCTACAACATGGCTAACGTCGAGCCAATTTCCACTTTTCTGCCGTCCCAAAGGACCACACTGAATCAACAAAAATCCATTCGCGATATTCCTTCCATTCCATAAATCAATTTCAACATACAAATCCGACTTGCTAAAGTTTTTTTCCCCCGTCAAATTGACAATTTTCTGCTCGTTGGATTCCCACCCACCATCACCCCTAAGAGACGCGTGTAACGATATTCCCAAAATTAGCTCAGATCACATTACATCGCAAATCGAACATTTCCAGCGTAATGACACTTTAAATGCGTCGACTTCCTCCAGGATGCTTCCGTCTCCGGGTACACTCCGCCGCCACCATTCTGCACATATGCTAATTCGGCACTATTCCCTCAGTCCCCCGTGCTCCAAACACGGGCCACTGCCATTCAATTGGAAAACTTTCAAAACCCCCAATCGCAAAATGCACGGAAACTTTGTCGCAGAAAAATACTTCCCACAGACACACCAACACAAAGGCGAGAGGGGAAAAAAGTAGCGAAATCCCGCAGCGATAAAGGGCTGGAGCGAGATATTTTTATCCTCGTCGAGCAAGGATAACGAAAAAAAAGAAGAAACCAAAGAAACCCAACGAGAAAATATCGTTATTGGATGATTTATTGATGTCGATACGGTTAGTTTAGCACAGAGGAGAAGAAGAGAGAAAGAGGTCCTGCATGCAGATCCTTTGAATCTAAATCCATCCTCGGTATCGAGCGCATTGGCTTCATTTGGCTGGATCCACGTTGCGTTTGTCGCAACGAAGAAAGGACGCGTCACGATAGTTAGTGAGAGGAGCCATTGTACGACCTAAGACGGAGCGGTTGCGCTTACACAGGACGAATGTATCTCAAGCAGCAAGCAGCAGATAGTTTCGCTTCGCGCTACGCTGTTACTTTTTCCCATTTTCTCGATTTTCATGTTGAGAAATTCAATATGTCATCCCGTGGAGATTGTTCCCCGTAAATAGACAGCCCGAGAGATGGAAATTCTATTCCTTGCTGCAATCCAATTTCAATGTGGCATCATTAAATTGCTTCGTAACTACGTGGCGTTCGGCTACGGAGTCGTTGTCGTTCGAGTCGTTGCCGGCGTCGTCGTTGTCGTCATCGGTTTTGTAGTGTGCCTCTTCTAAAGCCATTACTACGAAGATTTTTTCCCTTTTCCTTTTTTTTTTTTCTGTGCACTTGGTCTGCCACTTGGAAATTCGATGGAAAAAAAAAGCTTTACCCACCGCCCAGTGAGATGTCTGGTTAGGGTCCAAACGAAGGCAAATTAGGGAAATGGCAAGCTTGTGAACATGAAAGTGTATGTGCCGAGGAGAATGTAACTTCCTCCCTGCTACTAAGCATCGTTTCTATGTGCCTTTTTGGTCGAGAGAGGAAATAGGACGATGGGAATTTAAGACGACTCTGCCTGTAGGTGGTAGCCCAGAGCAGAGCAGAGTGCTGCTAGCTAAGTGCTCATCGATAACTGATTTTAGTACGATCCTTTGATGTGCTTCGGAGAGTGTAGCTGCAACGTCATAAACTCTTTTCACTGAGAGTGCGTTATCTTGGGCAGGCATCGAAACAAGACTTCAACTCATCCAGAAACCAAAACCACAACCATCGTTGGGTACCATTCCTTGCTTGTTAATAACACAGCCACACAAACAAATATGTTCGTTCTGATCTGGGAGTCTCACTAAGTTTTTGCGGACACTGAATCCGAATTCGACCCCATCACGTCAGGGTTTTGCAATAACCCCAAATACCAATATGGCGGACACTCTTTTGAAAAATTAATCAGATCAGATTCGTTACATGGGGGTTTTTGGCGTCGCTGATTACAAATTTGAAGTAAATATTTTGAAAATTCGAAATCCTCGAATTCCTAAGATTCAACGTCCCAAAAGACATGTGAGACCCCCAGATCAACACCAAATTTTTTTTTTGTGCGCTATGAACTCAAAAGAAGACGTCTACCGATAAACGTTAGGAAAAGCGAAATGTCTTTAAACGCAGTTACACCTTTTATTTCAAATAGATTAAAATTTGAATCTTATTTTTTATTTTTTTATTTACCTATCTATTTATTTCGGTTAGTGTGTCGGACTGCTAAGCGAGAGTACCCGGGTTCGAATCTAGCGCGGGAAAATAACACCATGAACATTTTTCACGGCTCTACCTCCAGCGAACGACTGACAATTCTCCTAGAGTACTTCTTGGAAAGCTTTCACAATTTCCCCTTCGCAACATTAAGCAGTAGGTCTCCTCTGCATATGTGAAATTATAACACGCACAACAGAGTGGAGGGGCATAAAAAAAAAACTTGGCTTTGGCCCTCAACGGGCTGTAACACCACCCCATGTATGTATGTATATATTTATTTGATGGAAAATCTTACATACGCATTCATTTAAAAAATTAAGGATTAACAAAAAGATTTTTACGAAATAAATAAGGAACAATCTATTGTCCCCAGATAAGATAATCAGGCGATCCTATCGTAGCAAATTTAACTTCAATGTAAGTTTTAGTGTCAATTAAGTAGAGAAAAATAAAGCAATTCAATTTTTTTAAATACAATATATAATCGAGTTGGGCAACCTTAAGTTCTCCACGTTTTGCAGGAGATACGGCTGCGGTTCACCAACCCTTCTCACTTGCAATACTGACAAATTTCGGCTCTCAACCGGAAAACGGTTTTCAACGATTGAGCTAATCCAATGCTGCTTGAAGTTGAACACTTCAGTTTTCTCAAAGTTAAAAAGCAAAAACGAGACTCTTAAAGAATCACTTCGTTTGCTTAAAGATTTTAGTACCTACAGATATTTTTTCTGCCGAGCGGTCGCCTTCCCGACGGGATTGTATTCAAGGCGCGCAATTCATTAGTATCGATACGTTTTATTTTAAAAAATCTTCGCCTTTTGGTGCGACTGTTATTTTATTTCAGAAATTATTAAACTCAAAATTTGTACTTAGAAAGGAGACAGAGTCTTACAGATCTTGTGCGACTGTTTGTAAAGTTGAAAAGAATATATTTTTCAATGGAACTTTCGAAACTATCAGGGACAGATCATCAACACTAGGTGTTGCATCAGCATCAAGAGCTGCCATAACTTCAACAACATAATTTCGTTAATTGTATATTTAAGCTAAAGACCGCCAGGGAAAATTAAATCAATATTCCTTAACAATGAGTCAAAAAATACTAGGTTGTCAAATATCTCAATTCCGTTTTTTTGTCTTTTGAATTTTCCGGCTATGTACAAAGCGCTACAGAGCTCGTATCAAAACTAATCATACATAGCTTCGTTTTGTAGGTTATGTCAAGACCTTTCAAATGATGTATTGCCAGATACGAGGTCTGTAGCGCCTGCCCGTGCTCTTTTTTTCTTTTTTTTCTTGAAAATCTCTTCTCGCTCTCGTAAAGCTTGCCAGCGACCGTCGTCCTTTTATGTAACGCCGCTTTGTATGTCTTCATTTGTTCGCCGACATCGCTCATCGAATCACTGGTTTCGACCTAAAATATAAGCCTATTTCCTCTAGGTATCTAGTCTTCTCTCGATGATTTATCAAAAAGTGTCTTTCCTGTTGCAGAAAGCGTTCGCAACACTTCAAAGCTCAATGACTGGTATCAGCTTAGATTCTATGGAATATTCAAAGTGCTCCGTTCCACCAGTTACTGCATTCGACCCCCAACGTCGTCGATCAAACACAATCCCTAATTAAACTGTCAATTTCAACAAAAAGACCTTCATTGTACATCGATGTCACCTAAAAGCCCTCAAAATTCAAAATGACTTCATAAAATCCCACGGCCGACTGAATTCCCCACATGAATTCAAAAAATCCCATTAACTTCCACCCACATGTCCTCCCACAAAACCACAACCGAAAATATCGAACTGAAACCGCTACCTTTAATGATTGAATTTTCTCCTCTGCACATCTTTATTCCATTTTCATTTCAACCCTCTACCCTCCAGCTGTCAATCGTTCAAAAGTCATTGACAACCGAAACCGAAACGACCCCATCCCCATCCCTGAGAAGAGCCTGAAAATGTTCAAATTTAAGCCGTATTCCCATTCATACTTTGGCCATCAATAATTTTCTATTTGAACAAGATCGATGAATCTCAGTTTCCAACCCTTGGATGGTTTCAATGCACCCCCACGTCCTTGCAACCCCCAATCTCCACCCCCCGGCACAACTATCAACTATTCGCGCCGTTGTGAACTAATATGGAAGCCATTAATTTTAGGATACTTGGTCGGATAGGAACGCTATCATCTGGCCGACGTTATTATGGAAGCTTTTTTTTTATTTTTCGCTCTGAAGGGGATTTATGTGTCGGCGTATGTGTATGTGGTAGGCCTGCACATATATATCTGCTTCTTTTTTTTTTTTTCTCGGTAATAAATCAATCAATTTATCCTGATGATGATTATATATTGAGCCAGGGGTAGAATCTTTATGAATCTTCCTTTTGGGTTGGGGGATGCTTCGTATCCGTGTCTGTGGGTAGGCCATCCTCGACGGAATAGAAAGAAGGAAGAGAGCAACATTCGATTGAAGTGGCTTATAACAGACTTTTTGGGATCCATAAATTGGAAATAATGTTCTTATAACACCCAATTTCACATCTGCGATAAAGTGACCTGATGAACTGCGAAATTACTTTAAAACAAAAAACCATTTCGGACTCAGACATGCTGCTAAGGCGGAAGTGGAACGAAAGGATTTGATATTCTGGTTCGGAGGATTCACATTAAAATTTTGTTGTTGAGTGGGGTGGAAAAGTTCTAAAAAAAAAAAAGAAGTTGTCGGTCTGGGCTGTGACTTGTTGCAGTCCTAATTTATGAGGTCCTTGAAGGTTCATGTGGCCTTCGTGTGGTTTCCACAAATTTCGAAAAAAAAGATGCAGTCAATAGGATATGAAAATGCGGTTAAAAGTAGTTTATGGTTATGACAAGTTCTACTGACCAATGACCCACCTGAGATGTGAACACGTTACATCTTTGTCTTACAGCAACAAAAACAAGATTTCTCAAAATTCAGATTTAGGAAAGGTTAGCATATGTTATGTTGAGTGCACATAAGGCAAACAAAGACCTAGGCCGGACTAACGATAATGAACATACGACCTGTTTTAACTGGGATCATCTATAACTACCTTAACTCGAAACTCTAATTTGAAACGAGAATGATGAGATTACATCGCAGAAGCATGAATGGGACAAGTTTCGTCAAAAGTCAGAAGCTTGTGAGATCTACCTTATGATCAAAAAAGAACCGGAATATTATTAAAACACGCAAAATTTCAATTTATGCCAAATTGCTTCAGAGGAGTTAAAGAGTAAGAGAAAGTACTACTAAAAATATAACTAACATTAGATGATTTAACTGGATTTTAATATACAAGCTCTAGGCTTTGATTTTTACTTTATTTGTGTTCTAAGAAAGATTTTTTCCTGCTCTCTCTTTCCATGTAAAACATTCAATACAAGCTTTTCAGATCATCACAAAACTCGGTGTGCAAATATTTTTTTACCGACTGTATGTACACTGAAGAGCAAAAGTGTAACAATAATTTTGATATTAGGTTGTCAAATATCTCCCTTCCGCCTTTTTGTGTTTTGTTTTGAATTTTCCGGCTATGTACAAAGCGCTACAGAGCTCGTATCCAAACTAATCATGCATAGCGTCGTTTGTAGGTTATGTCAAGACCTTACAAATGATGTATTGCCAGATACGAGCTCTGTAGCGCTTTGTACACAATCGCAAAATTCAAAAGGCAAAAAGGCGGAAGGGAGATATTTGACAACCTAGTATTAAGCTTAACTTGTAATTTTTTTAATTTTCCTTATATACAGTTTTGCAAAACTATTTTTCCTTGTTTCTTCGAACATTAATATCACAATTAAAAATACAAAATATTAACTTTTATGAAAACCAAAATTTAAAAAAAAAACAAAAACGAAATCCCGTCATTGTTACAGTTTTGCACCAACCTGAAAAAACACAAAAGTTGTAACTGTTTATTAAATTTTTCATAATCCTTTGCCGTTTTCTTAACGAAATAAGCCTTCTTGGCACACTGTCGTACAGTTTTGGTACAGCTTTCGGCAATATTACGTACCATTCTTCTAACACTCAATTCCAAAGTGGATTTTCCCTTTCGTATCCGTCTCTTAGTTGGATAGTTGTTTTTTTGAAAAGCCGAAAAATGTTCAGTGAAATTTATATTAGGACAGTGGATGGCATTCCATCTTTTGAAATTTTGTACAAAATAACCTATTTTTCACTATTTTCCGGCATTGTTTTTGATCGATGTCATATGGAAATATGATCTGACCTTTTACCATTGCCGTTATATTCATGGTAGTTGGCGAATGTTGTTGTAGAAATCTAGGGTACTGTTCCTTCCTCATAATGCCATCACTTTCTACTTTTGGGCCAACAATATTTGGCGGAATACATCCTCAAATGTTTTAATTATTACTTCCGTGTTTCGCAGTTTGCTTTACGTGGTATAGTTTAAGAGAGCCTGACATGTTAGACGCCGATTAGATTAAATGCGGTTAATTTTGGTCTTATCAGACTAAAAAACCTAAAACCGTCTAAAACTAAACCCTAAGACCGAATAGAATCATAAATCTATTATTCCTTCCTGTAATATGACTTTCCTTCCAAAACTTGTATCTTTCCAAAACTGCTTCTGATGGAAAAATATTTTTGATCGTTAAAGGTAGTTTTTTCTTATTTTCTCAGACTTTGATATCTACCTCATTTAGAGCCCTACGGGTAGTACACACACCGCCTGTTAAGTGTAGTTGAGAATTGCCGTCCTTGCAATCAAAATTTGTATCCGATTTAAAAAGCCTCTCAATGTGCTATGCTTTTCTCTTGCTAATTTCTTCCGGCCGTGTATCCTTATTTTTGTTTTCTCTGTGAAAATTGCTGGCTTTTTTTTATCCTTGCTACCGATATGTCGCTTATTTTCCAAATATTGGCGGTTTGTCTGGAAGATTGCCTCTAAACTAGCAAGTCTATGACCTGTTGCCTTAAACCATTACCTAAACGACTCATTATAAACAAATAATATAGGGAACTCTGCCTATCAGACCGAAACTATTAAATTAAGTGATGGCTTTGAATTACGCAACACGAATATATAGTGACGATTTCAATGGTGCAAAACTGTAACAAAGGAGTCATTAAGGTTTTATAGTTATCATTTTTAAAATATTGTGTGGAAACACAAAAAACCGATTGGATTCAATAGATAAGATCGCGATAGTTGTTATAAGAAACAAAAAAATAGAATTTCTTGTGGTCACCAAGCAGTATTTAATTTAAAATCATCTTGGCGCATCTTCTCCAGAGCCCAATCGGAGAACGTACGCCACTTCAAATAGTCCATCGGCTTTAAGTCTTGAGTCAGCTTGATCTTGTATGGATGTAAGCGAAGATCCTTACGCAAAATACGCCATAATGTGGTCTGAGCGATTCTCAATTTTTGAGAACTCTGTGGAATTGACTGATTTGGATCGTTTGTTACGGACGCCTTAATGGCAGCGATATTTTCGACACTTCGACCAACCGCTTGTCTCACTGACACGACGTTGGAGTTAACGCCCTTAAATTTGCGGTTTCCGGCTAAGAATTTCGGTAAAATTTTTTTTATAATTTGCAGACGCTGCTCGTTCGTGTACTTTACCACGATGAAAGTATTGAGTTACTGTAAAAAAATTACAGTTCGATAATTAGTGAAAGGGATTAAACATAAAGTTGTCAAGTTTCCTATAGGAAAGCCCTTTATTATGGTTTAGCTTGCGATAGTACATAGATGTGCGAAAATACAAACTTTTCGATCAAAATGAAGCAAAATTTAAGTATCTTTTCTAACGTTGCATGTGATCACCTATAGGAGACTTGGAGAGACCTGTCAGGTCAATGAAGTCGTGATTCTTATATAAAACGCTGAGCAGGAGGCCACTTGCTTTCCAAAGATATCTGTATTGACTATCAATAGCAAATTTCAATTCTTCACTCCATTAACTCACCACTCGATCGGTAACAAGTTATGAATCGATTCGAAAGTAAATTTCCCTAATGACTCGTTTTCTCTTTCCCATTTACTCTTGAGGTTATACCCTATTTAATTTTTTTACTTCAACGACTCGGCACCTTAAACTCAGCATTTACCTCTAATGATTTTCTTATTAGGTACTGCCTTTCTACGAGAGCGCAAAGTGGTCCTACGCCATAGCAGCTGACCAGGAAAGGTAAGACACGATACATTTAGAAAGGAGCAACTAACGATGCAAGAAAGGAGCAACTTATGCCCTGACAAAGTGATAAACAAAAGTGACCTTTCATTTGAATGCCATCAATAAAAGCTGTCTGTCGGTTTCCTTCCTGAAACTCAGCACATTCCGTCCTCCTAAGATCTCCTTTTGACTATACGAGCTAAGAGCTCCTTTATTCAATGTTAATGGGAATTCAATAAAACCAGCAACATCCTGCAGCTCCTGATTTATGCACGCATCTCATCACCAAATATTCAAATCAATCCCCATTCCACAGCACCCGCCACGCCCACATCTTACAGATTTATTGTCATTAACAACAGAACGACCATCACAGTGAATTTCGATTGTGAATTATTGACGCAAATCTACGGCAGAATAAATCTACGGCATTAATGCAAATTGAGATTCTCCTAATTAATGCACATGCACTCGGTTATTGTGACAGTAATTCAAATAGAAAATGCAAATATCCCCCCCACACCCATCTTCCTGGGTCAGTGCAAATGTTTATCTGGCCCAGATGCGTGCGTGTGTATCTTGGCCCTGTCCGTTTGTTTGCCGACCTGATACGGTGTCGTTTTGTAATTGGATTTATGCGTATTACTCACAAATATTCTAATCGAATGTGTATTATTAATCGGAGAGTGTACTCGTGTGTGTGCTGGGGATACATTTGCATCCGCTTCCAGGAAGTGAGTAACTAATGCCACCACCGCAAATGCCACAACCACCGCCGCTGCAATCGCCGCTGCCATCACCGTCTCCGTCAAAACGACGGCCGGACAATGGATACACAATTTGAGTGGTAGCATCTCTCAACCCACCAACATCGAGCACCGCCCCCTTTCAGCTTCATCAATAATAAAGTTTATGGTTCAGTGAACCGTTTTATCAGATGTATCCAACGGATGCCCTTTGGCATTTCGTCGGTTCGGCAGAATAATGGCATGGTACGCACTATGCACGCACCAGTGTGGGTGTGGTGCGTGGGCATAAATTAGTTGATTTACATGCACACGGTCACGCGGTGAGAGGACGCATTGTTTGCAATGCAAAATTACTAAAATGAGAATTTAAACGAACGACCGGCGAACAACTTTAATGGCGCCGGCAGGAATATTGATAATTAACTAACGCTGTCTGACTGGAAGTGGCACCTGTCAGGACTTTTGTGTCGATGACGGCTACAAGGATGCCGCTGTGCCCATTGCAAATGTGAAAGCCTCGAGCACAATTGATTGCATTCTCCTCCCTTTGGGTTGCGGCAAAATTGTCAAGTGCAGGCCAATACATCTGAATTGACAGGGAAGTGGATTTTGTGTAAGAATACTATCAATTTAAACGTTAAATTGTAAATCGGTTACAGCTGCCTCTTTTTTAAGCCATAAGAAAAATCCAGTGAGATTTTTTTTTTATAAAAACAGAGAGTCATGCCACGATTAATAAAACACACGCTCTTGATGCAGTGTTTCAGTTTCATTTAAATCCATGATTGTTAAAACAACAGAAGTGACATTTAAAATTTTTTTTTCAGGAGACAAAAAACAGTATTAGGAGTACAACTTTCCTTCCGTCGTTTTTAGGGTTTCGTTCCAAACCCTTATAGAATCACTTCGGTGTCTGTCTGTCTGTCTGTCGTCTTTTACATATTTGACTATAACTTATAAGTCCTTTGCAGTTAAGGGGTGAAATTTTGACTGAAGATGCATCTAGGCGACCCAAAAACAAATCATGATTTTTTTTTGGATTAGTCGCAGATTAAAGAAAACTTTAGTACTAATACTAATGGCGAAAAAACGTTTATTAACTTTGATGGTCGATATGGGTGTCATTGGAAAGGGGACCGTGTCCTGATTATGAAAATGTCTGTCTGTCTGTCATTAGGCCTTAATCTTGGTAATTAACGAGCCACTAAGAATGAAGAAATGAAACTTCGCCAAAATATGTATTTCACTTGCCCAAAGAAAGTTCAGGTAAAAAAATTTCATATTAGCAAAAAGCTTAGTACCAATACTAAATTTGAAAAACAAATTTCTTTTACTAGTTCCTTGTTATGAGTATCGTTGGAAAGAGGATGATAGTTAGATCAAAAAGTTGTTCTATGATAATCACCTTACACTTATTGGTAAGAAGTTATTAGCCAACAAACTGCCAAAAACTGACTTTTGTACCGTGTTCCCCACCTTATTTTCTAAAATAATTGACCAAAAAATCAGAAAAAAATTGGAGTCATCTGGCAACTCATCGCAATACCCCAAAATTATTCAAAAATCGTGTATGATTTTTTGCTCATACTAAAATAAATTAATTACTAACTTTTTTTGAAAAAAAATTTCACAGGAATAAATCAAGTGAGGTACCAACGGATAAGTCTTGTAAAATGAAATAAAGTTTTCATTTTGAACTTTTCACTTGGAAGTTTAGGTATCGAGATATTAAGCTTCAAAGTCGAAAAAAAGTCGCCCCGCTCCCCTCTCATTGGCACACCAGGAAAACTCACACTTGACCGTTTTTTTTTTTTGTTGTTGAAATCCGAAGTTTTTTTTGTAATAAACTGATTATACATTTATGATTCTTTTTGCGTTTGATTCGATTGCATTCGACACGAGTCTTAATCAAGTAATACCTCCAATTCTGCATCTTCGAAAACCTTTTCTCTTCCATTATCATGCCGGTCTTCGACGTCAAAATCAGCGTTATTGAAGTGTTGAAATCACTCTTGGCACATTCTTTCACAAATAGCGGCCTCACCATGGGTATTTGAGAGCATTCGATGAACCTCAGCCGCAGATTTTTTCGTATTAAAGCAGAAAATTAAAACCTCCCGCAAATGATGAGAATTTGGCTCGTAAGCTGAAGTGTTTAATCGAGAATAACTTTATGATGCAGACACAAATCGACTAATATTTGGATGGCGTTATTTTCATAAATACCTAAGCTTATTGTATGACATCTACGATCTATTTATTTCAACTATCACTTACTGCTGCAGCCGTCTATTGCAAAATGGCGAAAACAAAGTTGTACACCTAATATTTTTTGTGGAAGAAAATATTTAGTTATATATTTTGCTGTCAATGCAAAGCTCTGCTCATGAGCAGTGCAAAAACAATCTTAAGAATCACTGATTTATTTATTTCTGCTAAGTAGCGGAAAGCTTATAATAAAACTAAGCTGAGCTCATCTCGTTCGAGCATTTGAACTCAGTAAGTTAGACCATTCGAACTCAGTAAGTTCGAGCATTCGAACCACTATTAAGAAGAATTTACTGTGGCATTATTAGTGATCCCATTTTCCCAAATCCCCAAATCTTGCCCAAAATTTCCGAAAAAATTCCATGGCATGAGCCAACCGATATGCCGACATCTTCAGCAACTTCTCTAACAGTGATTCGACGATTCTCCATAACAATTTTCTTCACTTTCTCAACATTTTCCTCGGTTGTTGATGTACTGGGGCGTCCAGGGCGAGTGTCGTCATTCACATTTTCTCGACCTTCTTTGAAAAGCTTGTACCACTTGTAAACATTTTTTTGTCTCAGAGTACACTCACCGCATGCCACTGTCAACATTTCAAGTGTTTTTGAGCACTTAATTCCATTTTTCACACAAAATTGAATGCAAATTCTTTGAACAATTTTATTCGACAGTAGGAAATCATCGAAGACGCAAAACACGTCTAACTTTTTAACCTCTCATAAACAAAACAAATATGCTATATAGCTGAAATTGTAAACATATGTTCGAGACGAGTGTACCAATATAACAAAATAAAAAAAATCGGTAATCCAATGTACGTAGCCTGCGAAATTTTCCAATTCACCTTATTTTTTGGACAGACCTCGTATACTTATTAGCACTTCATTTCAAAACTACAATTTCCACCTATTTGACCGGACGGTTTAAAAAAAAAAACAGTTTTACAGACCTCGTATACTTATTAGCACTTCATTTCAAAACTACAATTTCCACCTATTTGACCGGACGGTTTAAAAAAAAAACAGTTTTATTCAAAATTAATTGAATGCGATAATTTTGTTCAAAAATGAGTAGAAGGGTGGGTGATTGAATGACCCTACATTGCTGATAGGGAGGTGTGTCGTCCACTTAAGTCCCAGCCAATAAAATGCCAATGCTGAGATTGGCGAACCTCGTTGACGAGTTAATCTGCCTTCGTCAACCTCAAAACTAGTTTAGGACTGTGGTAACGAGCTTGCCGAGGACACCGAGAAGTTCAAAACTACCATAGTATGGGTCTCAGGAAATACCGCTTGTTTGAACAAGGCTATAGACTCTATGCAAACCCTTCCCTGAATCTTTCGGCGAGGTATTTCAAATGAATATCAAAGATTTGAATTCGTTCCTCAACGCCACATGACGGTTCTAAGTCCCAATTCACTCCCAACTTTCCAGAACTGTGAGTTCTCTAAGAGCCACCTTACACACACACAGGACTCTTTAACATGTTTCCTGGCCCTTGATGAGCTGTCACGCAGATTGCTTTTTAAGAATCTTTAGCTAGCAGGTTCCATGCTGTGGCTAAAACACAAATTTACGTTAAGTTATTTGCAAATATTTAGTAAAAAGAATTAAAGAAGACTCAAGACAAAAGGTTAGATTAAAAGTCCCTAATGATGCTGTAAAGTTTCAGCGCTAAGATTGTGTAACGTATTTCGGATCACTACATCAAATTCAGCTACCATTGCTTCCGAAAACAAAGAAAATGTAGACTTTTAGGTTACTCAGACTTTTTTATCAGCGTCCCTATGATACAATAGGAACAAAACCTCATTAAATGTCTTTGCACCAAAAGTTGAAGTCGACGAATTGTTAGAAGAAAGTTTTGGCTTTAAAGAACGTACGCAAGTTCCTGCAGTAAGGAGGACTCAGATCCTAGTCTTACTTTGTGCTAAAAACTTTGAAGGGCCTTCCCTTTCGAACAACTCCTCCTCAGGTAGATCTTCAACCTGTCACCACCCTCAGACACCCCACGGCACATTGACTCACGCGACTCGTTAGGACATAATCAAAGCTAAAAAGCATCTTCCAAAAATTCACGCCCACTGCATCTACATCGAGAAAATTACGCAAACCATAAAAGGACTTTATAGCCATTCAAGCTGCCAGTCAGAGATACCGTACCGTGCATCATCACTCCACTTATGACTCTCACTTTTTTCCTACTCCAGTCCTCGAGTAATTTGCCTAAAGCCTTCATTACGTCGTTGAGAGGCTCTCGTACACATTTACAAATTAAAAAATGCGCCTCTTCTTGGTGGTTGGGCATCATCATAATTATGAGTCCCCCTACTTACTTACCGGTACCCTTCTCATAATTAAGCGCCGGAAATTAATGTCTGCGAACGTATTTATGACAATACACAAAAATTACATTCGCATCCATGATGTCAGGATGTGGTGAATTCAGCACCACCCTTCAGACCACCCATAAAAGTATCTTGAACCCAAAGACATCGTCATCATCATCGTCATCGTAACCAACTTTAAGTCGTTCTTAAACACGGAAACACCTCATTATTTGTTAAGAGCATTTCATGTAGTCCATTGCCGTGCGGCAGCAGCGAGGCTCGAGGCAAAGCAAGGGAAAAGGAGTGAGAGAAAATGTTATCTCCCATCAAGCGCATTGTGCCGAGGTACCGCTGCTGATAAATGCTAGAAGATACGTAGATACACGTCGGAGATGACGCTACCCCCAGTTTCACCCCCAGTTTGTAATCACTTAAAGCAGGCGTGAACGGTGTGGGTGGCGGTTTGCAACAAAAACAGAAAAAAAAATACGTGAATGCCTCAGCAAGGACACATTATTCGCAACAGGAAAGTCTATTGCAAGGATCCAAAGATGGCGACCAACAATAAAAAGTGTTTCACTTTTTATTCTTCTTTCTGCTTTCGTCTTCTTTTTCTTCTCCTGTGCAATGTGTGTGCATCCTTCAGTAGTTCTCCTCGTGTGCTAAGAGATGGCGGCTTAGAAATCTACGAGAGGATATTGTATCCAGTTTGTAAGGGATTTGTGTGTATCTTTCTCTCTCTGTCTCTGTCTAACTGTCTGTATGTGTGTGAGAAAGGACTATAATATAGTCAACCGCATTATGGGGAGCTTATTTTCATTCTTAGAAATGCAACAATGTCCTCTGTGCAGTGGATTGTGGTGCGACACAGTCATTGTGCCGGGATGAAATCCTATCCCACCAGACAACGTCACTTTGGGTAGATGATAGATGTCGGCCCTAATGCTCCGAGGCACTTTGGAAACGTGAACAGTGAGAAATGGAAGCGTATTAATAAGATTTAATGACTGTGCTATGGTGGATCTGGATCGATGTGAATCTGGTGAGAAAGAGAGAAAAGAATCAAACATTTTAATGGACTCTTGAGCTCATTCTTTTGTAAGTTCGGGGGGTGGAAGAGTCCATAAATTGCCGTTTGGAAGCTAATGGCCGAATTGCATTCAGCGGGTTGCGGTCGTGATGATGTCTCCGGGAATCGAGTCTTAAAGCTTTTATTGGCGTCATGGTTCTACGGAATTCTAAGGAAGAATGGCATGGCATTGTGCTGATTTATTGGGTGCATCCCGGACATTTGTTGGTCTTGTGTGCAATGAAATTGAAAGTCATCACTGGTTTTTCCGAGTGACGGGAAAGAACCTAAGTGCCGAGATTCGAGCATAGCTGATTTCGAGCAGAAAGAAGCAGTTTATTGCCTTAAAGCGAGCCTGAGAATCTGACACTTTACCAGTAACACCGAAGAGTTTGATTAAATTTTCCAGATCGCAAGATTATTTAAAGTCGTTTGGTCATCAATGACAAAACCCAGGATTGGGTAAGAAACAAATTATTAAAATAGCTTAAGCTGTACGACCCTCCACGAAAACTCTGAAAATGTTAGTTAAACTGCCAGATCCAAGACATCTTTGGAGAAAAGCAGCTGCTGGCTCGGTTCCCTCGTACATTTTTGTCAAAAGGCTTATAGCGAACAACTATTTTGGTTTTCCTCAAAAACCTTTGCTAGACTCCTCCTATCACTTTTCTTAACTTAATTTTTAAATACCTGGCATTCAATTTTCACAAACCCAATCACATAAAGACTAGGGGACTATTCAATTTGGATATTTTCATTTCTTTTTCACGGATTTTGAATTTTGAATGTCCTTTTTATCCTTTCTAGTCATCTGCGGTCAAAACAGCTTTGCATTTCGGTTTCTAACGCATTAGACTATGTTCTCAAAAATAACGGAGGTGAGTACTATTCGGAACTCCACCTTCGATTTCAATCACATCCTCGCTAGGCATCGGTCTTAAAAGTTATTATGAAGACTGCCCATTGTGTGATTCACTGTGAGGTACCTACAGTCGTCTTGTCGCCCATGTAGATAACGTTCAATTCTTCATCTTTGGATGCTACAGTTCGGAATGGACAACGTGTAAATTTTAGCCGGTATGATCTTGGACATTCCTTAAAATTAGGCAAAATAATTGGTAGCGACCGGGAAATTTATGTGGCTTGTTGCCCCTCCTTGTTGAAACCACTTTCAGGTCATGACCACGTTTATTGTCGACCAAAAAAGTTGGTTATGATTGCACCATATCGCTCCGAATTGACTGTAACCGTCTGCCCATTGCCATCTTCTGAAGAAACATGAACCAATGAAATTTTTTTGGCCATTGAGCACACCAAACAATCTCTTTCTCTGTATCGAGCTTGAAGAACATATAAGCGCTCTGAGTTCCATATGCGGAAATTTTGTGTTTTTAAAATATCTACGGAGTGAGAGATGTGCCTCATCACACAAGAAAGGATATAAACATAAGAAGCTTTGTGAATGGTCAGTAGACTTAAATTGTTGCCTAATTTGAACTACAGTGCGTACCGCAAAAGTATTCGTAATTTGATTATTTCGTCTTAGGAATGTAATAAACTGACTAATTTTGGGCGTAGGAACTTAATTTTGTTTTTATTTTTTTCCTTGTTTTTTTCTCCTTAGAAAATACCAAACACAGCAAGCCTTCCTAATTTGATCGTGCCAGAAAAAAAATAATGAGTAAATATCGTCACTTTTGCGAACCGCAAAAGTATTCGTAATTTTTTGAGGCCATCCGATACCAATTGGCGCCAAAAAACTATGATGGGCTTTTGTAGAGGGGTCAAAAACAAGCATTTTTGACTATGAGCGGTTGGTCTATCTCGTCTCGTTTAGGAGTTAGGGACAATTTCAAAGAAAAATCAATCAACATGAACAAAAAATTATAAAAAAAAAAACAACGGCAATAAATACAATGAAGTGCTATAGCAGTTTTGAAAGCCAGAAACTTGCTCTTTAATTCTACAGTCAAACTCTTTTTTATTATGTTAATAGTTTTTGAAAAATTCGCATGCAAACTGAAAATTTTGAAAAAAAAAATTTTAAGAAAATTTAAAAAAAGTTTTTTTTTTCAAATTTTGAAGTCTAGTGGAAAATTGACTTTTTGTGGTCGATGAGCATTTTAATTCTGAGGCAAACACAAAAACCCGAATGATTTTGTGTCTTCTAGTTTGTTAGCAAATTGAGAATTACTATTACTGTCAGTTGGCCGCCTGCCTACATAAGGAGTGGGTGGCCCGAATCGTGGGATTTAATTTCAATTTACAATTTTCTCACAAACTAGAAGACATAAACCCCTTTCGATTTTTTGTATTTAGATTCAAAATTGATGTAAGCATTGATAAAAACAAAGAAGAATCCAGCACTTTGTTTCAAAATTTTGCAAAAAAATTATCTAAAGTTTTTCTTCCATGTTCATTCATCATAATTTTAAGTTTGCATGCGATTTTTTTAGAAATTTTGGACATGAATAATTTAACTTGAATGTGAAGAAGAAGTTTCTGGCTTTCAAAACTGCTATAGTACTTCATTCTAAGTGTTGTCGTTGTATTTTAATAATTTGTTTTATAATGTCAATTAATTCTATTTTTTTAAATTGCCCCTGCCTCGAAAACGGGGCAAGGTAGATCTCCTTCCCATAGTAAAAAATGCTTGCTTTCGACCCCTTTCCAAAAGCCCATCACCAATTTTTGACTATAAAGTTATCGTACTCTTCCCGACTTTTTTTTTCATATGAAAATATGTATCAAAATATTTACCAAAAATATTTTTTGGTCGAACCCATCGAGATCCTAACTTGAAATTTTGAGTGAAGATGGGTAAAATATTGTTTTCCAATTTATAAAAAAATGAAGGAAATTAAAATCCGATCTTTTGAGATATTCAAGGATACGTGTCAAAAAGGACATTCTGCATTCTTGCAAATAAAAATTGTGTTGCTTACTTAAAAGTTCAAGCTTTTCTGAATTTAATAAGATATAATTTACAAAATTCTGATAAGCAGAACTAATGTTATGATTTTTTGAAATTTAAAAGAAATCTTGAATTTTGACTCTTTACCAACTTTTGAGCCTTCGTTATTCGCAAACAATATCGAATTGAGCAAAAATTGTTTGTCCCATTACTTGAACCACATCAATAAGTAACTCCACCAATTTTGACCCAAATCGGAGGGGGGTTGTTCAGAACGTTGGGCGATCCTGCGTGGAATGACACTATTCATACCGTAAATTAAATGAGTTTGTTTTTACGGAAATATGATACCACACCGATTAAGGACTTTACATTTTCATCGAAATTGTTTTTGCTACTCTTTATTGGTGTAATTTTTTTTTTAAAACAACTTGCAGGAATAAAGTAAGAGAACTTTTTCAGGATTTATGATTAGCGCTAGTAAAATGAAATAAGACTCGTTGGATCTTAGCTTATCTTATCTTCCAAATCTGTCTTGCCGCCATTGTACTATACGAACTTCTATTATTTACGCTTGTGTTCTTTTGTTTATTGCTTGTTTTGATCTTATCATTGTCAGCACCGTTCAATGTGCTTCTAGTTGAAAAAACACTTTTTTTTAATAATAATAATAATCCTTATTTTATATGAATATTGGAATATATAATACAAACATTTTATGGTACACTTGAAAATTTAAGTCTAAGCTACAAAAAAAATGCTTTCAGATTGGATTTCTAACTTTACGACCTTGTAACATGTCCTTTATGCAAGTAGAGATATCATTTCTCTCTTTTAAGCTAAAATATAAAAACCATTTAATATCGTTAAAGAATCGAATAAAGAAACCGCGTTCGATCCATCCTGTGAGCAAGCTTCATAGATCTTCATACACCTGCGACAAAGATTGATAAGGCCATTTCCTTTTAAGTCCATAAGTTCCTCATAGGTAGGGTGAATTGATGTCCATCGAATTTTCTGCAAATGTTTCTGTTTTTAGTATAACTGTCGAAAGCTTAAGCTAAAAGTTTAAGCGAAAAAGTTGGGCTCTGGCTCTCAACGGGCTATTACGCCACCCAAATGTAATGTAATGTCGACAATTTGAGTTGTGACCTTTTAAAATTAAAGCAGCCTCTACTGATCGGAATAAAGATTTTTGATTAAACGGAAACATCTTATCAAGAGTCGGTCGTATTTTAACTTTACGATCGATTGAAAGCGTATAGATAAATTTGAGCTAAATTCTTAAAATCTAAGAAAATTAGAATAGAATAGAAGAAGAAAGGATTATTTGCTCTAAAGAATTTGCTTCTTTTGATCTTTCTCGGCTCCTATGACTGCATTTTTCCTATTTTATTTAATTAACCACCGTGCCTACATTTTGAACCACTATAACCAAAAGCAGCCGATATTCCAATTTTTCATTGAATTTTATTTATCCATTTGGTATGTACGCAATAAAAGCGTTTGAATTGTGGTAGCTCATTCAAATGACTCCACTCCACATCAGCCTTGGTCCTTTGAAAGCGCGACACTCTTTTTCGTTTTTTCTCATCTCTCTTCAAAATGCTTCACAGCAACTGACAGCTCCGCTGAAAAACAACATGTGTACATCCACCGTAGGAAAATTTCAACCCCTACCCTCTATGACGGTGAATGTTCTTTTCTCCTCCTCTTTCGTGACAAAATAGAACACTTAAAAAACACCGATAGAGATCTCCCCCTCTGACGTTGTGACACGACGAAACTATGTCAAACATCCTCTATGACAACCCCCATTAACTGCACTTCGCCTCATGGCCAATTTTTTTTCTGTTTTTTTTTTCTTAGCTGGCCAAAAAAAGAAGCCACTGACACCAGTCACAGAACACATTAGCTGCATTGACGTACATCTCTCTGCCGGTTACATCACTGACACAATTTAAATTTCTGTTGGCCATGCCCGTAGAGAGACCATTATGCTTCGCATAAAGCAACTCGCTTATCTAACTTGGCAAGGGGCCGTATCTGTGATTTTTATTTATTCTCTTCCCCCCCGCACATACACACAGAGAAAGAGGCCCGGAAACATGTAAATTTCCCTTATCAATCCGTGTTCCTTGTTCCCAAAATTCGAAGCGGAATTGGTGATGGCCAAAAACTGATTACGAGAGATTGGTTTCTTGTCCTGAACTTAGATCCATTTCATGTGGCGAAATTTACAGTCACCCCCAGACAAATTCCTTCAACCCTTAATTTCATCACTAGGCCTTGATCGGCATTAAAGGAATTATGGTCCTTCCGCAAAAAATTGCAATCAATTTCCTCTCCACGGATTTACCAACAGCGCGCGTCGAATAATTAAGAAAATTGTCAATTTCGCCCTTCCCGCTCACCGACACCGCTATCAATTACTTGGCATTACTTTTCGCAATCCACATGATTTAGCAAAAAAAAAAATAATGAAATTTCCGCTGCATCAGCGCCACAGTTTATTACTCGATTAATATTTCATATTTTTAATTGAACGCTCCGCGGAGAGTTACCGCCGACCGGACTCACTTCGTTACCTGATTTTCTTTGGTGATAAATGCCCGCGATAATCACAGAGGAAGGAAGCTTCCATCAACACTGGGAGGCGGCAGGACATTCATCGTCCTGCCACATCACTCGTCGGGACGTCGACGTGTGCGAATTTTAATTTTAATCGTCCAACGCGCTGTTCATCCCCAAGGCAGACTGTGTGTGTGTGTGTGTGTAATTGGGGTAGGTGTGGATGGTGATGCCAAACCACCACCATCAGCAAGCAACAGGGAGTTGGCAGGCTGGCGTGCGCACAACTTTGTTGTGAATAATTTTTATTCATAACCAACCACAAGGATGACTTTTAATGGTGAATTTGTGGTGTTTTTTAAACGATCTCGTTTTAACCGCCACACACACACACCCATAATCGTCCCACCGTCACCGCAGGACTTTCCAACTTTTAAGTGGCGTACCAAATGTTGTTGAGGCAGAGCAACGAGGGGAAAGAAACGTCCCGTGTGGTCCTCCTGCGGCACTTTATAATAAAACTGAGCAAACATTTTCTTCCACTTGTTGACTTTGCACAAATGTGTTAATTGTTTCCTCTTGCGTCGTCCCGGTAGCCGACTCTCACTCTCGCTTTGCCTGTGTTTGTCTCTTTTCTCTGTGTGTTGTTGGCCAGAAGGGCGCGAAGGCGGTTACAATGGCTTAATGCGCCGACAACTGGAGCGGAGATGGAGGAGATTTTTGCTGTAAAATCAGCATGAAATTCATTTGGGGGTTGAAGTGAGAATGAAACACATTTCAAGTGGCTTCTTGTTCCGGGGTTGTGGTGGTGGGGAGCGCGTCGACTTTTCGAGTTCGAGAGATATGCATCTCGCACACACGTCACGCTGATGGAAAACCTTTTAACGGATTTATTGAGTACAAAGCCTGGCTTATTGAAACACGGCAATGGGTTTCGTATGACCGATGGATGTCCTGCCGCAGACTGCATTGGGTGGGAGTAAGATAACTTTTGCGCCAAAAATGTATGATAGGCTTTTGTAAAGGGGCCAAAAATAAGCCTTTTTTTTAACTATGGTGGGGGTCTATTTCGTCCCATTTAGCATTTGAGAATTGATCAATTAACATAGAAAAAAAAATTATTAAAAAACAACGGCAACATTTATAAAGAAGTACTATACCAATTTTGAAAGCCAGAAATTTGTTCTTTAAAATTCTACACTTAAATTTTTATCGTGTTAATAGTTTTTAAAAAATTCGCACCTAAATTCAAAATTTTGAAAAAAAAAAAATGAAAAAAATGTTTAAAGCAATTTTTTTTTGTTAATTTTTGAAATGTAGTGGTAAATTGATTTTTTTTAGTTGATGATCAATAGAAACCCTTCCTTGTTTTTAAATTGATCTTCTTAATCAGTTCAATTTTCATGGTTCATGTTGCATGAGAAAGGTCTCCGAAAAATTACTCAAATATTGAAGCGGGACCACTGTAGGATCTAAAAAAAAGTGGACAGAGTTTTATTTTCCAAATTTTAAGTATTAGGTTGTCAAATATCTTCCTTCCGCCTTTTTGTCTTTTGAATTTTCCGGCTATGTACAAAGCGCTACAGAGCTCGTATCTGGCAATACATCATTTGAAAGGTCTTGACATAACCTACAAAACGACGCTATGCATGATTAGTTTGGATACGAGTTTTGTAGCGCTTTGTATATAGCCGGAAAAGACAAAAAGGCTTCCGCCACGGAGATATTTGACAACCTAATATTATTATTTTTGTTTTTTTTTTTCATGATCTCGTCACAAACACAATTCACGAAATCATCAAACGGACAGGGTTTTTTAAACTGAACCGAAGCGAAAATAAAACATTTTTTTCAGGTTCTCATATTCACTTTATACCGTTAAATAAGTAGACTTCGTTTCTTAAAATTAAACTATGATATTGGAAATACAGTGGAATTTCTATTAAATTTGAACTTCGGACTTTCATAAACTAGACTCTAAGTCGAATTTTTAACATGAACACTGATTTTTTGTTGGACTTTTCGTATACGAGTTCTGTTCAAAAAATAAGGTGAATTTTCAAATTTCGCGGGCTACGTACATTCGATTATCGATTTTTTCGGAAATTTTGGGCATGGAGCGTGTGGCAGGGAATTTCGTTCCAAAATTGCTGAATTTTGACCAAAAAAGCAAGTGCTGGTTCCTAATTTTATGGCCAAAAACAACATCGTATTCATGCCTCTTCCTGTTCCAAAGATTGAAGAGACCGAATGGCTGAGAGTGCTCAAGGGCATACCAAAAAGTGCATATCAGAACTGCTTCGAGGATTGAAAAAAACGTTGGCACAAGTGTATTAGATCTGAAGTGGCTATCTTGAGGGGGACAAAATAGAAATGGATGAAAAAATAAATATTTTTTGAGGAAAATGAAAATTCACCTTATTTTTTTTTGAACAGACCTCGTATTTTTTTTTATTTCTACGGCTCCGGCTATGCAATGAGCGACGAGTGGTTGAGCGACTGACTGACGACCGACTGAGCGACTAGTGGAGCGATGGATGGCCATTTACTAAACGTCATCACTGAGCGATTAGTCACAAAAATGCCATTGTCATTATCATTGGAAAAAACTTGCAGACGAATTAAGTAAGCCTATACTAACAGCCTTCAAAATGTTACAAACGTTTGCTGCCGGAGCTGGAAGTTTCCAAAGTGTTTTGGCAATATTGAAACTGTCATTATCATTGGCTGATGCGTACAAGAAGTCATACACTTCATTCCACTGCTTTTCGATAACACTTTTATTTTTATAATCAATGTGGTCGTCCCGCCACAGAATTGGTCGGCTTCGTACAGCTGAGATCGGTTTCTTCGCATTTATTTTTCGCTCAGTGCATACGTCGCTGCCCCCAATTTCATACGTTTACATTTTTTTTTCGTCGCTCAGCCGCTCGTCGCTCATTGCGTGGCCGCACCCTTAAACGAATTTCTAAATAACTAGAATATTTCCTTAACTCGAACTGCTCGAAGAGGTGTTTCAAATGTAACTCGAATATTTTGGGGAATTGAGTCAAGGAACGACGTTTTCTTCAGAAGAAGTAAAATTCCGGTTAAAGTTAATATATTTAGTGGAAGCGTTTACAGAAAAGAATAAGCAGTCGTGTAAAACCCAAAAAAAATTGTGAGGAATAATTTTATTCCTGTACGTATTTTCTATCACCTCATTAGTGGCGTAACAGCCCACGAAGGGCCAGAGCCTAGCTTTTCACGCCTCCACTGTGTTGTGCGCGTTACATTTTTTAACACGTGTGGAACGGACCTACAGTTTATTGCCGGTTTCGAATTTATTACGAATTGTGAAAGCTTTCCGTGAGAGAAGTACTCCAGGAGGACTGTCAGTCGTTCGCTGGAGGTGGGACCGTGAAAAATGTTTGTATTGTTTTTTTCCCCGAGCTGTATTCGAACCCGGGTACACTCGCTTAACAGTCCGACGCACTTACGATTAAGCCACGGTTCCCACAGCGTATTTTCTATAACTCGAACTTGTTATCTGGTTTCCTCACATCAGACTTAAAAAAGTTCTCTCTCTCTCGATTGCTATCGATTTTCGATGGATCTTCATATAAATACATGCAAGCTCCTACTTTTTTCAGTTCCAATCCGAAAAATCGCCTCTGTCGTGAAAATGTTTACAAGAAAAGTTGCAGCACTTCGCGTATAATTTTAATAGCAGCAAATGAATTCCTGGTCTCAGTAGATCTCAACTTGAAATGAAAGGGTGTTGAGATTTTCACTGTAAAGAATGTAGAGCCCTGGACTAAAAAGAATCCAATAGACCTTCAAACTGAAGAGAACAGCATTTCAAATTTTCTCTGACAGTTAAGTGAATACAACTTTTGGTTTCTTACTTTATTAGACAACCCCGTACTTGAGTATATTTCTCCGAATCTCGACTCTGCATGATCCAAGAAACCAATTAAATCCACAACGTTACCATTTCAGTCAACAAACATTACTGCCCAACTGTCATCAGAAATGAAGATGAATTCAAGCTGAACCATCCACTGGCCATGTCCTTTGAGATTTATTTAATAAACTGTCACGCATGTATCCGGCAAATGTTACAATCCGTTTGCTGACTTCATCACCCATTCACCCACCAACGGCTGACCGACCGAACCTTGGTGTCACATCTAATTGGAAAGTAACACTTTTGACCAGGACCGAGTTTCGCCCCAACTAACCATTCATTTAATAATCCTTCACCTCCAAGTAGTCAACCATCCACGACCCACTGTCCAGAGTCCTGATTCTGCTTCCGTCTCGGCGCCAATAAATCATACGGCACTGCGTGCAATCGGAGGAGCTCACAAATTGAATTTATGCAAATGAGATACGAGTATCTAGATAGCCACACAACTTTCATTGTCCAATGCACGAGATGGTTCCGCACATTCATGCGGCCGCATGCAGACGGAGGGCGGCCCAACATGCGAATGAAAATATCATTAAGCATTAAGGGGGATGAATTATTCGTCAATTCAGGAAGATTCATTTATTTAGACTGCCAGGATGCGCCGCACCGTAAGTAGGTCATGTCAGTGAGGGGGTTCGAGTTCGCTAAAGAGAGTGGTACGGAAGTGAAGAGAAGCCGGCCGAAGAGAATCGTGGGGTTTTGTGCGCAGGATTTGTTTACGACACTCTCTGGAGATCTCTCGGAGAGCAGGAGTGCAACGAAACACGTGGACTTTGGAAGAATTCGAAGCTAGCGTAAGAATTTTTCGAACACCAACCACGTTTTGATACGTGTGTCTATGGATTTTGGTGTGTACACTTGTGGCAAGAGATGATAGCAGCCGCCAGACAGAACGCATAATGCGTACTGAGTGAGAGTAAAAAAAAAAAAAAATTGAGGGATGAATGAATGGACTACCCAACCAACTAAACCGCCCGAAGATTGTGGGCTGATACGCAGCAGGGTTGCCATGAATTGAGTGGAGTAGTTTAGGTTAATTCTTTTTTTTTTTGAAAAGTTTAAATAACAATCGAAGTTAGCAAATCAAACAAATCAGTGTTCATTTTTTTTTTCACAGGGGAATCAGAGTGTGGTGGCTAAGGTTGGCTAAAGTTCTTTTAGGCCTGATAAACAAGCTCATAGAATAGAATTTTCTAAAAATTGTTGATGATTTTTGTGAGCAGTTTAGTAATACGCAAGTTTCTTGAAACATTTTCAAGGACGACCGGTGATACGAAAAAGATGAATGCGACAGAACCGTGTTGATGGAGATTGCATAGATGGATTGACAGATGACACTTGAAGGATTTTGTTCTTTTCGCAGACCTTATAGTTTACATAGCCGCAAAAGTCTAGAGTGTGATGTCACAAAACCTTGCTAAAGAAGACATTTTCTAAATCTGAGGACAAACCTCCTTAAGTTATACCCTCACTAAGCGTCTAAGCCTTGGCTGTGGCACAGTGGCTAGTCGTTATCGCGTCGGACTGTTGAGCGAGCGTTCTCGGGTTTGAATCCAGCTCGGGGAAAAAACATCACAAACAATTTTCACGGTACCACCTCCAGCGAAGAACGAACAATTCTCTTGGTGTAATTCTGTCGTGAAAAAGTTTCGCAATTCGCCGTTCGGAATCAGCAATAAACGTCCCTTTCATGTGTGAAATGATATCGCTTACAACACAGTGCAAATGGAAAAAAACGGTCAAGTGTGAGTTTTATTCACCCGCCGAGGATTTCGTTAGCAAACAGATTAGTAGCTTAGACTTAATATAAGTCAAAGAAATCAACAAACTAAAATAGTCAAATCAAATTAAACTCAATTCACTGTTCATTCACTAAAATTCTTTCATTTCGAACGAAACTCAACAAAAGAAAATCCTTTCCCATTCGCTGATAGCGCCAGCCGTGTGAAAATTGCTTTGGTGCACTTAGGGGATGAAATGCCGCCAGCGACACTGAGACTGCCGTCAGTTCATCGTTTTTTGCAGGAAACTGATTCGATTTAAATCGTTAGTATCTTGAAGAATTGTATGAAAATAATTTTTTTTTTGCATAATATTTTATTGTTCTTTCGCCGAGATCTACAAAATGGCGTTTTCGCATCTTCAAAATTCGAATGTTGTTGTTTTTTGGTTTTTGGCCAATATCTCGAAAACTATTCAAGCCAGAGTGCTCAAACCATTTTTAACACAAAGTTTACATCAAAACCTACATTCCAGATTTTTTTCAGATTTTTAGACCAACAGGTGTGGAAATGAGAGGGGGGGGACGCATTTTTTTCGACTTTGAAGCTTAATATCTCCAAAACTTAATTTTTTTTTTTTTTTTTTTTTTATTTATTATCAGTATTCTTAAACTACTAGTACAATAAAAAAAAAAAAGCCAAGAAGTCAATTAGTTAACAATGTAAAATCAAAAATTAATGGTAGAGAAAGAATAGTAGTGGCATTCGTATTTAAATAACAAATAGCTCTGAATGCCACATCAAAAGGATTTATAAATATTATTATTTTATACAAATTTATATGGAAGTGATCAATATAAATGGACATTAGGACTTTAAATTATTCATTGCACACAAATACAAGAAAAATACAGGAAAAATACGAGAAACTATAAGAAAAGTAAGATTAAGATTAAGATACGTAGGAAAGCAAAACTTCAATTTGATTGTGGTCGAACTCAAGAAGCCATTCTTTGATTTTGTTTAGAAAGGATGAAAGTGTTCTGACTGCGCGAATCGGATTAGGAAGTCGATTGAAAAGTTTACAACTAACGACGGAGTAAAAGTCTCTAAAGTGGGTGGTTCGGAATGAAGGTATGCTAACCAGAAGCTCAACGTTGCTGCGTAGGTTACGGGCATCAGAGATAGGGCTTTGCAAATAACCACCTCTCATGAAAAATATTTTAGATACTTTATAATAATATAAATGTCTAACTGGCAAGATTTTCAGTCGTCGAAAGAGTTCCATAGAACCGCTAAAACGCGTGGCACCACAAATTGTACGTAAAGCGCATTTTTGTAGTAGCAACAAAGGCTTGATTTTTGTGCAGTAAGCACCGCCCCAACACCCTAATCCATATTGCAGTTTAGAATGGATTAAGGCGAAATATACGGCCCTTAAACTATCGTTCGTGCAGTATTTACGAAGATGGAACAGACCACGTATAGAAGAACGAACATACTTTTTTAGACTTGTCGTATGGTCAAGCCAATTCATGTTTTGATCTATGACAACGCCAAGGTATCTGTAATTTTTAACAATATCAACTCTAAAACAGTTAGAGTGACAGGCAGCATCCTCATTAAAAGGTGGTCTGGGATAGGTTTCGTGGCAAGTACAGTGCAACAATTTGCACCGATAACAATCTGCGGCATGGAAATTAAAATCAAGATCCGGGGTATCCTGCATCCTAATATTGAAAAACATTAGCTTTGTCTTGCTACTGACAGTAAGTTGATGATATGTTGTTCTTTTTTTCTTCATAATCTTACTTTTGGTTTCCAGCGATGAGAGATGTACGCAAAGAACATCTTTGCCGTTGTTGTTGTTGCTCGCGTTGTTTCCTCCTGCATTGGTTGATGGTTTTTTCCCCACACTTTTGACAACGCAGTGGTGAATATCAGCAGCTGACACAGGAACCTCCAAAGCTTCTCGAAGAATTTTATGCACACAATCGTGTGCATTGTTGTTGTTAAGCCCCGGTATGCCAACGATCTCAATGACATTCTCCACAAGCTTTTGCTCTTTCAAATTGAGTTTGCTCTCCAAAGATGCGACCCTCTTTCTCAGCTTGATGTTGTCATTTCTCAGCTGATCGACGGTGGTAAGAAATTCGCAGTTAATTTTCTTTAGAGACAGAATTTCTTCATAGAGCAGTTGCAGCGTTATGGTGTTTGTCGAATGAGGTGGACCGTTGGCAGGAGAGGGGTGGGGGGCATCATGTTGTTCTTCATGGGTGGACTCATCGTCGGTTCGAGGGGCAGAGCGGGTTTGTGGTGTGCGCTTTGCTCGCTTTTTGGACGATGTTGTTCCCGTTTTGTTTACGTGATGAGGTTCAGTGCCTGCTTTGGTTGAAGTACCGCTTGATGAAGATTGCGGTATTATGGGTGCAGTTTCATTCATCATAGATTTCCGACGGACAGCACATTTGTCACAGCGGTAGGGAACGTCGTCATCGCGCATAAAGGCGAACTCAGCTGGTCCTATTTTCACACAAGCGCAGTGAAAATATGCATCAGAGTCGGAGCATGCAACCTTGAACTCACAGTTGCGTTCTATTTTTTTCGTGCATATGGGGCAGTTCATTGTATACGCGTAAACAAATAAAGAACAAAAACTGTAAACTGAATTACTAATTAATTAGACGGACACTCGAGTAAAACACGTCTTATCACTTCCACTATCAAATGATTAATTGATTAATTGAACTTCCACATGAAAAGTTCAAAATGAAAACTTTATTTCATTTTACAAGACTTATCCGATGGTATCTCACTTAATAAATTCTCGTGAATTTTTTTTCAAAAAAAGTTAGTAATTAATTTATTTTAGTATGAGCAAAAAATCATACACGATTTGTGGATAATTTTGGGGTATTGCGATTAGTTGCCCCATAACTCCAATTTTTTTCAGATTTTTTGGTCAAATATTTTAGAGAATAAGGTGGGGGACACGGTACACAAGTCAGTTTTTGGCAGTTTGTTGGCTAATAACTTCTTACCAATGAGAGTAAGGTGACTACCAAAGTACATCTTTTTAATCTAACTATCATCCTCTTTCCAATAATACCCATGTCAAGGAACTAGTAAAGGAAATTTGTTTTTCAAATTTAGTATTGGTACTAAGTTTTTTGCTAATATGAATTTTTTTTAATTTTTTTACTTGAACTTTCTTTTTGCAAGTGAAATACATATTTTGGTGAAGTTTTATTTCTTAATTCTTAGTGGTTCACCAATTACCAAGAATAAAGCTCGATGACAGACAGACATACATTTTCATAATCAGCACACCGCCCCCTTTCCAATGACACCCATATCGACAAAGTTAATAAAAGTTTCTTCGGGCGTTAGTATTAGTACTAACATTTTCTTTAATCTACGACTAATTCCGAAAAAAATGCATGATTTGTTTTCGGGTCGCCTAGATACATCTTCAGTCCAAATTTCATCCCTTAACTATAAAGGACTTATAATTTATAGCCAAATATGTAAAAGGTGACAGACAGACAGACAGATAGACACCGAAGTGATTTCATAAGGGTTTCGTTATTCCTTTGGCACGAAACCCTAAAAACTATGCTCTGTCCCTCTATGGCTGTTACGCAGATTTTTTATTTATTTTAATAATCAACCATATTTCCCTCCTGACCAAAAAAGTGGCACCAAACTCAAGTTGAACTTCAATTTTTTTTTTAATTTAATGCACAAGATAGTAAAAATGGTTCCTTAAATGGATTTCTAACGTGGCTTGAAGTATTTTCAACTTTTTCATTGCTCGTGCCCAAGTCGATAAGGAGACGCACAGAAGACGATTTGTAATATTTAGCCGGGCAAAGAAAATTTTCCAAACACTCTAGATATAAAAAATAGTCACAAACTTAGTGTGCCTCTTATTTAATATCAGACTCATTGTCCATTTTAACCTGGAGAGTCAAAAAGCGAAAGTGTTAAATTTTTAATTAAACTTTGTCAATTAATTGCTTTTATAATTGGTGACGGATTTGAATACAAAGTTGTTCAATATTTCACAATATTAATTTTTTAATTAGTGGTTATCTTTTTTAAGATTTTTTATATAAAACTCACATCTTTTGTTTTTTCTATTAACTCGCGCGTGGTAAAGGGATTGGGGCACACCTTAAGTATCCCATTTAAGACACAGCACGGGCCAAAGGTAACTAAGGAAGAGATGGAAAGAAGATACCGGTGCGCATTGGTTTTAAATATCTGCATGCTATATTCAGGTGGGAAAATTTAGTTTGGAAGAGCATTCCATATTCGTGTGGTGCGGCTAAAGAATGAGTCTCTAAACTTTACTGTACGTTCGAAAACAGGCTTGAGGGCGTACTAATGAGCATTCTTAGCGTGGTGAGTATCGCGGGTAAATGTTTGAAGGTGCAGTTGGCTAATTCATTCCAGCACTGTCTGTTGAAATAGCGATAAATTCCACTCTATTGGCTCTTTTGAGTTTAATGTTTAAAAATATTTTATGGATATTTATGGATGTTTTTCCTGCAAGTTTTTTCATAGAATCCTGTTTTGTTGTTACCTACAAAAATTCTCCTTCTTGTCATTAATTAGGACCAAAAAAAACAGATCGAAATCTTATTCACGATTCTCATGTTTTCTAATTCCATAATTGTTGTTTTTTGAATGACGGCGAAGCTTTGAAACCACGATAATTTTTTTTAAACGATACAACTACAAACACAGAGCGCGTTGTATTCTATATTATGTGTTAAATTTTGTATATATCGTTAAAATAATTAAATGAAAAAGTTTTAATCAAAACTCAAATTTTCATCCACCACCTTGGCAACCCTGAAAAGAATTTCCTGCTGCAATATAACTGTGGTTACAATTGCATCGCCAATCCCTGTTGATATACTCCACAGAATCTTCGAATATACACCCACCAACCCACCCACAACCCGGCGCGACATTGTAGGTGGAGGTGGGTGCGCAAAACATGCGACGAGAGAGATTCCCATTCAAACTGACAACGCGTATCCTTGCAGTTCACTGATGTCTGACGGCAGAGAGGGGGTGCAGTGCCGGAGCATCGAATGGAGCCACTCTTGCTCATTTTACTCCACGGAGGACGAACGCACATAAATTATCTGTGTGCACTTTCAGTGTGTGGGTGTGGATGTTTTTGGGGGGAGGCGGGCTGCTGGATTGGGTCCATGAATTTTGTATCATTCCCCACCACTCTCAGAGGGACGAGGTATTTACCGAGAGAGGCAGAGAGGCACCACACACAAACGGCAGCCGTCACCACCAAAGAGAGCGAGACTCGGCGTCAGCATCAGAGTCAGAGTCCAATAACACGAGGGTAGGTTGAATGATTTTCAAGTTCCACTGTGAAGTCAGAGATACAAGCAAAAAAAAAAAAAAAAACATCCACCACCACCAGCAGGAGTTCTGTTTCAGAGCAAAGAAGATACATTTTAGGATTCAGTCAATTCAGTCATTGCCGGCTTTTCAAACTGCTTGGACGTGCCATCCTCGGGTTACGAACATAACGAACGAGTGAGAGAGAGAGAGCCAGAGTGAGTGAGAGGAAGAGTGATTGTAGCACCTGGTCGTGGATAGTGTTGGGCTCTTTTTTGGATACGAGTGGCGGCCCACCACCGACGTTAACTGAGATAGTGTGAGGTTTTAGTTTCAATTTCCATCCCCATCTCCTCGGGATAAGTTTAATACTCATACCGTGGGCAGTTCGAGATACCTGTGTGAGGTTGTTAGGCGTGCGGCCGCATGAGGACGACGACGCGTGTGTGTTTGTTCCCGACCGTCCTCTCGGGTCATCCATAGTTCGGGATTGAATAAAGAAAAAGTTTAAATTGCATCCCCGAGCTGGGCATAAATCAGTTTTAGTTCGGTTTTAGATCGGCCACCCGGTCCGCCGTTGTGAAAAGTTTCCGCGCGGTTGAATTCAAGGATTTAAGGACTCTCTTCTCGGCCTCGACTTTGAATTATCGGGTGCGTTGTATTCTTCTGCTGCCGACTGATAAGGGTTACCCTCCACATCCTGTGAATGAGAATGTCCCGCATTCGTAGATACGGCGATAAGGATGTGCTTAGTTTGGGAAAAATTACAAAAGCGGATCTCGATTTCCATCGATTGCTGTAAAAGGTCCTGAACGAGCTCCTTCGGTCTCCCTCTTGTGTTGTTGTTAGTTCGGTTTTATTTTTTTTTTCTTCGTGTGTTTTTGTTCTTCTGTCTGGGCCGTGATTGACATGGATTCATGAAATCCTCTCTCGCATCTTGTACGTGATCTTTTTGTGAATTTTTATGTGCGCTTTTTGAATATTGAAGAAGGAAAACAGTGTATCCGTGTATCGGTGTATCGGTATATCGAATCACCCTGAAAAAAAGGGTTCTTATCATCTCCCCTTTCGCCGCGTTATAAAATCGGGTTCCAGTGTTATGTGTCGAGGAATTTGTTGCTTCTAAAAGGAAAAAGTCGAAAGGATTACGAATTGAGTGCGAAAGTTTTTTGGAGTTTTTTCTCGATTTTCCTTTATTTTCGATTCCTGAAGAGAAAAAGGTAATGTAATCGAAATAAAATGAAAGGGATTTCCAACCTGGGGGAGGTGTCATAAAATATTTTACGGTCCCGGGGCTTAGTGCGAATAATTGGTGTGTTGTTGGGCTGTGATTAGGGTGTGCATTAACGTTTTAGACGTTAAGAGGTGTTTTCGTCATTTTTTTTTTGTTTATCTTCATACCATTACAGGATTAAGACGAAGGGATCAGGTGGGATGAAAGTTTCTTAAAAGGGTGTATTCTGAGTGAGATTTTAAGGTGTCGTTAGTCAGCGAAGTTGTTTGGTAACTTTTAGTGCCGAACAGAAAAAGGAAACGGAAGACAGATTAGTTTATTATCCGGAAAATTTAAAAGTGATACCAGGGCACAAAGCAGTGAAGTTAATTCAAATTTTAGTTCAGTAAAACACAAATCTCTTGTGAATTGTTCGTTGTGACAGAAGTTTTAAAATTTGTGTAAAGCAAGCATGCTCTTATTTAGCTGGCACATCTTGTGAGTTTACTGAACTTATTTTTTCGAATGGATAGAATTGCTTGATAGATTCAAACTATTTCGGTGTTGTGTTGTGAGCATCTTCTGACTTTTTATTGAAGTACATTCTAAATTGGCAATACTAATAAACAAAAAAAAAATCGGTGTATTGCTTCTCATTGTGAGTGAATGTAATTTAATTTAACCTATCTGAAATTACTGTGTATCTTCTTAAAGAAATGTTAATCAAATAAAAATATACAAAACAATGCAATGCAGTTTTTTTTTTAACATTTTCTATTAAATATTTGTAAACAAGATTATTAAACCTTGTACAATTTGAATTGGTTTATCTCTTTCATGCCCGGTCTTGTTCGTGTAGAACGACTCAAAAATACTGGCGCATTTGCTATAAAAGTGTTCTAAGTTCATTCTAAGACCAATTTTCAGTCCATTTAATTCTAGAGCAAAATTAGTAAAATAAAAAAAATAAATAGTCGGCCCAACAGCCCATACAGGGCCAGAGCCTAGCTTCTTCGCGCCTCCACTGTGTTGTGCGCGATATATTTTGACACATGTGAAGGGGACCTACTATTTAATGCCGGTTCCGAACAGTGAATTGCGAAAGCTTTCCATGACAGAAGTACTCCAGGAGGATTATCAGTCGTTCGCTGGAGGTAGGGCAGTGAAAAATGTTCGTGGTGTTATTTCCCCGAGCCGGATTCGATCCCAGGTACCCTCGCTTAACAATTCGACGCACTAACGATTAAGCCACAGCGCCCAGAGCAAAATTAGAGCAATAAAAATATTCGGGATTCTCTACGTCGGTAAAGTGAAAACAAAAAAGTTCTTTTCCTACGTCTGGAATAAGATTTGTCCATGAGGGCTAGTTAAAAAGCATACTTTAAAAAGAAAGCACATTTCTTTTTGATGGAAATTGATTATGAAATATCATATAACATTGTGGCAGCTCAGCGATTTTTTTTCGTAAAAAAACAAATACTCTAAAAATATGATACAGAAAATCAAATTATCTTTCTATAACATTATGCTAATATGCTTCACTTGTAGCCTTTTCAACAAATGAATTGTGATGTAAAAATTAGTGGCGTTCAAATTTCCTTCTAAGAGATATTATAATCAAATATTTTATTTGAAATAAAATGATCACACAAAGAAAGACGAAGAATGTTTAATGGCTTAAACATTGACGACTGAAATCAAAGCAGAGAACTTAATAGAGCCGCTTACAATGGAAATAAATCCTACAATGTCAGGTACTTTGTCGCAGTCGTGAAATTTAAATTAACTTTAACTTAATTTTAGACCTTCCGTTTTGACTTTTGTTAGGTTAGGTTAAAAGGGGCAGCGGCGGTCCGAGGTATGAAAAATAGAGCACTTTCAATAATTTTTTTTTTTTTCGTTGGTATTAATTTAATTTATTTAATAAAAGCGATAATATGGCATCATTACATTGTATTTCAACTCTGCATGGCGAATGTTACAAAAAAAAATTGAAAATAAAAAAAGTTATAGCCTGTCTGAAATCAATCGGATAAAAAAACAAGTTATTCAAATAAATAATCTAGTGCTTGATAGATAATTTTTTTTTTCAAATTGATAAAATGGCGACCTCAGGAAATTTACATACCTCCAGATTATCGGGGAATAATTAGGTGTACAACTTAGCTTCCGCCGTTTTTTCCGAAATTCGATGCTTTATTGTAATAAACTTACTGTACATTTATGATTCGTTTTGCGTTTGACACGAGTCTTCTTCATCAAGTAATACCTTCAATTCTGCATCTTCAAGAACCTTCGCTCTTCCACCATCATACCGGTCTTCGCCATCAAAATCACCGTTCTTGAAGCGTTGAAACCACTCTCGACACGTTCTTTCACTTATAGCGGCCTCACCACAGGTATTTGAGAGCATTCGCAGCCGCAGATTACTTCACATTAAAGTACAAAATTAAAACCTCCCGCAATTGACGAAAATTTAGTTTGTAAGCTGACATGTTTAATCGAGAATAACTTTATGATGCAGACACAAATCGACTAATATTTCGATGGCGTTATGTTTATAAATACCTAAGCTTATTGTATGACATCTACGATCTACTCATTTGAACTGCCACTTATCGCTATTGCAAAACGGCGCGCAGTGGTAAATTTTAAGGATCTAGCGCAACTTAATTCCAAAAATTAAGTTTGCTTGAGTACAAATTTTTTAATGGGAATTAACAGCTAGAATGCAAAAAAAAATCGATTCTGGAAATAAAGTTAACCATTCTGTAGCATCCCAAACAGCTGCAAAATATTAGCAAAAAATAAAAAAAAATTAGTTGCGTTTTGTATAATGTATACATTTTTTGATTGTCTTCAATTCAGGCGTTTTTTTAAGGTATGCCAAATTGATATACTTTTTATGGAAGCTGAGAAATTCGATACTTTCAAGAATGGTTTGCGCCGCTGCAGCGGAAGCAAAATGGTACTAATAATTAAAAACATAATGTCTGTGCTGCTCTTTTTGCCTTTACATATAAAAAGCATAAATAAGTAAACGATTATGTTAAGTTTACCAAAAATCGATATTTAAAAAAAGTCCTTTCATCAGCTTAGTAGCTGGCTAGCTTTTTATGTTTTTCGAAAACTGTGTAAATTTTGAATTGAAACCTATCAATCGGTTTTCGAATTGGTGTGGTTATCAGCCTCGAAAATATAGTTTTGAGAAAAACGCATTCAAATCTAACACTCGATTTATATTAGAGTTATTTAATTACTTACACCGAGTCATGTATTCCTGGGTCAGATAATAGTTCTTCAGCCTTTGTAGAACCTGCCTAGCCGATGATCTTGCCAAGCGCGGAACCAGTGAAGCCATCCAACCGGATAAGGTCGATCTCAGCGCACCTCTAGCTACCGCGCTCCTCCACATCAAATCCAAGACCATTACGGCAACCAATCTAAGGTGGTCGAATGGTACTACTTGTCGCGTCACCAGGGAAATCTGGCCTAGGCTAGATCCTGAACGCTCACTTAGTCTCCTAAGACTCAGCAGAATTCAGGTTAGGAACCTGATCAGTGTCATAACTGGGCACTCCACTTTTGGCAAACATACCACCCGATTAGGCCTCCCGGCCAACGACTTCTGCAGAAGCTGCAGAGACGAAGAAGAGGAAGAAACCTCGCTCCACCTTTTAGGAACCTGCAGCGCCCTCGCGAACCGTAGAAAGAGGCATCTCGCTCACTACTTTTTAAATAACCTCGGTGAACTTGCTGACACCAGCATAAGCCGTATCCTCCGCTATATTAATAGCTCCAATTGGTTTCTAGAGTAGTGGGATGTTTTTGCATCCGCTCCATGTGGTATCACAATGGGCCTCATCTGGCCTAAGTGCTTGGCTGCCTTGCGTAGCTCACCACACAACCTACCTACCTACCTACCTGTAGAACCTTACAAACATCAATTTGTCTACGTTGCATTCTACTTTCTCGAGTATTATCATAGCTCCGCATGCCGCATCTATTTCTTGGCATATTGGGAATCATTTGGTCCGAGAGACCTTTAGTGATTGGCGAATAACTCTAAAAT
This sequence comes from Syritta pipiens, assembly GCA_905187475.1. NCBI lineage: Eukaryota > Metazoa > Arthropoda > Insecta > Diptera > Syrphidae > Syritta > Syritta pipiens. The sequence continues at coordinate 20,659,053 of LR994572.1, forward strand.
TAATTGTAGAATTGACTTTACATTTTTCGGATATATTTTCAAGATGTTATACTTTTAGCAAAGCCAAACAAAAAATTCGATTTTGAGAAAATTCTGACTGCCAATGCTTCCTTAAGTCTTAATAGGATTGACTGGAAATAAAAAGTTGAGAAACTCGATAAAATAGTTTATATTCATTCGCCTCTGAACTCAAATAATTGTCGTTTAACGGTGGTAATCTTTATTATTCAGGAAAGTGATTGTAAATGGAAAAAGTTATGACTATCCCAAGTGCTTTGACACTCAAATTTAAGAATTTTCAAAAAGTGGAGTTAATTGATTTGTGCACACTTACTAATCTAGAAGAACAGCGAATGTAAAATAATTTTATTCATTAAAAAAAACAGCAAAAAATGTCGGCATAGATGGTATTCTCAATTTTTAGTAAAATATTTTGTTATTTTACAATGCCAAATGTCTTGACTTGATCTTCAGAAGACTGGAAATCGTTTCAGCGTTTAATTCATTTTGATCGACATATTTAAATACTAATTCGCTTGCAAACTACCTATTTTAGGAGCAGCTGGAGTGACGTTGTTTTTATTCGCCGAAGTGTCTTGAATTTGTTTAGGTTCATAAATGTCTTCTACGATAACCCAGTCTCTAAGTTCTAAGGTATTGACATGTGGTTGTCGATGAAATCATTAATATTCCGAAGCTGAGTTTTGGATACTGTCCTTCGTAATTGGATAAGGTTTATTTCATTTCATTTCATTTTTATTCATTCCAGCTTACATAAAGTTATACAATTTTAGATATACAGAATATAGGTATAAGTAAGAAGATTATCATTCTGTAACGGAAAAAGTTAGTGTTGAATGATTCCATAGGTATTTAAATACTATATTAATTATGTAGTGAGGGGTGAAGTACAATAAGATGCTAAAGGATGGAAAATTCAATTCAGTTCAATAACAAATTTAAAAAATGAACAATAAGATGGATTTTAAGGCACACGTCGAAAGACAGGATCAATGTTTGTATAATCAATAGTAAATAGCCAGTCTTTTACATTTTTTAAAAAAGAATGAAAATTATTTATTTGTCTTATCTCAATGGGCAGATTGTTAAAACATCTAGAAGCAGTTATAGTGAAAAAGTGAGCAAATTTGGTTTTATGTGCGACAGGAATATTTACCAAAGCAAGATTATTAAGACGTAAGTTATGATAATACGACGCCCTAGTTTGAATGTTACCACTACACTTGAAAAATTCTCTAAGAACTTTGAATATGTAAAGGTGTCTTAAAGGAAGAATATGTAAATCTTTGAAAAGAGGCCAACAGTGAGTTATGCGAGTTTTACCGCAAATTATTCTAACTAAACATTTTTGAGTCTTAAATAAGGGATTAAATGTATTATCATAAGCTCCTCCCCAACTTGAAATACCGTATTGGAGTTTTGAGTTTGCCAATGCATGGTAGAACATTGTAAGTATTTGCTTAGAACAATAAGGTTTTAAGAGGTATAATTTGCGAATTACCAGCATCATGTACGATTTAGTAGCTTGAATATGAGCTTTCCAATTTAAGTTAGAATCAATTAAAACACCTAGGTACTTATACTCGCTAACAGATTCAATTTTAAAACATTTATTAAAGCATGGGATCGCGTCATAATAGTTTACCCGATCACAACTATGAACAGTTAAATCAAACCTCTTGCAGTCATATGCATGAAATACCATATCAAGATCGAACTGATTACCTCCTAGCATTTTAAATGGCATAAGTTTAGTTTTGCAACTAACCACTAGTTTATGATAAGCAAACCATTGCCTTAACATATGGATATCCGCATTGATGCTTGCAACACAATTAAAGAAATTAACTTCATGATACGTAAAGGCTATATCGTCAGCAAACGCGATTGGTTGTCCTTTAAATGATTGCTGAAAAATTGAATTTATATAAATTAAAAACAACAAAGGTCCAAGTACAGACCCTTGAGGGACACCATTTTTAATAGTAAGAGAATTGCTAAAAATATCCTTAATTTTCACTCTCTGCTTTCTATCTGTGAGATAAGAATGAAACCATTTAAGAACAAAACCCCTAAAACCTGATGCATATAATTTATCTAGAAGCAAACTGTGATCTACCAAATCAAAAGCTTTAGACATATCGATAAAGAGCGCCATGCAAGGCTTGAAACGATTGAATCCGTCATACAATTTAGAGCATAACATTAAGATCGCATCTTCAGTAGATTTATTTGATCTAAAACCAAACTGATTGTTTGAGAAAAATTGTTGGTGATCTAAAAAAGAAATCATGCGAACTTTTATAAGCTTCTCAAATATTTTGGAAAGGGTTGGAAGGAGTGAAATTGAGCGATAATTGTTCATATCTCTTTGATCTCCTTTTTGAAAAGAGGTACAACTTCTGCACACTTTAAGAGTTGTGGAAAGCATCCGTTATGTACGCTCAGATTAAAAAGGTAGCACAGAATGTCAGCTATGTTAAACACAATTTTCCTTAAGAGGATATTGGTAATACCGTCACTTGTGCATGACGCTTTACTTTTTTGTGACATTATGAGCTTGAATATTTCAATAGAAGTAAAAGGAACAAAAAGGAAACTGTTTGATTGTACCGCATCCACCAACACTGAATTCTGACTACAGCTGCAGGAATTACAACATTCTGTGGAAGGTTTTAAACTATTAGAAATTTCAATGAAGTACTCGTTAAAATTGTTAGCTATACTGCTGGTGTCAAATAGAATCTTTCCATTTACTTCCAAAGCATCAATTTGTTTAGACTCTCGATCTTTACCTAGAATTTCGTCAACAATTCTCCATTCCTTTTTTGTATCGCCTATAGCGTTACGCATCTTATGTGTATAGTAATTGTTACGCAAATCAATTACTTCTTTATCAATATCTTTGCATAGCTTGCCGTAATATTTTTTTAGTCTTATATTATTCTGATACTTCCTACATTTTAATGAGAACTTTCTCTTTCTTTTTATTTTGTGTAACAGCTTGAAAGTCATCCAAGGTTTTATAGGCTTATAATTCCTTCGACCCGAACTATAGGAAGATATATAAGTACAACTATTTATATGATTATTTAATATCGACATAAATACATCATAAGCTGCCGAGGCGTCTTTTTCAGAATATACAGACACCCAAAACTCATATTTAAGACGTTCGTTTAGTAAGTGGAATTAAATCATCATTTTCCCAGTTGTCTTCGGAAGTTCACATTACAGAGATGACAATGTAAAGTTTTAATGACTCACATTTCACAAAATTCCCACTATCGGTAGTTCATATTGTGAAGGGACTACTGTATAGGGCTTAAAAAGTGCCCACACTTTACATGAGAAGTGTGGCAAATGTAGGGACTCTAGCTTTGACGCGTCTCCGAGTAGAAAAATCAAAAGTTTAAATACCAATCCAAAAAGAAGTTTTAACGACTGAAAGCAGCTCGTACTTGTCTTTGCTTAACTTCTATTGAATTAGAATTAGTTTTAGTCTCTTAACTAAATAAAGTTATCAACCCGGCGAGAGTGTGGTGAAAAAAATTACATGGCTGTCTGACATACCTACACACAAAATAGTAACATTGAAAACATCAAATTAGTAAAATGGAAAGGGTACATAATAATAAGTTGCAAAAAAAACGAAAGAAATACGCGGGCAGTTACTTAAAGCCAACAAAACCTACTACAGTCTTGCAAGGCTTTTCAAATCCAAAACCTTACCATGAATTCAAAACTGCTGCTATACAAAACACTTGTATTACCAGTACTCACATATGGATCCGTGGCTTGGGTGCTTAGCTAAAGGCACTCTGACCTCTTAGCCGCGTTCAAGAGGAAAGTTTTACGGAGAATTGTTGGCCCGATACATGAGAAAGGACAATTCCGGAGACGGTATACCCATGAGTTGTATGAAATCTACTTCGAGGCAGATGTTATAACGAAAATAAAGCTCGATAGACTCCGGTGGGCTGGGCACCTAGCTCATATGATCGAAGAGGACCCTATTCGGAAAATCTTTTGCGGTACAATTCATGGTATAAGACAGCGACGCAGACCGCTGAAAGAATGGTGTAGACCAGGATGCTCGAAGCCTTGGGGTGCCTAACTGGATGGCGTCGGCAAGCGATCGGGATAGGTGGAAGTGCTTGCTGCAGGAGGCCCGAAACGGACACAGTTTGTTTCGCCAGTGATGATGATGATGAAGATTTTAAGAATTTTTGCATTAATACGGAAAGAAAACGGAATTCTCTATACTTTTATATCACAAATTACAAATAACACACCTTAAATACAAATATCAACAAGTTTGCTGTTTTAGTTATTCAAAAAATCAACAAAGAATAGATAATATAACAATATGAAATAAAAAAAAAGAAAAACTTAACACATGTGGCAGGTATTACGTCCCAAACAGGTGTTGGCACACGTGTATCTTGGCCGGTGGCTAATGCTACCCTGCAAACACATAACTTTTCTGTCCTTAACTCTTTATCTCCAGCTACACGAAAGAATAAGGCATTTTTGTAGGCAAGGCAAGGCAAAAAAATACAATAAGTTACAATTATTAAATACCGTTTTGGGTATGTCACACCCACAAAGTTGTCAAATGTGAAATTACTGGCGCTCCAATATAATTCTTTTTTTCCCTTTTTCTACGAATTCACATAAATAAATAATTTGATGGATATATTTTATTAAATTCGTTCTGTGTGCATTCAATTGGGATTGCTTTCCTCAGATTTCGCTAATGGCTACACAATTAAAATAATTGTTTTAATTTGCTTTTCTAAAAAAAAAGAGATTTCGAATCGATTAGTCCATTCAATAGTTAATAAGTACAAAAAAAAATAGAAATTACTCACGTATATTCGACCCACTAGCATTTGTTTCGGCTTTGTCCACGTGAGTCAGTCACGAGTATCAATAATTAAAAGAATTGCTTATAAACATATGTCAAACGTTGTCTGTCTGGGCTAATAAAGGGTGATTTTTTAAAAGCTATAGGAAAGTTTTTCAAATCTTTATTTGAATCGGTAGTAAGGTCCATATAATTTAATGTTTAAAGATTATTTCATGCAAATGTTGACCTTGACTGCGCCTCAAATGGTCCATCCGCTTAGTCCAATTTTGGCATACTCTTTCCAACATTTCGGCCGGTATCTCACGAATAAATGCTTCAATGTTGTCTTCCAATGCGTCAATTGAAGCGGGCTTGTCTGTATAGACATACACTTTAACATAGCCCCACAAAAAATAGTCTAAAGGCATTACATCGCACGATCTAGGCGGCCAATTGACCGGTCCCGAACGTGAAATAAAATGTTCACCGAACTCGCCTCTCAATAAGTCCATTGTTGCGCGTGCTGTGTGGCATGTGGCATGTGGCACCGTCTTGTTGAAAGCACATGTCATGCAAGTCAAGCTCTTGCATTTTGGGCAAAAAAAAGTTGAATATCATCTCACGGTAGCGCTCACCATTCACAGTTACGTTACGATTCGCATCATTTTTGAAGAAGTACGGTCCAATGATGCCACCAGCCCATAAACCGCACCAAACTGTGACTTTTTCTGGATGCATTGGTAGCTCTTGTAAGGCAATGCTTCTGGCTGATATTCACTCCAAAATCGACAATTCTGCTTATTTACATACCCAAGCCAAAGCTAAAAATGAGCTTCGTCGCTGAACATAAAAGAAGCGCGCGATGAACGTTCTTGACAGAGCACGCATTTTGATAATAAAATTCAATAATTTGCAAGCGTTGTTCGTTTGTAAGACGATTCATGGTTAAATTATAGACCAAACTGAAGATGTTTGACAGTGACAACAAAACACGAAACGTGCGTCAGCTGTTAAAACCAGTGTTGCCAAAAAGATAATAGCTAAAAAATCACCCTTTATAATGTATATTTCCGGTGGTGATATCAAATATTTTTTTTTCTTTTCTCTCTCAAAGAAGCGTCAGAATAAAGGAGCTTCCATATTGTTTTTTGCACTTCTCAGGCTGTTTGTCCAAAGATGCATAGAAACAATTTCCAATGTTCATTAGCCAGAAATCCTGTCAAATATGGTCCTTAACTGTTTAGAGTCACTGTCCAGCTATGTAAAGCTAGGTAGCTACTTCTTAAAATCGTTTTCAACTCCTACTGTGTTCTGGAATTTTATCATCTAAGTTAGCAAAGGAAACGACACACGAAGATGTTGGATCCATTCCAAAAATTAGTCTGTTGCAATTCACCATTCGGAACCGGCATTAAAGCAGTAGGTCCCCTCCACGTGAGTCAAAATTATAATGCACACAACACAGTAGAGGAGCGAAAAGCTACGCTTTGGCTCTCTACGGGCTGTTACGCCACCCAATGTAATGTAATGTAACTAACCTCGTTACCTAATCTAACCTTTTCCGGACAATTTCAGTCTTTCAAGTGCCAAACCCTTTAACTTCTATCGGGAAAATGCCAAATCTTTCAACTTTGCTATGCTTTTGATCTTAAAAGATGCCTAGATTTCACTTATTCTTAGTTCCGATTAAATGTAACAGAAGTTTGATTTTATCCTTGAAAAAGGTCCACTAGGTTAAATGATTTTGCAGACGCTTAATATATCTTTCTTTGTCAATAAAAATTTAGATCTCCTTCTTTTTTTTCTATCTAAAAAAGAACGTCTCTGCTTTTTTTTTCAAACGCTGAACGTTCCTTCCTTCTGCAATCACAAGAAGTAATCATTCAGAAGCCAAAATAAAATTGCTTCTTATGGTGCTAAAAATATCCGTCATGAATTATAAAGAAGCCAACAATTTCATTAAAGTTTTTTTTTTTCTACTTCTCTGACGTAGAATCCGTCGAGCGTAGGACATCGCACGTGTTTAGTAACGCAGTCAAAGGTCAAAACATCTAATAGGTAACAACCTAAACTATAATTTTGCTCTGAAAATGCTTTTCTCCATTTTTCCTTCTTCCTTCTAGGTCAGCCTCCATTTCTCCATGAATTTTGCATTTGAAATGTCATCACTGCAAAGTCTCTCGTAGTCCTTGACCTTTCTTGACGTGTGACAGTGTCTACATTTTTGTGAATTGCATAAAAAATAATAGAGTTTTAAAATGTTACACTTGACCACTATTCATTTGAGTTGTCATTCGTCTGATTTTCGTAACGAAAACCTTTAAAAAAGTAACCCCCACGTTTAGCAAATCACTTTCATTGATCCTTTTCAAAATATTAGGTGTACAACTTGAAAGACGCGCATTGTTACTAACTTCATATATATTCACACGCGCTATTTTTTTGACAGTAACAGCTATTGTATGTTAAAGAGCGTCGAAAAATCTAGTTAATTCCATCTGTCAAAGTATACACAAGTTAATTTACACAAATTTTGTTTTCATATTCAAATAAATGGTTTTTTTAAGAAAAAAATACACGTCTTTCAAGATGTACTCCTAATAGTTAACTTATTTCAAAGAACTGGAACTGTAATAAAATCTGTCGAGTTCAATATGCATCAAATTGAGACACGTACTTTGTGTGACTTTTAAATAACAATACAATACTGCCTTCAGTCCTCGCGGGTCAATCAAAACTCATTTCGTTGTAACAATCAATGCAACCAATTAATAAGAGCCACAAAATACCCACAAAGCCGATTCCAGGAAAATATTTTACGCTCGCTCTCACGTTCGGTAAAAATAAATGAAAACTTAATGAAACATTCTTCGAATGATGCATTCATTATGTTCATTCTGAAATTGAGAGAATTTCGAGCCTCACAACAATTTAGGTTCTCTCTTTTTCTATAAATATCCACGTCAGCTAGCGTAAGCCATAACTTTGAATTTTATCGATAAAATCCCCTTAATTTGCAGCAATTCCCAGGAAGAGTAAATTGACAAAAAACAAGTTAGTAATAAGTTAGGTTTTCATTGATTAATTTTCAGAATTGAGTGTGAAGTTTCATGCTCCCCAACAGTCGATGATTGATCGTATCAGGACGCAGGGAATTTTTTTATTCGCAGCTTTTCGGGGAATTCATAAAATGAAATTTACGTGTGAACATCAAAAGGTCACCAGGGCAGCGAGTTGGAAGATTTGTGGCAAATTTTAATGGTATTGAACCATAATCAAGGGGAGGCCTTTATTAGGTCGGTTTTTTAAGTTCATCAAAACTGTCTGAGAGTCTTAAAATAAATAAATAGTCGGCGTAACAGCCCATACAGGGCCAGAGCCTAGCTTCTTCGCGCCTCCACTGTGTTGTGCGCGATATATAAGGTTGTCAAATATCTCCCTTCCGCCTTTTTGTCTTTTGAATTTTCCGGCTATGTACAAAGCGCTACAGAGCTCGTATCTGGCAATACTATACATCATTTGAAAGGTCTTGACATAACCTACGAAACGACGCTATGCATGATTAGTTTGTGATTAGTTTAGGATATTGCGTTCAACAGTTATAGACGTGTAAACATGGAGGTCACTAACGCCGAAATTCGCGCTTTTTAAAAGTTTTCCTTCGTCAAAGGCAAATCCGCTAGAGAAACGTTCCGTGAGATTAATGGTGTTTTGGGGGATGGTACTCTTTCACTTTGAACCGCGGAGTGAATGGTTTCGACGATTCAGAGCCGGTGAAAACGACACCATGGATAAGCCAGCCGGCGGAAGACCTGTGACGACGAATACCGATCGAATCATGGAAAACATCGAGTTAGACCGACATGTGGCATCTCGTGACATCGCCCAGGAGATGGGAGTTAGTCACCAAAACATTTTAAACCATCTGCAGAAGGCTGGATAAAAAAAAAAAGCTTGATGTTTGGGTGCCGCATGATTTGACGCAAGAAAACCTTCTGGACCGAATCAACGCCTGCGATATGCTGCTGAAACGGACTCGAACGAACTCGACCCGTTTTTGAAGCGGATGGTGACTGGCGACAAAAAATGGATCACATACGACAATATCAAGCGAAAACGGTCGTGGTCGAAGGCCGGTCAAGCTGGGATTGACGGCCAGGAAGGTTTTGCTGTGTGTTTGGTGGGACTGGAAGAGAATCATCCACTATGAGCTGCTCCCATATGGCCAGACGCTTAATTCTACCATCTACTGCGAACAACTGGACCGCTTGAAGCAGGCGATCGACCAGAAGCGTCCAGATTTGGCCAACAGGAAGGGTGTAGTGTTCCACCAGGACAACGCCAGACCACACACTTTGTTGATGACTCGTCAGAAGCTACGGGAGCTCGGATGGGAGGTTTTATCGCATCCACCATATAGCCCGGACATAGCGCCAAGTGATTACCACCTGTTCCTGTCCATAGCGAACGCCCTTGGTGATGTGAAGTTGAACTCAAAAGAGGCTTGTGAAAAGTGGCTGTCCGAGTTCTTCGCAAATAAGGAGGGGGGCTTCTACGAGGGGGGTATTATGAAGTTGCCGTCTAGACGGCGCATATTTGAAATAAATCCGATCACTGTAACACTTTTTATGAAGCATTGCATGAAGAGCAAAAAAGCGGAAGGGCCTTGAAAAATGTCTTGTGGTGTTATTTCCCTGACCCGGATTCGAACCCAGGTACAGTCGTTTAACAGTCCGTCGCACTAACGACTAAGCCACGGTGGCCACTGCTGCGGCTGTCAGTTTTAGCAGCGAAGTATTTCATTTTCAAAAATGATTTAGCCGCCCGACAGTCTTAATCACACAACTAGCCCAGTCGACCTAGATTTTCCTCTCTTTTTCAAAAAAGATAAACCGCCTGCGATGCTTCCGTCATTCCTTTGCCTCAAAACGGATCTCATACAAAATAATAGCCAAAATAAATAATAATAAGTTCGCCGTCAGTTTAAGCTTCTTCAACACAAAATCCACATCACACACTTGTACACCTCAGAACACCTCAATGAGGGAGAAGGAAATTAAATTTTCGAAATTTATCACAGAATAAGTATCGAGGAAAAAGCTGGGCTCTGGATCTCAACGGGCTGTTACGCCGCCCAACGCAATGCAATGCAAGTACCGAGGAAGTGTGTAATGAAATACCAAAGACATGAGCTCTTCACATCAAATTGGGAACATGCGATTTGTCGTTTCATAAAAAAAAAATTATCTGGTCTTATCGAGGGTTATTTTACGAAAATTCTTTTAACATGATGAGTTTTTGTAAAAAAAAAAAGGTTCTAAGATAAGTGATTTTAGACTAACTTTTTGCGGTTTAAACTCACAGCACGCAACCAAAATATCTCAACAAAACCAAAAGAACTTTCTCAAATTCAATAAAAATTCTTTCTTTCACTCATTTTTATGATTTCCTCCAACAATATATAATAATCCACAACGACGACGTTTTCGTTCGAGAAAGAACAGGTCCATCTACTCTATCTTCTGGCACGCCATTTATAGTCACTAACGAAAGGAAATTGATTTCAAAGTGAATTTTTTTTTTTCTTTCTTCTCAAGACACAAAGATTTTATGACACACCATCTTCCTCCCACCAGACAACCCTTTTACACATCTCTGAAATTCCTTCGATATCTGGATTGACTTTGACATAAATAACCAAAATCTGAAGCGACAAAATCTCTGAGAAAGAGCTGCAAACTTTGCATACATCCACCTACACCATGTGTGATGTGTTCAGCTTTTGTTATGAGAATGCAAATAATGTTATTCGCATCCTTTTTCCATCCAGATTCCATCTGGGCACTTGCTCTACTTTTTAGATATTTTTTTTTGTCTCCTTATTCTTCTTTACATGGCGTCTTTATCATGGACTGGAAATTATTCGGTTAATGACGTGGAATTGCTGTGATTTCAAAGGGAAGCCTTTTTGTATCTGTTTACTCGTGTGGATGTGGATGGATTATTTTTTTTTTCTTTTCTTTTTGAAACACGTGAAAATAGTAGGATTTTTTTTAAGTTTGGAATGTGGAGCATGTGGCTGGGATTTCTTTCGATGCCGCGATGAGATCATCCTTAAAGCCGGTAAGAGCATGAAGTCTCTAAGTAAACTTTTTTCTTGGGGTGTCTTTTCAAGTCTATCACTAGCCCTGCGTTTACTGCTCCAGGCCTTTCAGGTATTTTAAAAATTAAACCATGTAATCGTCTTATTGACATTTAAAAACACTCTTATGATATTATAAAACAATGCAAGAAGCAAATAGAATTAGTTTCTTTTTTCATTATATTTATTTAACAAGACTTTTTCGGTTTTTAGAGGTATTCATATAACTTTGAACTTTTTTTTAGTACTGACTAAACTGATTGAAACGGTTTTCAAATCTATAAAAAAACAACACAAAATGATCTCTTAAGGCCCGGTTTAAATACTATTCATTAATCCGAAAAATAGACAAAAAATAAAATAATTATTTATTAAAAAAAATAGAAAAATGTTTTTTTCTCGTCGTGGATTTTCGTATTCTCAATTTTTGGTAAAATATTTTATTAATTTGCAGAGGCTTAGCTTAACTTAATCTTTTTATTACTTCTTGTTTTCCTTTAAAAGCTTTCTACTAGCAATTGTTTATATAATATCATAAGTCTGTTCAGTAGTAAGATAAATTGTTATCATATCTCTGTGCAAGCTGAGTTCAAAATAAATTTGTAATATCTATGTTATTCAATGAAAATAAATGTAACTACTACTTTATTACTTCTGCCTTTAACTTAGAACAGTTGGAAATCATTTCAGCAGGGTATCTACTCAAGAAGCATATTTGTACATTGGATCGTTTGCGAGTTACTTATCTTAGAACCAACTGTGAAAAATTCGTCGTTTTCATTCAACGATCTATCCTCAATTTTTCTGGTTCAATAATGCCTTCAACGATAACCCAGTCTTTAACTTCTAGTGTTCACATGTGTACGGTGTCTATAATTCCAAGGATATCATTCATTTCTCGTAATTCACCTTGAAGCTGAGTTTCAAAAAGTGTCTTTCGTAATTTAATAAGCGGCGATCGAAAAAATAAATGCAGCGTGCGGAAAGTGTTTGCCATTGACTTGAAATTTAAGGAGTAATGTTGAGACTTTGATGACTAGTTAGTTTTTCCTTGACAAAAGAGTAAACCTTTGCTTACCTTATAGCATACACTGATTACATAAAACATGTTATGAGTCAAATTGTGTAAAAAAGTAAAATAAACTGTTGAGACAGTGACAGACATTGACAGTGTTTTCCAATAAGAGGTGTTATTTTGATATTCAAAGAAAAATAAATTTTGAGACAAATGATCGGATATTTATTTCGATGTTAAGAAGAAGGTTGCCAATAATAATGGAAAACAATATCAGTCAAATGGCCGCTTCGCCTACGCTTACAAAACCATATCCTTTTCATGAAATTTTCCATCACCAAATCGCAAAGTGGCTGCTGTATGCTCTCAATAGCTTTACGGATTTCATCTTTGAGGTCTTGAATCGACGGTGGGCTTTTGGCGAAGACGTTGTCTTTCACGTAGCCTCAAAGGAAGAAGTTGCAAGGTGTTAATTCACCAGATCTCGGTGGCCAATTGTGATCACCCCCTTCAAGAGATAACACGGCCCAGAAACATTTCCCGTAAAAGATCGATGTTTCGTTGCTTGCGTGGCACGTAGCACCGTCTTGTTGAAAGTAAACGTTTTCCAGATCAATACCATCCAATTCCTGCTATAAGAAATCATTAATCATCTCTCGATAGCGCAATCCATTCACCGTAACTGTTGCTCCAGCCTTATTTTCGAAAAAGTAAGGCCCGATGACCCCGTCGGACCATAAACCACATCATACAGTTCCACGTTGAGGATGGAGAGGCTTTTCAACAATAAATCTTGGGTTTTCCGAACCCAAGATGCGACAATTTTGCTAATTGACGTAGCCACCGAGGTGGAAGTGGGCCTTATCAGTCAAGATGATTTTTTGATGAAATTCCGGATAATTTTTATGCATTTCAAGAACCCAATCAGCAAAGACACGACGTTGTTGATGATCGACCGGCTTGAGTTGTTGTGTTAACTGAACTTTATAAACCTTAAGAACCACATCTTTATATAAAATACGGTGTAATGACGTTTGTGGAATGCCAAGTTCTAAAGAACGACGAGGAATGGACCTACCTGGGTCTTCAACACTTCGGGCTACAGCAGCAATATTCTCAGTTATTCTTGAGCGACGTGCACGGGTTTTATTCTTCACATCACTAACTTATCCCAACTACTCGAATTTTCTCACCAATTTCTGTATTGCGGTCCGACAAGGTGCTTCACGACGACCCAAAAAAGTTTTAGTTTATAGTTTTTACGAATCATCTCTGCCAAATGTTCACCATGTTTGTGGTGAACTTTAATAACTTCAGTGCATTGTTGAAGCATGTATCGTTACATATTTATTAATGGCGCAGTTTTCACTTATTAATTATCAAAAAATTACAGCTTTAAAAGTGACATCTACCGAAATAGTGGGCTATACAAAATAACACCTCTTATTGGAAAACCGTATACTATATATCTTGGCACTTATTGAGCAGACTAGTTATTGACTTCAAGCGATGATCAGAGATGCTATCAAGCCAGAAAAATAACAATAAATGAAGTGGAAAGCTAACACTTTCAGCTTGGCTTAAAGCATCTCCAAGTCATTTATACATCACTACTTCCCGCTTCCGAAAAATGTCTGTCGATACCGTGAACCCATAGAAACACACCTAAAAGTTAATTAAACAGAAAAAATTCCTTTTTCGTGTCAGAGCTATTTCCACCCATCTGTCCTCGTAATTTATTTACGCCTCTACTGTGACCCAACAGGGGTCTTTCTCAAGAGTCTAGAAAGTGTTAATTCATGAAACACTTGACACCCAAAACAACACAACACAACGGAAAAAAGTTCTCCTCCTCCCATTTGCATATTTCTTTTGTCTAAAAGGTGAATTCCTAAAATCGTCCCCATTCTTTCCTCGTCCTCGTCCACAAGAATAGCAAAAAAAAAAAAAAACATTTTTTTGCCGTCGTAATTAACAAACTCTTTGCACTTCAAAGCCCAGGACAAGGGACCTTTGTTTGAATGGCTTCTATTATATGTATATCTGCGAACCCTTCACCATGTGGCCAACCCGAACAATCACAACGCGTCCGTGTATGAAAATTCCAAAAAAAAGGAAGAAAAAGAAAATCTAAATATACCCCCATTCAGCGACGAACGCACCCCCCAAGTGAGTGAACACACCATTCATCGCCCAAAACTGCACACATCCTTGCGCGCGTACTCACCCGCCAGCCGCACACACGCCAGCATATGCACAAAGGACATAATGAGTTCCTTTCTATTCATAGCCATCAACATTTTCCACATCTAAAGTGTTGCCTAATAACTGTTTGCATTTCTCATCCTGACGAAGAAGAAGAGGCAGACGACGAGGAAGAAGTAGAAATAAAAACGAAACACCGAATGGAAAGTCCTGGATGTCCTTGCGCTCTCGTGCACTTCCTTCACGTTGCACTCAGTGCAAAATCCATTTGCTGATAGCGGTGATGGTGACGATGGTGATGGCTAGGATGATGATCTCTCTCACTCTCTCTCTCTGCTGGTGCAAGGATAACACAAACACACCCACAGTGGAAGTGTTAACGAAAAAGGTGACGACTATTAAATGATTCAACAGCCGCAGGGATATAATGAGGTGAAATGTATTTATTTTTTCTCGCCTGAAAGAGTCCATTTTCCCTGGGAGCTCCTTAATAGCAAATGCCGAGACCGAGTTGAATTGACGACCGGTGGGGTGACGGTAGGATTGCGCTCTGGTGCTGAAGGAGTAAGTGCATATCCTGAATGCATTCTTCTCGATCGAGTAGGCCAGACGAAAAAAGAGAAATACTCGTGTATGTGTATGAGAGCGGAAAAGGCGCTTTTTCTTTTTTGTACCCACTCCACCCATAAGTCCTTCGTCCTGTGTACGAACGACGGAGCAGAGTGGAGTTATTATGTGGCAGCGAGAAGTGGAATTGCACTTATCGGCAACGCTTTCAATGCATTGTCGGGGTGGAGTGAAATGTGATTACTATTTCCAAAGATATCCGCGCTCTATAGGCATCGGATTTTTAATGGCCAACGTGCGCGCAATAATGGATGCGGTTCGATTTGTGGGTGGTGGTGGCTCCCGGCTTATGGTATCGGCCAAACCGATCCAATAAGTGGAGGTGACGAATTTAATTAGAGGCATGAAGGCTTATACACCTGGGTAGCAACACTGGTTTGTTGGGAGTGAGTGTAAACGCCCTAATCCACCGCCGACAATTCCGATAAAAGGTTTTTTTTGGAGAGGGTTCTCCCCCAACAGAGGAGAGTGACTTCAATTAAAATGATTTTTTTTACCAAACTGATGAGGCTCGGAGCTTTAGATTCCTGGAAATAATTGGGGAATTCGATTTTCAAGGGAGCTTTCAATGATGTGGCCGGATACTTTATGGCTTGCTAGGTTTCAACGATTTAATTCTTTTATTACCTTTTTATCTAGGCTTGGAAATATTCATAAGCTAGTAGGTAGTTTAATTTAATGTAAGTTACAATTCAGTTTAGTTTAATATCGAACCGACCTCTAAACTGCTTTTAGCAAGGCTTGCTTTTCTGTGGATCCTGTGCAGTCACTAAGAAGTGAAACTACAGTGTCCTCTCGTATGTCTTATGAACTTCGCAGAAGGCCGACAAAGGTCGACGAATGTGTTAATTTTACTCGAGTTATTAGAACTAATATGCACTTTTTTCAAATTCAGAATACTAGACATTTGTCTGCGAAATTTGTCTCCGAACTAAGTGACAAGAAAAAATTAGATTCTAGAGATGATCACAAGGTTCCTCGTATCGTTGGCTCGATCGGTTAGTGCGTCGGACTGTTGAGCGAAAGTACCCGGGTTCGAATCCAGCTGGGGAAAAAAAAAAACACCACAAACATTTTCACGGCCCCACCTCCAGCGAACGACTGACAACCCTCCCGGAGTACTTCTGTCATGAAAAGCTTTCGCAATTCGCCGTTCGGAACCGGCATTAAGCAGTAGGTCCCCTCCACATGTATCAAAATTATAACGCGCACAACACAGTCGCGGCGCGAAAAAGCTAGGCTCTGGCCCTGTATGTTACGCCGCCCAATGTATGATGTAATGTAATCCCTCTTACTTTTGAAATATTGTTAACGGTAATAAAAGGTTTTCCAATAAGGGCTTGACAACTTTATTTTTAAATAGTTGTCTCACAATTTACATAAAAATTGGTCTGACGTCTTCCAACGCCGTCGGCTTTTTGGCATAAACTAATGACTTAATGTAGCCCTAAAGAAAATAGTCTAGAGGCGTTAAATCGTACGAGCTAGGCGGCCAATCGACATTCCCATTTCTTGTGATAACACGCTCATCAAACTTACTCTCTGCATCACTCGTTTCAGTTTCAAGAGTAGGCTTAAAAATTTTAGGAAAACATTTTCATTTTCAACTATACAAACGAAAAACGAACGAGCACAACAGGGACCCACTTCGAGGACATCCCATCTAGGTACATTGTACAATTTATGAAGGGTCCTCAATCAAAGAAGGGGGTACAATCAATTTTTTGGGTCGTAGTACAAGTAGCTTAGTGATACTCATCATCAATAACAATAACGATGCGATATGTAGAAATGAAAACAGCGTTAAGAATTATCATTTTCCATTAGTTCGGAATTACGCAAGTACCTGAAAAATATAACCTGAACAATAACCCGAAAAATATACTACAGCCACTAATCAATAGTGAAATAGTAAAATCTAACTTAGCCAGCATTACCAAGAAAGAGATAATGTTATCATGACATAGGCCGGGCTGTAAAACAAATATGTTATTCATAAAAGAAAACCGTCAAGGAATTCAAAAAAATCTGTTGTACGTGAAGCTTATACTTTTAGAATGAATCGACAAAAAGATCGCTATCTTCAATATCCGCTTCTTAAGGAAACAGGTTGGTGGTTAAAGCCGTACTTGTTCTGTCGATCATTCCCTTGCAAAGCCTATCGGCTTCCTCGTTTCCAGGTATGTTTCCTTGATTTAATTTCCGACACTGAAATTGCTTTTATAAGTATGGAAAAAGAGAATTTATATTGCAATCAATCGTATTTCGAGAGTCGTATTCGAGCGGCAACGCTATTCCCCAACTTGAATACGACTTCAAGTAAAAAACAATGCATGCCATCGCAGCTACCCGAATGTCAACTGTCAAAAGGTGAAAGGAAAATGTAAACAAAACAAAGGAAAGGAAGAGGATCTCTGGTGAAAAAAATAAAAAAAATTCTCGATTGAAAACAAAGTTATAATTGGCCCATTTTATTCTGTTTATTTTTGTTTATTTTCCCAATTGTTCTGAATCAAATGGTTTTTTTGGAGGACCCGGGAGGATTAGCGAACAACTAAACCGTACGCCGGCGCTTTCACTCAGGAGTTTCTTAGTTCCCAATAAATTTTGTTAGTTTTTTTTACATCTACTTGATAGACTAATCAATCCCAATTATTTTAAAATCTGATTTGCACTTGCAATGAATAGTAATCAATAAAATTAGAGTTTAGGTGTTTTATGCCAGTTTCCTTTAATCGTTTGTTGATACGAGAACTTATTTGTGCACCATACAAATAAGTTCTCGTATCAAAAGATTTTTGTATTTCACACCACCGTATGCTCTTTTACACAATAAAATACACTTCCACAACAATTCCCATTCAGAAATGTGTATTTGCACGTATTGTTTTAAAACAACCCTTATCTCGAACACAGAGTCATAGGCAAATTTCTATATGAAAAAAAATACGACACAAATACGACAAAGATACAAAAGCGGAATAAGGAAAAAAACGACACTCATATGCGTTGCTTTTATACGAGTCCTGTCAAAATTCAAATACGACGATGCTCGTAAAGTACGACTTCGGTAATACTGCAATCCGACCACACTCGTATCCGAGTGTCGTATTCGAGTTGCGTGATTGGGGTGAATGTTGCTCCAGCTTGCAAATATATATGGTTTAATAGAACCTTACTGCTGAAAATACAGTTGTTTAGCGGTTGCGATATGTAAAAGCTAAACTTTAAAGGACTTATGGAGGAAAACTATGGAAAAAAAAAGCCTTCATATGAATTAAAACTCATCAGAATGACGGAATGGCAACAACAACCAATTTTTACTACGAAATTAAACAGCTCAACTACTCCACTGACAATAAGAGACAAAACTCTTCCAATATTCAATGTGGCTAAATATCTTGTTATGCATTTGGATAACAAACTTAGCTAGAAGTACCATCTAAAAACAAAGCGACCAAATAAAACATACAAATAATCAGCTGTTTCGTATGAGCTCTAAGGTGACGACCAGGTATGTGGTCACAGAAACAAATTTCCTCAATTTTCCCGATTATTCAGGAGACGTGTTTGAAGTTTAAGATTGGTCCGGGAAATTATAAGACAAATATATTGCTGTAAATTGTCCGCAAATGTGAAGGTATTGTCTGCATCTACCACTACTCAAATAGTCTGATGTGATTTGTTTGCTAGTTTATTTGTAATTTAGAAATAAGAAACTTAAGGTGTTTTGATTCACTTTGTTTTTTACCCTTGAAAATCTTAGTTATGTTAGACTGTTTTTTCTCTTCATTGATGAAAGTAATTGCATATTCCATCTCTACATAGGTGGTTATTCCATAACTGAAACTAAGAAACGGGAAGTGACTAACTCAACTTGTTATATTTAAATAAAAAACACAATCAATCGAGAAATTTGTCAATGCTATTGACACACAACACCTTTGACAGACGTCATCAATACAACATGACCACCGCAGATTATCGACATCGATTCGTCGTTGTTTGAAAAGAGACGAATTTGAGATTCTGACGAAAAATCAATGCAATACCTATGTGTTTGTGTGACAAGAGATTTGGAACTTGTAAATCGGTAGAAGACATGTAGTCAGAATCATTTGCTGAAGTGGATTTATAGCTTAAGACTACTTGAATTTTATGACTTAACATCTGAGAGCAGCTGGTTATTTTACGATTAATAGCTTAGTTAATTAAAAAGGGACTTACAAGGAAACGATCCTACATTGACAGAATGGGTACAAACCTCCTTTTCCTTGTCCCATGTCCTTTTCAATATGACATGTGCAGACTTACAATCGTATCCTTGGCTTACTCTCAATAACAAAGACCAGCTCCGGTTGTCAATTCAAAGGGTGTTCAAACAAAATTTGTATTGTTAATGACGTTACCTTCCAAATGTTGCGTTCTCAAAGATTTGAACCCGAGAATAATTTCCTTTTTTTGACAACTCTGAACAGAAATGAAAACAAGAGATTTTCTCTGAGTTCATTAACAGGTTCAGTCGGTCTAAGTTGGGAATTTTAAGAATTTGAAAACTGGGTCGAACCCTGAACTCCTCCACTTAAACCACCTGAACGCCTTGCCTGAGTAAATACCAGAAATTCGGGAAAACATTTTTAGAAAAATTCAGCTCGAACACCAACTTTCAATCGCCACCGGGAGAAGGAAACGAAGGGGAAGTGCAACTAGCGCAGAGAATACCTTGAACTAACAACCTCATCAACTAATGAACCACCCCCATCACACACCCGAGGCTAGTGTGTTCTACAAATGTGCTTCCTAATGAACTTTCAACCAATTTCCACTCTGGCATGACATCCGTACACGGTACATGGATACACACGTCAAGGGACGCTCACCCCGAAATAGAACGACGCTTCGCTTATCGCATAATCGCCCCCTCTTCATGCACCACAAAGCGTTATCCTTCACGCGAGAGAATCCTTTTCCTAATTCCAGAGATAATCATCATCATCATCAGCAACGCACGCAAGGTTTCAAAGTGACACCAGAGTGAGACTCAGAGGCTGGGGTCTTAACGCAAAAGTTCACGGTGAAGGCATTTTGTAAATTTTCAATTTTCAACACAAAAGTTAACACTTGCGCTCCGAGCAGCTGGGACGGGACGTGAAATGCCATGCCAAGAGACTCACACACACACACGAGCAGCAGCCGGAAGTCATAAACTTCACAGTACACGCCAAAGTATCTCCAAATATTATTCTTGAATCCTCTCTCAGTGTGGGGAAGGAAGGGCTGGTGTTGTCCTTGTCATCGTTGTCGTCGTGTTTACTTAGGCCTTGGGGGGAGCGTCGTCGGAAAGGATGCAACATTTTAATGAGCTCCCGTCCGTGTGCATTGAAAACGCTTATGAATTTTGAATTTGACAAGCAACACTTCAAAGGCGTTGGCGCGCCTCGTCCTGACGACGATTGCCAGTCGGTTGTTTGTGAATTTCTTTCTCACCACCCCCGAAGTCCTGTTGCAGGTGAACACCGATGGCAGGAGTGTCCTTTATACGCCTGCTGTTTGTGATGCACTCAACTTTTTCTATTTGTAACACGCCGGGGTGTTGAATTAGAATGTAAACTCGGGGACCTGTCTCGGTGTTTATTTGCGTCCGTTGGGGTTGTTTTTGGGGGGGTGAGAAAAATTCGTTTTCTGTTAAATTCTGCCATCTTCACAATGAAGATGTCAGTGATACGTTCCTCCTGAGCTGGAGAGCCTGCATCTGAATCGATTTGGGAATTAATAGGCGCGTGCTGGGGGTGGGTGGGCACACAGAAAGTTTCTCCTTGGCATAGTTTTCGTTCACTTTCTCTCGCATAGTTTTGCCGTTTCACTTCCCCATGGGCGCGTGAAACAATCCCTCTCCACTCTGTGGGTGGTTGGAAGTTTCATGTGAAATTGCTGTAAATGGATTTAGTTTTGAAACACACAAAACTGCAGAGCGAACTATTAGAGGAAAACTTAAACACCTGAATGCAATTTGCATTCGCTTTGACTTTTCATGTACTGAATGGTGTTGTGAGTGTAGGGGTGGGCGTGGGGATGGGGGCTCTTAGTTCTTGTTCTCGGTTCGCTTTAAGTGAGTTCGTTTGCATAATTCACGCGCTGGTGATGGATTGTGGGGGTAGCAGCGTGTAAATTGTTGAAGGTTGCTCTCTACACGCTAGCAAGAGGACGAGGGAAGCTTTTGTGTGTGTGTCATTTGTTGGGTAATCCTGATTTCTGAGGGTCTTTGTCGCTGATCTTTGGTCTTGGGTGAGGCCATTGAGTAATTTAATTGAGTTGAGAAGCAGTGTTTTTGATCGAAATATGCTGAATATCGGGTCAAATTGTTTGGACATTGTTTGGACAGCTTTGTTGAACTAAGTACTGTTTTCGTCTTTTTTTTTTCACACATTGTCTTATAATGAAATATAGTATAATTCAATTTCAAGGTAGAAAAGAATTAAAAAGCACAAATGTAAACTATCAGCTCAATTCATTGTTGTCTATTTAGTGTTGAATTGATTGAGGACAAGAGATGGATTTTTATTGCAACTTACTCTTGAGCTTTTCAAGAGTTTCGTTCAGATAATCTCAAAAGACATTGTGTTATGGGTTTCATAAGTAGTAGGAGAGACCTGGCCATACCGGCAGTAGACTGAAATATAAGTAGAAGAATATTTACGAATTAAAAAAGGGAGTTTTAAGTAAATAATAAAAAAAAATGTTTAGGGTTAGTTTGGGTTTATTGTTTAACTTTTTAATGAATAATATAATAATCCAAGGAACAACGAACTTACTGCTCTTTTTAATTTATCTGTCTACCATCCTACACCATAGAGCTTACGACAAATTTGCTTTTTTAGGCACAAGTCATACCTATTCACACAATTGCGCTGGCATAAGTGATTCTCTTTTTTTTTGCAAAATAAGAACAAAACTAATAACAAGATCTTTCCCTTACTTCCTTTCCCCTTTTAGAAGACTCGGTGTGATTTCATATTTCTTCGCTAAAACCTTTACTTTTATATATTAGATTGTCGAATATCTCCCTTCCACCTTCTTATCTTTTAAATTTTCCGGCTAGCGCTACAGCCTAATCATGCATAGCGTCGTTTTGTAGGCAATGTCAAGACCTTTCAAATGATGTATAGGATTGCCAGATACGAGCTCTGTAGCGCTTTGTACATAGCCAGGAAATACAAAAAACAAAAAGGCGGAAGGGAGATAGTTGACAACCGAATAGTTTCATAAGAAACACAAACTCGTCGCATTTATTATCTCATCTTTCTCATACCAGTCATTTGCATAGGAGTAAAAAAAAATGTTTTGAAGTCCAAGAGAACAAAGAACTCTTTCTTAGAATCGTTTCCGTGTTATTCTATTTATTGTGTCAGACGTGAGGGCTGACGTCATATTATCGAAGGCGAAGCATCAAAATGTTATCAAAATTTTGGAATTTTCTATCTTTGTTTAAGCTTAAAGTCAACAATTTCGTAAAAATGAAGACGAGATGTAAAAAAAAGTGAAAACAAATGAAGAACAAATGTTTGCACCACTCCTTCCTTCCCATACTATTGTCTGATCGTTATTAGCGTTAGTTAGCGGGAACAAGAAAACTTCTAACACTATTACTAGGCCAAATTTGAGAAAATGTTGTTGAATAATTTCCAAGAACCGTGGCGGAGAGCAAGAAAAAAAAATTAAACCCCCATAACTTCAACCAAGGTGGTCCGATCGTAGGATTTGTAGGAGATCTAGTTCTATTTTTGAGACCAAAAATAAAGAAATATTTGATCTGCTTAACAGCCCATACAGGGCCAGAGCACAGCTTGTTCGCAAGCTATTGTTGAGACAAATTTCACAAAATTCTGTTCGGCAGATTTCAAAACATCGTTTCAGAAAAACCTTAAAGAATTGAAAACCCACCTTTTGGGGTAATCGCACCCACCTTTTGGGGTAATCGCACCCACCTTTTGGGGGCACCTCCAAACGAAGATTATAAAAAAAGTTAGTTACCTAAATAAATCAAAAAAAACAATTTTTTTAGATGTTTGATATTGGTATCGGTGGAAAGAGAATCGCAGCTTGATCGAAAAAATGTACTTAAGTAAGTACCTTAGTGTTGATGTGTGACAATATGTGATTCTTAGCCTATTTTTACACGGGTGGAAATAGAAGACCATTTGTCTTTAACGTTAAGTGTGTGCTTTCATAGAATACATACATAATAAGTGTTTTAAGAACAACAAACTGCAAATAAACGATTTACGTACCATGTCCTATACCTTAAGCCCAATTCGCAACGACGAGTTCGGTCGGTCTGACTTTGACATTTGAAGTAGAATACACATAAAAGCGTTATACAAATCGAAATAGCACGGTCGGGCTTTGCTACTTCGCAGATCGTAATATCGTAAGCCCGACCGAAAGGGTCTACTTTCTACTCGCCCGGGCCTTTGGCAGATGTGTGTTTAATTTTTTTTTTTTACTTATAAACGAAATTTTAATTCCGATAGGCGATTATTTGAGTGAATAAGAATTGCTTTTGATTTTAGTTTCAAAATAAAATTGTTTTCCCACAAAATTTGTTTCAGGGGATGAGAAATTTCGAGAATAAGTTGATTTAGGGAAAGCTAACACGCGAGCTCCATTTCGATTTGAAAAATTTAGTGAGGCGCGCGCTGACATTCTTTTTCGTAGAGTCGTTAAAACGCGTACCAACGCCTGTCAAAGTCCGACCGACCGAACGCGCCGTTGCGATTTGGGCTTTATTTTCTAAATTAATGAGTCATAAAATCTGGAACAAAAAATTGCAGGTATGGGGCATCTCATCGTAATAACACAAAAATACAAAAAAATCTCGTACGATTTTTTATTCATACTAAAATTAATTAATAACTACATTGTTGGAAAAAAAAAACTTCACTGAAGTCTATTGAGAGGATAGGTCTTGTAAAATAAAATAAAGTTTTCAAGTTTTCGAGAAATTTTTACTATTATAGAGGTGGATCTATCTCACTATCTGGAGGCAATTTAAGAAAAAATCAATTAACATGAAAGAAGAAATTATTAAAAAGCAATGACAACACTTACAATGAAGTACTATACCAGTTTTGAAAACCAGAAACTTGTTTTTCAATCCTTCATTTAATTTTTTTTAGTGTGTACTGTGTACATTCTCGGTTCATTTATTAATACCCAAGGAATGTATTTATCTTTTTTTAAGAGCTGTAGATGTTTAAAAAATAGAAGGAATGCGCTGTGTCTAAGCCTTAAGTCCACAATCCCTCCGCCATAAATCTTTCCACTCTACTATGTTTGAAATATTTGAACTCACCCACTAACGCATCCCCAATTTCTTATTTTTCCTTCTAGATAATTACGCTGAACTCCACCTTCTCGACACACTCACCTGCTGCCCATCTGCACTGCCTCTTTTGGACGAAACTACCAAAAACCACACACACTGCTAATGTATAGCTATGATTTCATCTGTGATTGTAATCTTGACGAAGGGTAAGTGCCAACAACCGAATTAAAAAAAAAAAAAATCCACGCACTCCCACTCCAACCCTTACCAACCCTAACCTGTGTTATTTTAATTTCACCACAATTTGAAACTCCACTAATTAGTCTCCGTAGTGTAATTGTGGTCTATTATGCAATTTGTGTGCACACTTACACTAATGTCTGCTTATTACCGCATTATTAGACTCGAGTTCATGCGAGAGTCGAGTCGAGTGGAGGTGTCCCCAGCACTCTGTGAACATGGTAATAAAATGTGCAACCCCACCATCCGCCCCGGCCAGACAAAGTCTTCTCCGTCACACATCCTCAACCCAGCCCGCCCACGCACTCAAAAGTTCCTCACATCCCCACATCCCTCCACACGGACAGCCTTAAATATAGCAATTTACCTTTTAACACCCGACCCGACAGATGCTGCTGCTGCTGTTGTGCTCCAACTTGTATTTATCTTGGGAGTAATTACGCCGCAGGGCAAAGCCACAAACGGATTACGGGTACCAACTTTCATCCAGGAGCCACCACCACGTCTTCTATTTAGCAACGATACCGGAACTCAGGTCTCATGCTCGGCGCACGGCAATCCACCACCCATTGTGACGTGGGTTATGAAGGATGGCTCGATGGCGACACCGGTACCTGGCTTGAGGTAAGAGATGTGTGATTCTTTTTTTTTCCTCCTTCTCATTTTGTGGTTTCTTTTTGTTTTTGTTGGAAACGAATTAAAGTCTGTTTCGGTGGACAATGCAGACGGAATGATGTGTGTTGTTGCAGGAAGCACTTCGAGAAGCGTTCACTCATGAAAAATGACTTACGAGCAATTTATTTTTGTCCCGTCCCCGTCCTCGTCCAGGATGACGTGATATCGGTTTCATAGTGTGCAATTGCTGTAGGGCTCTGTTGCTTGTTTGCTCTTCCGCTGGGTGAGATTTTTTCGCAATCTCTCTGAAGTTGTATGATGGATAGACACACTCACGCACGGGCTCATTCAGGAATCGTGAGAGGTTCGAGTGAGTCTGTGAAGTGGTTTAAAGTCCTTCCTAGTCGTTGCGCATCCGGTGGGCTCTTCTAGTGTACAGGAGAAACTCTGAAGATTCGATGTGAGGGAAGCGAATTTCTGAAAGATAAGACGGATTGACAAGCAATCGTTTACAGGACGACAAATTCGTCTGGAGGTAGACGCCATCATCTATGATCATCATCTAGGCCATCATCTACGTCATGAAGATAGACGCAAACTGAAGTTGGCATTTACTTCTAGACGAATTTGTCTAGATTCCTTCTCAATCCTATGGCTTTCGAAATACATGTGAATTTCTTCAAAGTTCCATGAAATTTATCAGCATTGGTACTCAAAACTAATTTAATGGGTTTTCCAATAAGAGGTGTTGTTTTCATATTCAAAGAAAAATGTCATTTTTCAGACAAATGATCGGATGTTTATTTCAATGTAAAGAAGAAGGTATGCCATTAATAATGGAAAACAATATCAGTCAAATGGCCGCCTCGGTTACGCTTACAGAACCGTATCCTTTTAATGAAATTTTCCATCACCAAATCGAAAAGTGGCTGCTGTATGCTTTCAATAGCTTTACGAATTCCATCTTTGAGGTCTTGAATCGACGGTGGGCTGTTGGCGAAGACGTTGTCTTTCACGTAGCCTCAAAGGAAGAAGTCGAAAGGTGTTAATTCATCAGATCTCGGTGGCCAATTGTGATCACCCCTTCAAGAGATAACACGGTCCACAAACTTTTCTCGTAAAAGATCGACGTTTCGTTGCTTGCGTGGCACGTAGCACCGTCTTGTTGAAAGTAAACGTTTTCCAGATCAATACCATCCAATTCCTGCTATAAGAAATCATTAATCATCTCTCGATAGCGCAATCCATTTACCGTAACTGTTGCTCCAGCTTCATTTTCGAAAAAGTGAGGCCCGATGACCCCGTCGGACCATAAACCACATCATACAGTTCCACGTTGAGGATGGAGAGGCTTTTCAACAATAAATCTTGGGTTTTGCGAGCCCCAGATGCGACAATTTTGCTAATAGACGCAACCATCGAGGTGGAAATGGGCCTCATCATTCCAGACGATTTTTCGATGAAATTCCGGATAATTTTCATGCATTTCAAGGACCCAATCAGCAAACACACGACGTTGATGATGATCGACCGGCTTGAGTGCTTGTGTTAACTGAACTTTATAAGCCATCAGCACTAAGTCTTAATGTAAAAAACGGTGTAATGACGTTTGTGGAATGCCGAATTCCAAAGAACGACGAGAAATGGACCTACCTGGGTTTTCTTCAACACTTTGGACCACAGTAGCAATATTCTCAGTTGTTCTTCAGCGACGTGCATGGGTTTTACTCTTTACATCACTAGCTTGTCCCAACAGCCCGAATTTTACCACCAATTTCTGTATTGCGGTCCGACAAGGTGCTTCATGACGACCCAAAAAAGTTTTAGTTTTACGAATCGTCTCTGCAAAATTTTCACCATGTTTGTAGTGAATTTTAATAATTTCAACGCATTGTTGAAGCGTGTATCGTTCAATTTTTATTAATGGCGTAGTTTCTACCTGTCAAATAATGAAAAATTACATCTCTAAAAGTGACATCTACCGAAATAATGGGCTATTCAAAATAACACCTCTTATTAGAAAACTCTATATATTAGGTGGTCAAATATCTCCCTTCCGCCTTTTTGTCTTCTGAATTTTCCGGCTATGTACAAAGCGCTGCAGAGCTCGTATCCAAACTAATCATGCATAGCGTCGTTTTGTAGATTATGTCAAGACCTTTCAAATGATGTATAGTATTGCCAGATACGAGCTCTGTAGCGCTTTGTACATAGCCGGGAAAAAGGCGGAAGGGAGATATTTGACAACCTAATATTAATAGAGCCGATTTAAAAGCCCATCGGAGTTTTTCTAACTCTTGGACGGCTAAACCGATTTAGCTGAAATTTGGAATATAAATTTCTTATATTCTACACATAAACATTTGTTCTTAGATGCAATAAGTTTGACTTCAACTCAAAAACAGGTGATGGTTGAAAACAAACAAAATAGAAGAAGAAACTTTTGTCAACATTGTGATGAATTATTTGAATATTCAAATCAAAAAAAAAATTACGTATAAATTAACTCACATTTAAAAAATGCGGATATATGTTTTCAGGGAACGTAGAGAAAAAATAATTTGAAGGACTTTGGTGTGGACATTGGGCGATATAGAATTTAAACTATTATTGCAGTTGTGGTTGGTGCAGCACTGATTATCGCATGCTATTTGAATTTTTTCATGTTTTGCTTAAAATATAACATTTACTAAAACCAATAGATGATGACCGTTGAATATTGAAGAATTTTTTTGAAATTATTTGTCATGCGTTTTTTCAATGCACGCTATTCTATATATAATTGGTTTTCGCATTATGGTCACTCTGCTTATGAATTTAGATAGAGATTCGAGGTTCGTATCGAGTATTTACGACGAACTGCATTTTAGGCTTTAAAATGTAGAAAGAGCGTAAAGGCGTACATGAATATTTGTTTCGGGTTAGAACTGTCCTTCCCCCTAAAACGTTGACCTATAATCGGCTTTCAGATTTTATTGGGCTATGTATTACGAAAAGAAAGCTTTTCAAAAACAGTCGTTCAAATAAAGACATGGGCTAGACTAAATTCATTTGTTACGTATACGCCTACGAATTTTATATATGGGTCATTCCATAACAAATCGCGCAGCCTATATGGAGAGCTCTGAACGACCCCCCTTCGATTTGGGTCAAAATTGGTGGAGTTACTTATTGATGTGGTTCAAGTAATGGGACAAACAATTTTTGTTCAACTTGATATAGTTTGCGAGTAACGAAGGTTCAAAAGTTGGTGAAGAGTCAAAATTCAAGATTTCTTTAAAATTTCAGATTCATTATCAGAATTTTGTAAATTATATCTTATTGAGTTCAGAAAAACGTGAACTTTTAAGTAACCAGCACAATTTTTATTTGCAAGTACGAAGGATAGTTCAAAATGTCCTTTTTGACACGTATCCTTGAATATATAAAAAAATTGTGTTTTAATTTTTCCAAATTTTTTTTTATGTTGGAAAACAATATTTCACCCATCTTCACTCCAAATTTCAAGTTGGGATCACAATGGGTTCGGCCAAAAAATGTTTTTTAAAAGAATCTCAATATTTTGTAACACATTTTTGGGTGAAAAAAAAATTCGGGGACAGTACGATAACTTTGGCGTCAAAAATTTATGATGGGCTTAGTAAAGCCCATTTGTTACTATGGGAGGGGAATCCATCTTGCCCCGTTTACGAGGCAGGGGCAATTTAAAAAAAAAAAAATTGACACGGTAAACAAAATCATTAAAAAACAACAACAACACTTACAATAAAGTTCTATATCAGTTTTGAAAGCCAGAAATCTGTTCGGTAACCGTACATTTAATAAAAACCACTCATGCCCATAATTTTTGAAAAATTTGCATACAAACAAAAATTTTTTATAAAAAAATAGAAAAAAAAAGTTTAGACACAAGCCCCTGCTGACTTGACTCTGATTGTACTTAAACGGAAAATTAGAGGCTGCAAATTTGGTAAATAATTAGTATAGACAAGCGAAGACCATGACCGTTGGTCATTGAAGTGTGCAAAAGAATTGAAAACTATTTGTTCTCTACCATGCCCAAGAACTTTAATTTTCATCGACTTCGATTCTCATTTGGCGAACTTTAGTTCTTAGCTAACATCTCTATCTATACCAAATGGACCATTAATGGGTCAAATCTTGAAAATTTTTCGCAAGCCTGAAGTCATTAAAAACGAAAAACGTTTCCTTACATTCTTGACATAATCTCTGTAAATAAAGAATGGAACAAAACTTTTGACTGACTTCACCTTGATGTCTTCTTACATATGAAGCCTTATTCCTCAGAACGTATATGCTCATTCTCAGATTCATATTGGATCTTTACGTTAAGGTTGGTTGATGCATTCGGCTTTTTCTGCATTCTTCTAAAATTATCAAAATAAAATGCTAACAAATTCATTGCTTATGACTTACTCCTTGAGAACTCTCTACAACCACCAAAAATCAATCCCAGCCACCAAACAAAATTAATTTACAGTAAACATCATTCAGTTCATCCCTTCACCACAAAAACTCATTTCATTGTGCTAAAATCACTAAATCAATTCCCCATTCATCTTAAGCCACAACAACGATCGATTAAGAGCCAATAAACCCCCGCGCCAACACCAACACTCCAACACGGTCTCTCACTTAAAACGTCAAAATGAATTCCATTTAATTTGATTCATTCCATCATCTTATCTCCAGCGACTGATTGGTTCGAATAAATCCACTCTGTCGCTTGGAGTCTCTTACACCGCACATTCCACACCCGCATCAGCGTCAGCATGCTCCCGGTCTTGAGATGACATAATCCCACAAATTTCTCATTGCAATGTGATGTCATTTGTAAAATTTCTCCAGCAGATTTTCTACTCCGTGATCCTTTTCTTTATTTCATTTTTTTTCTTTTGCTGCTGCTGTGTATTCGTCCTCGTCCTTTCAACTGCACCAGAATGTCACCACAGTGACATGAATGAATGAATGATAATACAAAACACAAAAAAAAAGGAAAAGAAAAAGAAAAAAAAACACATTAAACAGAAAACATCAGAAAAACAGTACACAAAACAACTCGTAAGGATTCCCAGTATATCCTCGAAGAGGACAAAGAAATGGAGAAAGATAAAAATGAAATAATAATAGCGGGACCACGTCAACAAACAAAAACAACTCCACCAAGCAACCCGACCAACATCATTTCAGGGATTTATAATGCAACATTTCATCCCTTAGGGGGGTTGCTGTTGAAGCCCGAACACGCATACAGACACACAGCGGGAGCCTCTCTCACTCTGAACATTGTTTGACAGTTGAGCTTAAGGCGCAGTTGTGGGACAACCCCCGCATTCAAAATAACCAAAAACAAAGAAGACACAAACGATAGACACACAGGCACACACACACACACACCTATTCCAACCGGTGTCGGTAAAAGAGTCGCCACATCCCGCACCGTCGTTGCACAGGAGGCTACAGAGCCTGTCCGCAAAGAGTTATTGCGATCGTAAATAATACACAAGCGACATGCTGAACGATAGACCGACGCCCCCGACGCTCCTGACGCTCTCGATGCTCTTCTCGCTACGCTAACTAAGGATGCGAAGGCAGGAAAAAAAAAAGGACTTCTTTGGCACGCCGTTCAATTGTTGTTTTCACAATATTTCCAGTCGTGAAAGGGAATCCTTTGATGGCGAGAGCTTATTCTGTGCTCAGGAACGCTTCGAGTGCATTCGAATAATTGAAAAACCCCTCGGCGAAGAAACGAGGATTAAGTCCTGTGGTCAGCTGCTGTGTAGGAGGAAATGTCCTCTGTGAGATGATAAGTGGAGGACGGCGGACCCTTTGTTTGTCTCATTTCATCAAAGGGATGCTTCTCATTCTTGTTTCCTTTTTTCTAACAAACAAACGAAAAAGGTCCTGTTTGGGGCTGGTTTTGTTTAATTTTTTTTGGGGGGGGGGATTATGTTCTAAGACTAAGGTTGTTTTCGAACGATGTCTGGGGTACATGAAGGGGTGGACTGTATCCTTGTAAACATGGGGTCGAGTCAAAGGTAGACGAGATTTTCGGATTCGGATCTTTATCTCCAAGGGACATCGTATAGCTATGCTATTAATATTAACAGGCACTCTTTCTCTGTCCACTGTGAACATGATCCAACGTTGGATAAAACGACATTAGCTAAGAGAATCAGAATACCAATATCTGTGCCGATACTTTCTTTGTTTCTTGAAATAAAAAAAATTATATTACTTTCGCTTTTCTCCTGAAATAACCCTTGGATGCATGATTTTTCCAAATTTGAAATAAAAATTACCCTGAGTAAAATGGTAGCTTCGAAAACAATTCCGTTTGGAGTGCATATTATTAAACTCCAATAAAAAATAATTTTAGAAAAACGATGAAATAATTTACATTCGCCTCTGAAATACACTAACTCTTATTCCCATACAGTCGAATCGCTCTAAGTCAAATATCCCACTAACTCGAATACTTTTTTTCGACTCTTGGTCTGTTTTTAATACCTCTAAGTCGATTTTTTTTTCTTTTGCACAAAAATAAGCAAAAATGGCCTCTCGCAACTTGTATCAAGCACGCACGTCCTCTCGCTCTTTAAGGTGGCCTTAGACGATGAACACATTTCGCGAACAATCATTTCGTGTTGATTCGATCGTGTGATGTAGTGTAAACACGTCGGACGGTTGTTCTTATTATTGTTTACCTATACAAGAAAAAGAGAATAGACAGTATTCACAGCAAAAATTTAGATTTGTTGACATGAGAGCGAACATGGTCGTCGTGTAGGTTGACTTTTATGCCTGTTTCAAAATGCGACGAGGATCCGAGACGAGAGCGAGACGAATCCAGCGCGATAATCGCTGTCACGTCGTCAAGTACTCTTCATCAGTAGATAGCTCATCATACCCGTTTGCCTCAAAAGTCTGTTATTAAAAAAAAACTATAAATCGTTTTATATTCAACGGAAAAAAAACAAAAATATGCATCAAAACAGCACCATGAACGAGAATCGAACCCAGCACTCTCGGGTTGGAAGCCGTGATCACACCCACTATGCTATCACCGCTTCGAAAATTTGATGTTCTAACTTGATATATTATATGACGCGATTGAGAAAACTTTGGGGGCGTTTTTCTCAAAAAAGAGGGAGTGTTGCGATCTCTGACTTTGAGAAATTCATATCCTATAGAGGAGCTATCACTATGCCAAATTTCATCAAAATCGGTGACCCGGAAGTCGTGCACTCTCCTTGTTAGAGGAATTCGACTGTAGTTATCGTTAAATGGTGATAATCTTTGTTATTCAGGAAAGATATTGCGAACATAAAAAGTTATAATTATACCAAGTGCTTTGATGTATAAATCCAAGATTTTTCAAAAAAAAAAAAGGAGTTAATCAATCTGTCAATCAATAGCCACAAAAGTTAGAACAAGGACACAGTGGTACGGTGTTTCAAGATGATTCGGTGCGACCACGGAATTGTATGGTCATTAGAAACGTTTCATTTTCCATCGAAGGGATCTTTTGATAGTCGCACAATCTTTACTTTCTAATAATTCATTATTTAAAGCTGTATCTCGACATATCACTCCTTCCAATTTCACCTCATCACTTTCCATATTATCCTCATTGTAAATATGAATAGTAAATTATAGATTGCATATTTTAAATGAGCTCATTGAAGTAAGTTTTTTATTTAAATGAGCATGTGAAGTATCTGTATAATGCTCGAACGCATAATGTGCCATATGTGGCACAAACAAACAATAAAAAAAAAAATTTTGCCTAACCTACTATAAGTTCATTCATTGGTCTGGTACATTATAGATTTACTACAAATATTTTTTTTTTTATTAACAGCATAAAATAATTATGTAAAATAATGTTGTAGGCTTAAATGGTTAGTGCATCAGACTGCTAAGCGAAAATACCCGGGTTCGAATCTATCCCGGGGACAGAACACCACAAACCATTCTCAATGCCCCACCTCCAGCGAACGACTGACAATCCTCCTGGAGTAACTTCTACCATGGAAAGCTTTCGCAATTCGCCGTTCGGAACTGGCATTCCCCTTGACTTGTAGCAAATTAACTATATCGCGCAGAAGGCAATGGAGGCGCGAGCAAGCTGTAAGGGCTGTACGCAGATTATTTGTTTTTTTTTATTGTTGTAGCATGAGATATCTGCACAACAGTTTTAGAATTATATTGAAGAGAAAATGAATTATTGCAAATACAAGGTTGAACCGACATAACGTCACCAACTCAAAATTTCGATCTAAGATAGGTTGCTGTCATTGTCCACAATGGTTTTTGGGACTCAACAAATTTTAATTAAACAACTTTTAGACGAGAGACTTTGCACGTCTTTATTGATCGGTGGTTACAGGAAAAGAGAAAGGTTCCACCAACCATCCTCCTACTAGATACAAAACTGTTATAAATTTAAATCTTTCGAATATCGAAATAAATTAACAATTCACGATATTAACATTTTAGTTCAGAAATTCACAATTCAAGTTTAAGTTTAACGTAATATAGTTTTAAGTAACAATAATATAAAGTTTAGATCAACGAAGTATTAACAGTCATATATGGAACAATACGAGGTCTGTTCAAAAAATAAGCTGAATTTTTATTTTTCTCAAAAAAACATTTATTTATTCATCAATTTTTATGTTGTCCCCCTCAAAGTAGCCACCTCAGATCTAATACACTTGTGCCAGCGTTTTTTCCAATACTCGAAGCAGTTCTGATATGCACTTTTTGGTATGTCCTTGAGCTATATCAGCGATTCGGTTTGTAACTCCTCAATCGTCGCAAAACACGGTCCTTTCATGGATCTCTTTAATCTTGGGAACAGGAAAAAGTCGCAGGGGGTCAAATCTGGTGAATACGGTGGCTGAGGCATGATTACAATGTAGTTTTTGGCCAAAAAATTACGAACTAGCAACAGTTTTTTTGGTCAAAACTCAGCAATATTGGAACGAACTTCGCTGCCACACGCTTCATGCCCAAAATTTTCGAAAAAACTGCATGGCATGAGCCAACCGATATGCCGACATCTTCAGCGACTTTTCTAATAGCGATTCGCCGATCCTCCATAAAAAATTTCTTCACTTTTTCAACATTTTCCTCGGTTGTTGGTGTGCTGGGTCGTCCAGGGCGAGCGTCATTATTCACATTTTCTCGACCTTCTTTGAAAAGCTTGTACCACTTATAAACATTTTTTTAACTCAGAGTACACTCACCGTATGCCACTGTCAACATTTCAAGTGTTTCTGAGATAAAATGAAATTTTTCACACAAAATTGAATGCAAATTCTTTGATCAATTTTATTCGACAGTAGGAAATCATCGAAGACGCCTCTGCCTCTCACAAACAAAATAAGTATGCTATATAGCTGAAACTGTCAACATATGTTCAAGACGAGTGTACTAACATAACAAAATAAGAAAATTGATAATCAAATGTACGTAGCCCGCGAAATTTGAAAATTTTTTGAAAAGACCTCGTGTGCGTTGCTTTTTAACATTACTTGGATACCAATTATTTGTCATTAAATTAGATTTTGATCTTACACTGAAACTGCACAGAAGTTAAATTAAGACTGACATCTAATAGTCGGGCCTAAAAGTGAGCGGGGTTCAAGAAATAATTACAGTGGATTAGTTAACGTATAAACTTCGATACAATCAGGAAGATAAATTTAGAAAAGTATTTACTTAAACAAATTTTATTTTAAAACGTTTACTTAATTGGGTCTTTTTTTGTGAAAATATGTTTAAAAGTATTGAAACTGTAAAATTCTAATAATGTGAATGCCTCTAAAATTCAACAATGCCTTGTTTTAGTTATTATTTAGTTTAATTTTTATATTTTAGTTATTATGTTAGACATATTATAAAGTAACTATTGTACTTCTAACGACCAGTAAAACACCATAAACCTTAATATTAGGTTGTCAAATATCTCCCTTCCGCCTTTTTGTCTTTTGAATTTTCCGTCTATGTACAAAGCGCTACAGAGCTCGTAGCATAGCCGGTAAATTCAAAAGACAAAAAGGCGGAAGGGAGATGTTTGACAACCTAATATATAATAATTACTTTAAAACATGATTTACGTTCTCAAAATAGTTTTCTCCAGCTAAATTGGCCAATCCGCCCACTGTGAAATCGTTGAAAGGGTGATACAATCTTTTCAAACTCACCATTATTTCATTATTAATTTTTTACTTATAAAACTAAAAGTCAGAGTGCATTATCTTTTCTTTTTGCATTTAAAAATAAGCTTAAGAAGTTTCATTCATCGCTCTATCACAGATTGTCATAAATGTCACTTTAGTTTACACAAAGCTAACTCCTTACCACCAGAAGTATGACTTTGCATCACAGATAACCAAA
Organism: Syritta pipiens; assembly: GCA_905187475.1. Classification (NCBI taxonomy): domain Eukaryota; kingdom Metazoa; phylum Arthropoda; class Insecta; order Diptera; family Syrphidae; genus Syritta; species Syritta pipiens. The sequence continues at coordinate 20,694,523 of LR994572.1, forward strand.
AAATTAGTCCAGTTGAAATGTACCACCTGCAAAAGTCTGTTTACCTCGATCTGCAGTCGAGACCAGGCCTTCCACTAGTGTTGCATGACACACGATGCCACGGACGTGAACTCCTGAATTCAATTAAAAGGGCAAAATGACCTGTCACCGCTGCAGATAAAAGCAACCGTCGACTGCCGACAAACTCTGCAAGAACAATAATCATCCACAAATCGCGACAGGATAACAATCTGCTTAACAAAAGCACTCCGCTCCATCGTATCCTCGGTTCAGTACCTTCGCTTAGAAGCAAACATAAAAGTGCACATCTCGCTAAGTTTCACCGCGTTTCTTTTTCAGTTTTTTTCCAGACATTTTTTTTTTTTTGTTTTGTATCTGTTTCAGAATTTGTCTAAAAATTACTTTTTTTCCTCTCTCTCTGTTTTTTTTTTCAGACAAACACCAGGAAATGGAACCTTGTACTTCCCGCCATTTCTCGCGCAATATTTTCGAACGGATGTGCATGAGGCAACGTACAGGTGCAAAGCCAGCAACGAAGCCGGCACCATATTGAGTCGTAATGTTCGGGTGAAGGCAGGTGAGTGTCTAGGAGTTTCTTTTGTTGTGTGTAATGGATGCGGTGTCTGGGCGTGTATCTCGATGCGCGTCACATTCGCGTAGATTGTTTTTTAATTACTCTCATTTTTCGCGACTACGATGGGGGTTAGAATGAACTTTGTGTAGAGATCACGCGAGGTCGATAAGTGATGCCAAATTTTGCTGAAAAGGGGGAGGTAAGTTACAGTTGAAGCTGAGAAAGGGCGATGACCTAGAAAATATTCAATTGAAAATGTAATGGAAACAAAGCAAACGTGGCAACAATATAAAGTGGAAGTTCAATGAAGGGTTAGAAGTTTACTTGGAAAGTGTTTGACAGAAGAGAGCGTTCTATAAGGAAATCCTAAGAAAATGGCAAACCAAAGGACATTGATAGGCGTTGAGAAAAATCTGGTTATTGGCACGCTTCAACTTCTACAATACAAGCTAGTTAAAAATAATACAGCGATAGTAATACTCAACTAGAAGACGAGAAAAGGCACAGAATTCTGAGGTTCTTACAGAAGATAGGTCGCAAGTAAACTAAAAAAAAGTCACGTCATTATTTGACTTTCAGAAAAAAAAACGGTATTTCTTTCAACAACTCATTTTAAGTTGGTTAACACTCGTTTAATCAATTGAGCTCATCGAAAGTCCTGTGTCCAATGCTCAATTTTTTTCAAATCCTCATCTTAACAGCAACTCAACTTTGAACTCACCAGAAAATGTCGGGTTTAACTAAACGTCGTATTGTAGAAAAAACCCATTGGGTGTCAATCATGTGAACTTAAGAAAAAAATGTTCATACGTGTGTACACAAACGTTAATTTGCCAGGGCACGTAGACGCACACGCGTAAACAAATTTTTCCTTAATCGTTTTATTAGCCGCGCTTAACCCTAATTTTTTCAAATTTTTAGCATGGTTCGTGTTTTGGTTTTAATAGCTTGAGTGGAGAACCTATAACATTATTTCATAGTTCTTCTGGGTGTGACCCATTCACTCACGGTGACACAATAGGGGTTACGCTGAGAAGACTACTTGCGGAGTAGAGCTAAAAAAGATGGTGTTGGCACAGAAATAGAACTATTTCAATATCCAAAGTCTGTTAAAAAAAAGATGCATTTTCAAAATTCGCGGGCTACGTACATTCGATTATAGATTTTTTTATTTTTTTTATATTGGTACACTCGTCTCGAACAGCGATATATAGCATACTTATTTTGTTTGAGAGAGGCATAAAAGTTAGACGTGTTTTGCGTCTTCAGCGATATCCTGTTGTCCAAAAAAAATGGATCAAAGAATTTGCATTCAATTTTGTGTGAAAAATGGAATTAAGTACTCAAAAACATTTGAAATGTTGACAGTCCCATACGGTGAGTGTACTCTGAGTCAAAAAAATGTTTACATGTGATACAAGCTTTTCAAAGAAGGCCGAGAAGATGTGAATGACGACGCCCCAGCACATCAACAACTGAGGAATATGTTGAGAGAGTGACGAAACTTGTTCTGGAGAATCGTCGAATTAGAGAAGTTGCTGAAGATGTCGGCATATCGGTTGCCTCATACCATGCAATTTTTTCGGAAATTTTGACCATGAAGCGAAGTTCTTTCCAAAATTGCTGAATTTTGACCAAAAAACTGTTAGTTGTTCGTAATTTTTTGGCCAAAAACAAGGCAGTAATCATGCCTCAGCCACCGTGTTCACCAGATTTGGCCCCTGCTACCTTTTTCTGTTCCCAAGATTGAAGAGACCCATGAAAGGACGGCGTTTTGCGACGATTGAGGAAATGCAAGCCGAATCGCTGAGAGAGCTCTAGGGCATACCAAGAAGTGCATATCAGAACTGCTTCGAGGATTGGAAAAAACGTTGGCACAAGTGTATTACATCTGAGGGGACTACTTTGAGGGGGACAAAATAAAAATTGATGAATAAATAAATGTTTTTTTTGAGAAAAACAAAAATTCACCTTATTTTTTGAGCAGACCTCGTATATATAAGGTTGTCAAATATCTCCCTTCCGCCTTTTTGTCTTTTGTATTTTCCGGCTATGTATAAAGCGCCACAGAACTCGTATCTGGCAATACTAGATCATTTCAAAGGTCTTGACATAGCCTGCAAAACGACGCTATGCATGATTAGTTTGGATCTTGCGTTCAACAGTTATAGACGTGTAAACATGCAGTTCACTGACGCCGAAATTCTATTTATTATTTTAAAGTTTTTCTTCGTTAAATGCTTATCCGCTACAGAAACGTTCCGTGAGATTATTGGTGTTTTGGGGGATGGTACTCTATCACTTCCAACCGCGGAGCCGGTGAAAACGACACCATGGATAAGCCAGCCGGCGGAAGACCTGTGACGACGAATACCGATCGAATCATGGAAAACATCGATTTAGACCGGCATGTGGCATCTCGTTACATCGCCCAGGAGATGGGAGTTAGTCACCAAACCATTTTAAACCATCTGCAGAAGGCTGGATACAAAAAAAAGCTTGATGTTTGGGTGCCGCATGATTTGACGCAAAAAAACTTCTGGACCGAATCAACGCCTGCGATATGCTGCAGAAACGGTACGAATTCGACCCATTTCTGAAGCGGATGGTGACTGGCAATGAAAAGTGGATCACTTACGACAATATCAAGCGAAAACGGTCGTGGCCGAAGTGGCCAAGCCGGAATTGACGGCCAGGAAGGTTTTGCTGTGTGTTTGGTGGGATTGGAAGGGAATCATCCACTATGAGCTGTTCCCATATGGCCAGACGCTTAATTCTACCATCTACTGCGGCAACTGGACCGCTTGAAGCAGGCGATCGACCATAAGCGTCCAGAATTGGCCAACAGGAAGGGTGTAGTGTTCCACCAGGACAACGCCAGACCACACACTTCGTTGATGACTCGTCAGAAGCTACGGGAGCTCGGATGGGAGGTTTTATCGCATCCACCATATAGCCCGGACATAGCACCAAGTGACCGGACCGGACAACCACCTGTTTCTGTCCATAGCGAACGCCCTTGGTGATGTGAAGTTAAACTCAAAAGAGGCTTGTGAAAAGTGGCTGTCCGAGTTCTTCGCAAATAAGGAGGGGGGCTTCTACGAGGGGGGTATTATGAAGTTGCCGTCTAGACGGCGCATATTTGAAATAAATCCGATCACTGTAACACTTTTTATGAAGCATTGCATGAAGAGCAAAAAAAGCCAACCTTTTATATAGCCGTCTTTTGGCGGCTTGGTTACAGAGTCACAAAAAAATTTGATTAGCCTGCGGCAACAACTGTCGTAAAATCCTAGAGAAAGACAGAAGAAAACACACAAACAAATGCCTCAAACTCATGCAATTCATATCATTTTTTTAATTACAGAATCTTATCGCGTCCATCCCAGGCTAAGTCGCTCCAAAAAGCTCTGTCGTTTGCCTCCACGAAAACGTAAGACCAGATACCAAAATCTCTCGCTAATTGAGTTCCAAAGCGGATTCCTACTCCATCAGTTGTCAGGATGATTCGTTAATTGCAACGATTTTCCCACCACGAACGCAGAAATGCTTCCAAGATATTCTCCTTATCCTTCTGATAAACCAGACACACGTGAAACCGGAACAAAAAAAAAATCGAAATCACTTTCCCACACACAACTTACACTGCTGATCATTCTTTACACACTCCCATCCTAAGTCTGCTTTGTTTGGCAACATTTTTAACATCAGGAAGTTGTGCATAGCTCCAGGATCAGAGCTGAGCAGAGATAAATAATATCACATAGCTCGAGGCGGAATTAATCAAAGGGACTACGCAAGCAGGACATGCACCAATTTTTTTTTTCCCGATGGCCCCCGCAGCTTCACTCAGCCTCTTTGCAGAGAGAGAGACAGAGAGCTGCAGTAATTGATTTTCCCGCCCCACCCAGCACCGCATCGTGTCCGTTCATATGTCCATGCGATGCTTTTCGTTACAAATTTTTTGTCATTTTTTTTTTTTTTTTTTGTGTAGTGTTTTCATTCCGTTTTCCTATTTTCTTATTCAATATTTACACTTGCAGTTGTCAGGCGAAATTTCCATATACGAGTGGAAAACACGGAGGTCTATTTGGGGAACTCCGCTCTGATGAAGTGCACCATCCCGGAGTATGTTCGTCAATATGTTAAAGTGACCAGCTGGAATCGGGGGGACGAAGTCCTGCTGACGGACCAGTCGGATGTGGGTGAGTGTGGCCTTTCTGTGTGTAACTGTGTGTGTATATGGAATTGTTTTCGAACAAAAACGGATTGGGGTGCGTTTAAAAAGCGGAACGCGGTTAATAAAATCGAACAAAGTATGGTTCGTGAATGGGAGCAAACATAGGAAACAGAATGATGAATGAAGCACGTACATACGTATAGGTAGGTGTCTGTATCTGTAGCCGAGAAGTAACTTGTCTGTGAAAAGATAAAAATTCTGCGAAAATAGGTCCTGGATCTATTTTATCGTCACGGGCTTTATACTCCCTCCGTGTACCTGTTCGGGGCCCTGTAGAGCATCCCTTTCGTGTTTTTTGTTTTTTTTTTTAAGTTCTTTATTGCCGGTGTACATCGTGTGCTAAATGTATCGCGAACCGTAGAGACTGTCCTGCATTCGATTTTATTTATGGGCTACATATTGTTTTTTAACGTTCTTTTTTTGTTTTTATGTTCTACGTCGGTGTTTTCATTGTACTCGTCGACATTGGACCGCGGTACTTTGGTGTAATTCAATGGGGCGAATATTTAGTGAGAATCGAAAGTACTTTCATTTAACGATTTTGGTTTTTTTTTTTTTTTTTGTTGTGATTGTGATTTAAATTTATCGATACAGTCCGTCGGTAGTGTAACGGTTTAAGAAGCGATTGGGTGTATTATGCGCCGGGGATTTGATTGTGGCAGGACGATATCCCTTAAAGTGAGCATTCAGAGCTTTGCCAGCAAGCATTTCGATGAATTATGGGGGTTGGGAAGGTTGAGAAGCGTTAAATGTCGATGGGTTGCGAAAAGATTTTCGTTCTGTGAGGTCCTGGCTTGCGATTCGTGATGAAAGCGCGATTGGCATTTTTAGGTAGCGATGTTGGAAGTCATCGTTATGAAATTGAGTGATACGAGTTCGATTTTTTCATTCAGTAGATGAATACATTTTGTTACGTGAATCCCACTGAATCCACTGGCAGAGCTCTCTTAGCTTTTGACCATTCTTTTGTTTCAATTTTTTTATTACTTTCAAATTGTATTACTTTTGATTATTAAGTTAAAATAATAAACTCGGAGTACAACGCACCAAATCCTCTTGATTTCCAAGCGATTTTTCCAGGATTTGAGGTCAATTTCTATTCAAGATGTTCGTGCAGCTACTGAACATCATTTTTTTTTTGTTGCTTGAAAATTTATTGCTGTGTTAATAATTCACGTGCTTGATAAAATTTTCATTATTTAAAAGAAACACTTATGGTGATTGGTGAAGTATCCAAATTAAAAAAATAGTTTTGATCACGTTGCTTAATCACACGCCAAACAGATGATGAAGCGACAGTGACTGTTGTTGTTCAAAATAACTTACTTAAGAGCAATTACATGCTCTCGAGTATTTCCTGGAAGTATATGGTAAACCACAGAGGAAATCAGATTAACAACTATTTTAATCGACATATAAGCATTTAAGCCGTTAAATTATAGATAAAAATGTTTTCTATAAATTATATGTTTTATGCTTTTAACAAGCAATATTTTCAATTTTGAGTAAGAATTGAGTTTCATTTTGATTTTGTGTGAAGCTGCAATTTATAGATATCTTCTTTTTATATTCTTTCAATGGTCAGATTTTTGTTTTTGGACTGAAAAAAATCAAGAAAGTCGTTCCTAAAAGAATGCCTCTCCACCATAATCTACGGAGGTTATAAAGCATAACAGAAACCTCGTTCACTTGTTTACCACAGCAAACAAAATTTTAAGATCAGTCTCAAGAATACGCGGATGATTACCACACGTAGCCTAAAAAGTTTTCTTTTTTTTTATCTTAAGTTAAATAAAAAAAAATATTAAAACACTTTTAGCACCATCCTAAGGTCTGATAACTAAGCAGAGTACTTTTTTACGTCACATAGCAGGGCAATTTACCCCAATTTTTGGAATTAGTTCATGGCAGAAGTGAAGTGTTCTATTTTGTTTTTTTGTTTCTTTCACTTTCAGTTCATAATGGACAACCAATGGTCAAATTGTAATTATCAAAAGAACATTTTTATCGGTGTAAACCGTTCGTAAGTTAATTCTCTTGAAACTATTGGTTGACTTTACTTTCCAACAGAACTTGTTTTACTTAAAATTTTATGCCAACGAATATGTCAAGTAAAGCCCATTTTTTTCCCAAGGAAGTACATTCGGGTTTATCACATTTGCCTCGAGTTTAACCCTAATCCGTCCACCCGCTGACTTTGGGTTTTGAGAGCAATTTTCACAAAATTATGAAAAGCAAACCAATTGCAACTTATTGACTTTGTTCTCTATGGAAACACTACATAGAAATGAAAAAAAAAAAGTTCCGAATGTATTACTAAAGGGTGATTTTTTAGCTATTATCTTTTTGGCAACACTGGTTTAAACAGCTGACGCACGTTTCGTGTTTTGTTTCACTGTCAAACATCTTCAGTTTGGTCTATAATTTAACCATGAATCGTCTTACAAACGAACAACGCTTGCAAATTATTGAATTTTATTATCAAAATGCGTGCTCTGTTAAGAAAGTTCATCGCGAAAAATTGTGTTCAGCGACGAAGCTCATTTTTGGCTTTGGCTTGGGTACGTAAATAAGCAGAATGGTCGATTTTAGAGTGAATATCAGGCAGAAGCATTGCAAGAGCTACCAATGCATCCAGAAAGAGTCACAGTTTGGTGCGGTTTATGGGCTGGTGGCATCAATGGTCCGTACTTCTTCAAAGATGATGCGAATCGTAACGTAACTGTGAATGGTGAGCGCTACCGTGAGATGATATCCAACTTTTTTTTGCCCAAAATGCAAGAGCTTGACTTGCATGACATGTGGTTTCAACAAGACGGTGCCACATGCCACATGCCACACAGCACGCCCAACAATGGACTTATTGAGAGGCGAGTTCGGTGAACATTTTATTTCACGTTCGGGACCGGTCAATTGGCCGCCTAGATCGTGCGATTTAACGCCTTTAGACTATTTTTTGTGGGGCTATGTTAAAGCTCATGTCTATACAGACAAGCCCGCTTCAATTAACGCATTGGATGACAACATTGAAGCATTTATTCATGAGATACCCTCCGAAATGCCAAAATTGGACTAAGCGGATGGACCATTTGAGGCGCAGTCAAGGTCAACATTTGCATGAAATAATCTTCAAACATTAAATTATATGGACCGTACTATCGATTCAAATAAAGATTTCATGCATTTGTCTGAATTGTATTTGTTTTTTTTTGAAAAAATTTCCTATAGCTTTTAAAAAATCAACCTTTATAAGAAACATATACCGCCATTATTGTTTTCCAACCTAATCTGCCCAGGCTGTGTCTCACAGTCACATTTGGCTTTTATCGTGACCCTGAGCGTATCATTGGTTGAAATAGTGTCATTTGACAAAGCTGACATATCTAGAAAGAAGAAACGATGTTACATGAACACACAAGTTTCAAGGATCAAAAAAACGTATGCAAAGTAAAATCAGTTGCATTTCAAGTTTGCACCTTATGACCAAATTGACCAAATAATAAAAAAACTAATCAAACAAATTAAAAATGGAGTTATAATAATTATTTTAATATACATAAAGAATGAAAAACCAACCTTAAACAATATTTTACAATATTATTTCAAACAATGGTTAGATCTTTTCTAATACGGTGACTTTGAGTCACCGCCTGGGTGGATTGCGGAGAAAATGGCCTTCACTGATTAGGGTTAAATAAAAATTGTGTGAAATTTGAGCTGATTTTCAGGATCTAGATTTTATTCATCTTAAGCACTAATTTCTTCGGTTCTTTTATGAAATTGTATTTAGTTTCATCCTTTTTGCAAAATATCGAAACAAAAAAGAAAACAAGACAAATAAGAAATATGCAAAATCCTAAAGCAAATTTTTACTTCTTTAAAATACTTTAAAGACTTGATGTCTTAATACTTTTTACTTTAGGAAATTTCAAATAAAAAGTATCACGTTGAAGCACCAGATTATTGCAGAATAATAGTAACATATTGAGTTTCACAAAATTCTGCGTGGAGTAGAATTTTTGAAAATAAAAATCAACTTTTGCCAATTACATCTTCGAGTTCTTTGAATATCCGTAAAGAAAAAAACCTTTTCAAATTTCGTGTTAAATCGAAAGCATAATAAAAGTCAATTTTTTAAACTATTGATTCCACCTTAAGATAATCAATTCTTTATCTGTGCATTCGATATGGAAGAGCTTTGTTCTTAACAGATTTAGGGCGGTAGGGATATCTACATCTTCGTGTAGATTACAGAATTTGCGATTGTATATTATCATCGATTTTGCTCCATCAAAACAAAGCCAATGCGGAATTTTTATTTCAAATCAGCAACCGATCAGCTCTACTCCACTTTTCTTTTCATTCAATTTCGCCTCAAAGAGAGCCCTGTACCTATCTCGCTTTTTCGAAAACTCGTGTTCTGTCATCGCATTAAATATTTCGTAAATGTTGTCCTATGCGCCATTAAATTCAATAAAAGAGAGATTTGTGTAAAATCCAAACCAGTCTTTGCCGTTTAGAACTTGTCCAATAATAAGTTGTATCCCGAAAAAAAAAAAAAAAAAAACCACGTCGGTTAACTTACGGTAACGCTCCCTTCCGTTTATCGCGATCACGAGTGATAGATCCTTAGCCTAATACATCTTTCATTCTTTCAGCTGGAAGGTACGTCGTCCTTTCCACATCAGGTGATCTCTACATCCGTTCGGTCCGGGCCGAAGATGGTTTGGTCAAGTTCTCCTGCCTCACCACAAACACCCTCAGTGGCGAGCGACAACGCAGCGACTCCGTAACCCCTGCCATTAAAGGTAAGTCTCTCAGTTGTCAGCACCGCCAACAACTTCATCTTCTCCTTTCAGAACTCAGCAAGAACCTAGCTCCCCGAACGAATCAAAAGCCCGTGATCGAAATCCACGTCGACCGAGGCAACGACGTCCACCTGCCGTGCAACATCCAAGGAAATCCCTTTCCCATTTTCACGTAAGTACTCAGTCCGCTCATCCGCATTAATCATGTGCATAAGAAATCCCTCGCATTAGTGCTCATTCATTAAGAAATTACTTTCACCGAAGTCAAGCAAACGCACAGAGAAAAAGAGAGAGAGAGAGAGCTCAAAATCCTGCAGGTAGGATGTAACAAAAAAAAAACAATCAATTACAATGTTAATCCTGCCAGGAGCAAAACGCCAGAGATTATTTCCTCCCACCCCCACTTAGTAGTGTGCTCTCACTTTATGCGATTTCATGAAAAATCCACTCGAAGCTGAAGTGCTTTGCCTGATACATTTTTAATGAGACTACCACCGGTGGCTGTACATCCGATGTACATCATCATATCGAACTCCAGGAGTTTGTTTGACTTCCGCTCAAATGGGAGCGCCCATTGACTTGGAGTATCCTTGGCGAACGACATGCATAATGAGATGAGCCTGCCTGCTGCTGTTTGCATTTACATAATTCATGGCAGCTGCCTCTTGTATTTTTAGTTAACCTGCGAGAGAGGAGTCACGAAATAATGTTGATTTGATAATTGATAAATAATTTGCAAAAAAAATTTTCGTTTTGCTTTTCAGTTGGTATCGAGTATCTGACTCTTCAGCGTTGTATCCCATTCCTTCGTCGCAGCGGATTATTCTGTCGAGGACACTTCTCCTGATAAAAAACGCTGATGATCGAGATTCTGGAAAGTGGGTGAGTATCTGTGTGTGAATGAGGGGAAACGAATAAAATTCGTGGATGAAAACGGAGGTGGGTCATTACGCAGTAAAAGGCCAATTGAGTATTATTTTGAGGTTAAGTGGGCTTTTTGTGCGTGATCCTGAAATGGTGGTTGCAGGTATGTACCGTGATTTTCAATATCTCCGTAGGAGTGTGCTAGGAACTGGCTTTTACAATAACGTGCTAAGTGAGGTTGTTTACTTACATAGGCGATAGCAAACTGACCACAAGGCAAACTTTTAGGTTTGAAGAACGATAAGAAAGTAATAGGATGAGTTCATTTCCTATTCAGCCTCCCTTATTACACTGGCATTGCTTCAAAACAATTTTTCGACGCCTTCTTTCGATGGCTTGAAAGTTAAATCCATTCTTTAAATCCACCGTCAAATTTAGTGAGTAAGATGTACAAACTTGATCATGATTATAATTGTGGGAAATCGTCAACCAATTGCTTCGACAGACGAATTCGGTCAAGAGTGTGTTTCACTAGTCCGCCGTTCTTCTTAAAACTCTTAACTGCACGAAAGAAAAAAAATTGTTTTGTTTAACATTTTGCACAATTCAAGTTTCGGGATTAAACAAAAAAAAAAACGTTCAACCAAATTTCATTAAAAGTTCTTAGCTTTTGCCATATTTGGCGGCTTGTGTTGTTCGTCAGCAGGGGTTTCAGCGCCTGAACTTTCTACCTATATTTTTAAGGCCATTTAGCTATTCGAATAGTCTGCAAACTATAAAAATAAATTCGAACTTCCGTTCTAAAGGGTGCCTCAAAACTTAGGTGTGCTTTGAAATAAGAGAATTTTGAATCTTATTCTTTAATACGTATGACAAAAGACCTTCGACTTCCAAAAACCATATAAAATGAATACGACGTGATGCTCCCCTATTGCAAAACGCTCTACATGATGCTTAAAGCCACGTTGGTACCATTTAAAAGCGCTAACTCCTCCTTGAAGTCTCTTCATTTTAACGTGACTAACAGACATTTTTTTCCTTTCACTCCACATTTGTAAGAGAAGTGTGCTTAGACTCCACCCTGTGGAATTCCACCTCAATTTTATGTTCATGTCATTCTCTTAACCGCACCTCATTAACTCTTTCCTCCTCTGGTTCTCTATCTCTCCCACAGATATGCCAAGCATCGAATCAATTCGGCGAACAAAGGATCGAGATTCGATTGATTGTCGAGTCCTACGTCTCGGTGCACATCCTGCCGCAAGTACAAATTGCCAATTCAGGCGGCACTGCAATATTTAATTGCTCAACGACTGGATCCTCGGTAGATGGCGTTGAATGGCTGCACAACGGTAGGCCCATAATGGAAGATAATGTCCTCAGCACCGCCCGAGACAAGTGAGTGCGAAACGAATCGTCAATCGTGTGTATGCATTCGCATGTATGTTTAGATGTAAGCGAATGCATGTGTAGATCGCCAAAGAGTAAGCTTCTTAACCACCCCCAACATCATTGTCATCAATTTGGCAACGTTGTTGTCGTCTCCAACCAGTGCTGGCCGCAAATTGTATTTACCTTAGTCCCAGGCCAGGGGTGAGTAACGACTTCAATTGGGCGTGTATATCCTTGTGCATGTCCTGTCCTCCACCTCTCACGCAAATAATGAAGACGATGATGATGACGACAACGACGAGGATGAGGACGAAGACCGGGGCCTATGCAAATGTTTGTGTCATACCCTCTCGTAGCTATTTCCTTTTCGATGAAATTACATATTTTGTTTGCCGTTCGCAAAACAAATGTTGACGATATTCGATCAACAGCGAGCGATGTCCTGACAGAAAATAACGTCCCTGTCTTTGCTGCTCATGAATACGTTGATGGAGGAGTCGTGTTTGTTTGGCCACATGTGCGGGTGGCTGATGTGGGTGTGGTTGTTCACCTTAAAAGCTTTCGGCCACAGATTTGGTGTAATGTGCTCCTAACTCCCCTATCGGCTCATCGCAACACTGCCATAAATTTATCTTACCACGGGAGGCGGTGTCGTAGCCACCCACCCATGCGAGTGCATACATTAAGCTGAGAGTTTGTTGTCGGACATGTATTTGAAGATAATGTGAATTGAATTGTGTTTGCTTTTGTTGTATGTGCAGTGTCCGGCTGTTATCGAAGACATCACTGATGGTGCAGAATGTTGGCCGCAAGGACAAGGGGGTCTATCAGTGTCTGGTCGGTAACCACAAGGCGAGTGCACAAGCCATGGCGGAGCTTAAACTGGGCGGTAAGTACATCCTTGATTTCTTATTTTATAATTTTATTTTATGAGAATATTGGTTTTGCGGTTAATAGGAATGAACGTGTGGTGACACAAAGAGTGGCAAATAGCACACCACATGAGTTTGGGTGGGAATTTTTTGTTTGCCTGTAGCAAAGCTTCTTAAGCAGACTTTTAGTTAACCCTCAATGTGTTTTATTTTGTATTAGGTTGTCAAATATCTCCCTTCCGCCTTTTTGTCTTTTGAATTTTCCGGCTATATACACAGCGCTACAGAGCTGGAAGGTCTTGACATAACCTACAAAACGACGCAGGATTAGTTTGGATATTGCGTTCAACAGTTATAGACGTGTAAACATGGAGTTCACTAGCACCGAAATTCGCACTATTTTAAAGTTTTCCTTCGTTAAAAGCAAATCCGCTAGAGAAACGTTCCGTGAGATTAATGTTTTTTTGGCGGACGTATGGTTTTTTGTAAATAAAAAACCTCCCATTTGACCGATTTGAATAATTTTTGAGTTATTTTTTTCCTTCCTTTGTCACAAAAAAAATTAAGTGCAAACGATTTTGATCGCATCTTTAGAACGGTGAAAATTCACAAAAGTCCATCTTGATCCCAATGTATCCATTTTTGCACATTTAGAAAAATATCTATTTAGATGTGCGGGGAGAGTAAAACAAGTTTGACGCCAAAAATTGATAGTGATTTTTCATAGAGCGTCCAAAAACGAGCGTTTTTTTGCTATGGGCGGGAGGTCTATCTCCCCCCGTTTAGGAGGTAGGGCCAATTTAAAATCAAATCAAACAACATGGAAAAAAAAATTATTAAAAAACAATGGCAACACCTACAGTAAAGTGCTGTACCAACTTAAAAAGGCGGAAACTTGTTTTTTAATTACACATCAATCATTTGATAATGCCCATACTTTGTGAAAAATTCGCATACAAACTCAAAATTTTAATAAGAAATAATAGAAAAAAAAGTGTAAATAATTTTTTTTTTTTTCAAAACTGTAAGTCGTAGTACTAAATTAGGACCTTTCCATTAATGCTCACGTTCATTCTGAGTCGAACACAAAAAACAGAATGGTCCAACCACTTTTTTAAAGAAAATTGAAGCTACTACTACTGCAAGCAAGTGCCTTTGTGCATAAGGGTGTGACTGGCTCATTTAAGAAGTTGTTAGTCCATTCAAATGGGAAGTTTTTTATTTACAAAAAACCCTACGACCGTCGAGTATGTATCCATTTTTGCACGCGACTATATATCCCCGACTCTTCTACTGTTTTAAACCTCAAGAAAGACAATTTAATCAAGAAAAGAAGAAGTCATCAACACTAAAATGATGACCTCTTTTGATAAACTTTATACTATTCAGAAGTCTTTGTTGAAATGTAAAATGTCTTTCTGCAAAAAAAAAAAATAATTATTGCAAAAGTAATGACTCTTTTGGGTTTGAGTCTGCATCGTACTTTCGGTGAAATGCAGTCGGTAATCAGTAGACTGATCTAAGGACGTTTTTCCAGACAGTTTCATACAGCAGAAGCAGTTGATGCGACTGATTTCTTTTCTTTTCAAAATACTCACTGTTCACAAAATCTGCTGAGGAAACAGAATACCATTATAAACTGATCGATTTGATTGACTACAAACACATGTCTCCGTTTTTTCCCTGCCATTAAAGTCACATGAGTCTCTGGTACCGCAGTGCACCATCAGAAAACAATCTGTTCATCACAGTCACTGATTTCTCATCCCTTTTATTTGCAGACACTGTTCCAGAACTGATTTACACCTTCATCGAGCAAAACGTGCGCCCAGGACCGCTAATATCGCTAAAGTGCTCCGCCAGTGGATCTCCACCACCGCAAGTAAGTCCTTTGTTCCACCTCAGTCGCCTTTCGTCCTTTCCTCAGTTTCCTTTTTTTTCTATTTTTTTACAGTTCTCGTGGCTCCTCGACTCACAGCCGATAATGGATCTGTCAGTTCATCATCGCTTCGCCATTGGACAATTTGTCGACATGTCTGGAGACGTGATAAGTCATTTGAATATCTCTCACGTCCGGCCCGACGACGGAGGACTCTATAAGTGCATCGCTTCCAACACAATGGGCAGCGTGGCGCATGCAGCGCGCTTAAACGTTTACGGTACGTAAAGCATTCATCCTAAAACGTCAATAAAAATCCACAACATTAGCCGTTGCCTGTGTTGTGTCACTCCTTCTGTCGCATCACATGATTTGTATGAGATGTGTGCATAAAAATCCTTTTTCACCATTCGACTGCTGATTCATCCGCATTGAGAATCGTCGTCCTTCGTCCTTATTCACGATGACAACCAGCACAACGAGACTGTCACCTGGTTTGTCCTCACGAACATTTGATCCCGAGGAATGCAGTTGCTGGTTTATTCCCCTGAAGCGGTGGAGCGAAAAGAGAACTTCCTGCTTCTGCAAAGCCAATAGGATCGGGTTGGGGGTGATGTCCTCGTTCGTCGATAATAGAATTTCCAGTGCACATTGATTGAACTTTGAAGATACGACAGAGACACGTCTGCATGTGCGGTTGGGTGGTAGTGTGGCTCGGTTGGGGGACTTAGGAAGGGTTGCCTATTATCGTGCATGACAATGTTTGAGTGGATGGGTGGATAGAGTGGGTGAAGGATGAAATTAAGTTTAAACTTTAACTCTTGATGTTAATCCGACAAATGGCAGTAGCAGCACAGTGGGGTGGTGGCACTTGTAAGTGGTGTTCACTCTTGGAATTCATTGTGAGTAGCAGCAGGAGGTCCTTTTGAAGTTTTATGGTCAAAATAAAATGGTTGTGGTTGAGTCTGTCAGTTGTCGGAGCCTACCAAGCTCGATTAAGGTTTAAGATCGTAATCAACTACCTTAGAAGCAGGAAGGACATGATAAGTGCAACATTAAGCTCGATTCAATCAATGCAAGGACGATGAAGGACACAATTTCGATGGCAAGTGCCTGGTATTAATTCGCGAATATGCAAATCTACCGGCCTTAGTAGTTAACGATACTTTAAATATAAAGTGTGTGTTTCAATAAAAATGAGCAGAAATAGTTGTCAGTAGTGAGTTGAGCTTGAGGAGAAAACATTTGAAATGTTTCACAGGCAGTGAAACGAAAGAGTTTCCTAATCATATTATGAACTTTTTTGTGTTGGCCTTTGTGTTTAAATTTCCAAAAAATTAAGGAAAATTTGTTTATATTATTGAAATTAAAGCGTAAATGTTTATCTTTATAAATTCTTTGCACAATTTTTATACTGAAATCTTCGCAATCTAATCTAAAGAGTGGTTTGTTAAGTTTTTGGTTTTCAATTTTCAACAAAATACTAAAATGTTACGATATGCAGAAATTTGCTCTTTGGATTGACCCTTCCAAAAGTGTCACCCTGTTTTGTTATTGGAGAATAAATAAAAAAAAATAATTTTTTGTATCCAATCGAATAGTGAGAGGCTATATTTTGCACGCATTTGAACTTTCATTTCAAAGTGATATCAAATAACAAACTCTGTCACAACAGCTCGAACAGCCGGATCAAAGTTTTTTACTTTTGCAGGCGCTTCAGACAAGATACCTTGCAACCTAGCACGGTCTTGGGTTAGGTGCCTTCAATTTTATTTACCTAATATAATTGAAATCTCTATTCAGCTGGTCACGCCATCGGAAACGAGGTTTTTTCTCTACCACGTTGTCCCTCGGGAATGGACTTGAATACTTTACGAGCATTAGTGTCCATTTGCTTCACATGACTTAGCCATCTTAGCCACAACACTGAAATTCGTTTGATTAGATCGATATCGTTGTACAGTTCGTAGAGTTTGTTGTTTAAACTCCCTATGAGTACATGTTTTTTGTAAGTGTAATTTACACTTCATAGAAAACATCGGAATGAGGTAAGCTCAAATTTTTTTTAGCACTTTATTACTACGTATACACCGACGAAAAGAACGGTATGTAATACAGAACGGACAACCTAAAACCTTGAGAAATAACAAGCAAAACAAAAAACAGTCCGCATGTACTCAATTTTGCACCTACGATTTTTTTTCGATATTTTAGCCCCAAAAACTCAAAAATGTACCATTATGATCACATTTTTTGGCTTGTTTCTCACTGATTTAATTATTTTTATTAATAGTGTGTTTAATTGCGTGTAGTAAGACCTTTTTTATCCTACAAAATCTAAATTGATATTAATTGCAACGATTCTCAAAAGAGTGATGAAACGGCCTCAATATATTGAAGACTGTGCTTTAGCTTTGACACAAAAAAAAGGTCAAGTATGAGTTTTACTCACTCGCCGAGGGTTTCGTTCGTAAGCAGATTAATAGCTTAGACTTAATATAAGTCTAAGAAATTAACAAACTAAAAAAGTCAAATCAAATTAAACTCAACTCACTGTTCATTCACTAAAATTCTTCTTTTCATTTCGAACGAAACTGCACAAAATAAAAACCTTTCCCATTTGCTGATCGCGCCAGCCGTGTCAAAATTGCTTTGGTGCATTTAAAGGATGACATGCCGCAAGCGACACTGAGACTGCCGTCAGTTAATCTCTTTTGGTAGGAAACTGATTCGATTTAAATCGTTAATATCTCGAAAAATTGTATGAAAATAATTTGTTTTACACAATATTTTATTGTTCTTTCGCCGAGATCTACAAAATGGCGTTTTCGGATCTTTAAAATTATAAAGTTCTTGTTTTTTGGTTTTCAAATATCTCGAAAACTATTAAAGCCAGAGTGCTCAAACCAATTTTAACACAAAGATTACATCAAAACCTACATTCCAGATTTTTTCCAGATTTTTAGACCAACGGGTGTGGAAATGAGAGGAGGCGGGGACGCCTTTTTTTCGACTTTGAAACTTAATATCTCGAAAACTTAACTTCCAAATAAAAAGTTCAAAATGAAAACTTTATTTCATTTTACAAGACCTATCCGATGGTACCTCACTTAATATATTCTCGTAAAATGTTTTTCAAAAAAAGTTAGTAATTAATTTATTTTAGTACAAATAAAAAATCACACACGATTTTCGGATAATTTTTGGCTATTGCGATGAGTTGCCCCATAACTCCAATTTTTTTCAGATTTTTTGGTCAAATATTCTAGAAAATAAGGTGGGGGACACGGTACACAAGTCAGTTTTTGGCAGTTTGTTGGCTAATAACTTCTTACCAATAAGAGAGAAATGATTACCATACTACAACTTTTTGATCTAACTATCATCGTCTTTCCAACGATACCCATAGCAAGGAACTAGTAAAAGAAATTTGTTTTTCAAATTTAGTATTGGTACTAAGCTTTTTGATAATATACAATTTTTTTTAATTTTTTTACCTGAACTTTCTTTGGACAAATAAAATACATATTTTTGCGAAGTTTTATTTCTTAATTCTTAGTTGTTTGCCAATTAGCAAGAATAAAGCCTAGTGACAGACAGATAGACTTTTTCATAATCAGGACACGGCCCCCTTTCCAATGACACCCATATCGAACGTCGAAGTTAATAAACGCTTTTTCGGGCCTTAATATTAGTACTAACATTTCCTTTAATCTACAACTAATTCCAAAAAAAAAAAATGCATGATTTGTTTTTGGGTCGCCTAGATACACCTTCAGTCCAAATTTCATCCCTTAACTGTAAAGGACTTATAAGTTATAGTCAAATATGTAAAGGCGACAAACAGACGGATAGCCACCAAAGTGATTGGATAAGGGTTTCGTTATTCCTTGGGAACGAAACCCTAAAAATGGCTTATCGAGAAAGGTGATAGAAAAGCAGCTTAATACAAGCCAAGCTGTGTTTATTGGAGGTCATACGAGGTGAGAAGCTGCGTCAAAACCATAAGCTAGAATCGGTAAAAGGACATGAACGGAAGTAGGCCCATGATGTTTCAACACCGTAGGATGCTTTTACAGCAGTAAATACACCTGTTAATCGGTAAAGTGTAAGAAAAACTCTCTAGGACATTTTCTACATCTCTGACGAAAAAAATCAAAAACCTTTATTGTAGGTTCCAAAAATCTAAAATAATAATCTTTTTGTATTATTTCTTGGATGTATGTTGATGTATTTTTAGCTAATAGTACAAGCTTTCAAACTTAATTTAATTTTCTTTTCTTTTTTTGTAACTTTTAGTAGTTCCAAGAAACAGGCAAGCTTTATGTTTCACAGTTTCGCTTGTCCCATTATCATTTTCAGATTCTTTATGTTAAATGTTCTGTAGACTGAAGTCAGCTGCCACTTCTATTCTTCCACTAGAGTCATTTGAAAATGTTCGCCTCGAAAATATTTCATTTGCATCGTTGCAAAAAAACCTTTAATACAGATTGTTAGGAATTGAATTCGATGAATTTCATAAATGCACTAAACAACTAAGCATAATTTGTTAAAGTTATCGCCTGGCGGCTTCTTAAGCTTCTCCTCGATGCATCTGCTGTCTTAAGTATAATTCGTTGAGAGAGTAACTAGTTAGTTTGAAAAATTGAAAGGTTAACTCTGTTTCCTATTGCAGATGAGCTATCTTTAAGAAATAAAACCAATGGAGTCAATCGAATTAAGCTATTCACCTCCCTTGAGCCGATTTGCTCCAGGCCAGAACGTTTTTCGGTAGAAAATTGACATATTAAGACAATTTGTATATTTTTTTTTTTTCATTTGCTAGGGCACGTTTTTTTTTCTAATGAAATGCGAATTAGAATCTTAAAAGCAGTGCCACTTGTGCTTGATACCAGAACTTCCTTTTTGCTTCCTTCCTTCCTTGTGCTTTTTTAACTAGGAAAAGGCTCGTTTTTTAGTACACTGTTAGGGTTAGGGTTCGGGTTAGGTAGGTGGGCTGACAAAAGATGTTCCGTCTCACATAGGTCCTTGTGGACCCCGTGTGTCACCCATATGGGGAGTTGTATTCCCTTCCTCACTCGTGGTTTCTATTCCAGCGTTGTTTTCTCAGTCAGTTCGGTTCCTTTTTAATGAACTTTGTAAAAACGAAGAATGATAAGACTACCCCAACTCAAAGCAAGGGCGAGAATAACATTACATCCGTTACATGTCACCCATTTACATTGCTCGACTGATTCCCGTTGGAGTACACCATAGATATCCCCTGTCATGCTCGTCCCATTTCACATATTGCCAGGATCAAGCACACGTTTTGCATACTCATCCACAAAAATGCATACATCGCACCGACCCCACTGTGCACTAAGAAAAACACAAAGACAAGACAGCGAACAGTGTTTCAGTGTTCCTGTTTTTTTTTTTTGCACTCGCCCTCCTTCTAAGCAAAGTCTACGACAAGGATTTCCAATTGAATACGAATGCATGGCCGCCCCATGCTGCGCTAGTTGGCAGAGTGTCTCCTGCCATTATCTCGATTCACATCTTGTATCTTTGACAATTTCCTTTTTTTTTTGTTTCTCGTCCTTCCCAATTTCATGCAATATGTCATCCCAGCACTGCAGACCTGGATATGCCACGAAGCCATGGAGCATATGCATAATCGGAATTCCTTGCTGCTCGTTCGATACACCGTCCACATGTTGGTATGTTGATATTAAAACTACAAACACAGTCACAGGCACAGAGGAGGGATTATGGCCAAATGTGCTCGCAGTGCTTTTGTCCATGTTCGTGGATGTATCCTCCTGGCCTCACATTTCTAGTTGCAAATTCTTAGTGGTGAATAGTTTCTGTGGTTTTTTTTTTTTTTGTGTCCGCTTTGTCCTTTTTTTGGATCGAAATCCATTTATGGCTGCAAATCCCCACCCCACCGTGTCCAAACTACGGACGAGAGACAAAATGGAATAAGTATTTATATCGATTGGCAGTGTGTTATTGGTTAGAACGTAGATAATCGATTTTGGACCGAGTTTGTTTTCTTTTTTATTTTCTGTCGTTTTTGTGTGTTTTTGGAGAGATACACTGCTAAAAAATGGAAAGTGGTTAAGCATGTATCTAGTGTGCATTAAGGATACACTTCGTTCGCTTTTTTTGGCCATAAATGTATTTCATATTCAGGAGACGGGGTTGCAACCACTCAGGAATGGAAGTCCATTTGTGGTGTGTTAGCCACAGAGTGTGTCTCTGATCCTGTGCCAGGATGCAAGTCGTCTAATGACTAATTCACAAGAGCTCAACGGATTTTCGACAGAGAGAAAGCTTTGAGAGTTAGAAAAGTATGGTTATTGAATCATTGAAGGAGAGAACAGGAGCTTAATTGGGATGCGAGCAGAAACTTTATTGGTTCCTTTTTGGTTTCGGTATAAACAAACAGTTTTTAGAGAAATGTCCTTTTGGATGTGTGTTTTTTTCTTTTTCGTTGGAAATTTTGGTTTTAATACGGTTGCAAATTTTAAATCATTTTTAATGGACCTTGAGCGACTTTGCGTAAAGAGGATTTCTTAAGAGCAGAGATATAAAAGTGGAGCGAGGATAATTCTTTAAGTTTGTGAAAAAAAAAAATTCGTTATGTGTTGCAAAATGTTAAACTTTTGATTATTCAGGTTTAAGGTTTTCGTTTGCTATGACAGAGTAGCTGCTGGAGAGATGATCCTTAATTTACATAACTCGGGCATTTTTCGGAATTTATTATGTGTCCTTTTATTTTGGAACTTAATATCTCCGCTTTCATTTCGGTTATTTTGACCGTAAGTTTCGCATTTTTTGCACTTTTGGTCTTTGGGATTCGTTTCGGTTTTATCCTTTAGCCAAAGGGAATGGCCGTAAGTCTTAAAATATTCATTCATTACATTGGGAGACAGAGCCAACCCGTCGAGAGTCATAGCCTAGCTTTTTCGCGTCTCCACTGTGTTCTGCGCGTTATAATTTTGACTCATGTGGAGGGAACCTACAGTTTATTGCCGGTTCCGAACGGCGTATTGCGAAAGCTTTCCGTGACAGAAGTACTCCAGGAGGATTGTCAGTCGTTCGCTGAAGATGGGGCCGTAAATAATGTTTGCGGTGTTTTTTCCTTTTTTTTTCGGGCTGGATTTGAACCCGGGTACTCTCGCTCAACAGTCCGACGCACTAACCGATCGATACAACGGCGCCCACGTGAGTTTTAAAAGCAATACGAAAAAACGAAGGGTACTGTCGTCAGAGAAGAAGTGGATTGGATTAGAAGTTGTAGACAAGAGATCGTCTTTTAAATTAAGAAACAGTACCAGAGATAAAATTGGAACCCTGGGGATCATTAGCGTCAAAAACTACTTGAATTCAAAGGTCCGACAGGTAATTTATAAAAAAGAAAAAACGGGAAGAGATTTTTCGATACCGAAGGTATGTGCATCGATCTTGCCTCCCCCTGAATTGTGCTTAGATTGATGGCGCTTTTCGGTGAGGCATGGTACTAAATAACCAGTAGACCTGTTTTTTGGAAAGCGTTTTGCTGGTCATTAAGGAAGTTTTGAAATATTAGGTTGACAAATATCTTCCTTCCGCCTTTTTGTCTTTTGAATTTTCCGGCTATGTACAAAGCGCTACAGAGCTCGTATTCAAACTAATCATGCATAGCGTTGTTTTGTAGGTTATGTCAAGACCTTTCAAATGATGTATTACCAGATACGAGCTCTGTAGCGCTTTGTACATAGCCGGATATTTGACAAGTTAATATTTTATTAACTGAACTATCAGTGTTTTCATGACCTGCAAGAAAAAGGAGTGAGTCAGTATGGTGAAGATGACGAAGATTCGCCCCCTTTGGGGACAAATTTAACTTTCCATCCTCTCGGGAAGAGAAGAGACCATAAGGGCAGGATAGATGCAATGTTTTTGTCAGCGAATCAGAACATCTCTTTAGAATTAGCTTCCGGGCCAACGGATTTGTATGCTTCTTCTGCACCCTTTTAATTCGAAAAAAATGCTTTTAGAAGATTGATGGTGGCGCACAATGTGAAACACCACTCCCCATCATTCAAAATTCTGTGATAAATTCTCGTTAAGCTCAAAATGAGCCATTTAGCAATTTTCCTTAAAAATTTTAGGAACTAGAAATTAGAACTGTAGCAGTAAGTAGAGCTAGGAGAAAAAAAAAAGCAAATGGTCTAAAACTGCGAACCAAAAATATATAAAAAAAAAAATGTTCTACGTACGTCCTAGGAACTTTTAAAAATTACGTGCAATAAATAGTGTTTTAATTTGAATATGATGACCCGACAAACAGGTTAGGTTACAAGATGTATAGAACAAGTCAGATTTGGACGAGTACACAAGACTCTCATAATGAAAAAAATTACACAAATAATTCAGCCTTGCTACTCCAACAAATCGAAATTGTATTTTTTTAATATCAAGTCAAAGGTTCATGAAACCTTCTTTTTAAAAGTCATCTTTAAAATTTACATAAGTCAAAAACATAATCACTGCAGACATTTTACCTAACATAAACATAATCCCTTAAGAAAAACTGACCTCTTTTACACCGAATGAACGAAACCACCCTGCAAGCGACCCACCAGTAAAATTTGTCATCCTTCCTCTGACTTTCGTCCTTGCTAATGGATCACCCTTCAAACTTCTTTCCAACTTTCGATTGTACCAATTGATTATTCATCATTTTCAACCTGTTCCCGATAAAATAAACAACAAAAAGAAAAAGCATTTGAGACATTTTTGACACGAACAGTCGTATACACCTGCCCGCCATGCCCACTTTAATCCATCCTCCCTTAAAAAACAAACAACTCATCTACTTAACGTCACATTCATGCATAATTAAAGTGCTCCCATTGACATAATTCCCAATCCGAGTGCCGGAGAGACCCTCCCGGCCATCTGTAAATCAATTCACTTAGTCCCCGATCCATAATCAGGACCTCCCCTCATTAAGTGTCCTCTCGGTGGAGACTGGCCTAACTTCCTCCCCATCCGACACAACATCAAATTTTCAATAATCCCTTGCAAACACTCGGAACAGGTGCAGACGCTGCCATATGCCCCCACACCCCTAGAGAGGGAAATGTGTGTCCAAATGGAAACTGATTACCACCCACTCATGTTGAATTGCTATTTGCCGAGAATTAAGCCTTCGCTACACACCCACTCAAGGATACTTGCGGAGTCCTTATTAATATTAATGAGTTGTCCGCCTAACTAACGCCACGCCCCCGGCCCGCGCCGGCCGCACTAGAGATGTTATGACACTCGCTAATTCAAAATTCATTTCAATAAATGAAATCAAAATCGCCATGGGGAAACGGGACACAATTTCCCCGCGTGCTAAGAAAACCAAATTAGATACGCCAGCGAAGCGGAAAAGTGTCCTTCGGTGCGGGTGGGTGGAGATGAGTCTCGATGGATCGTTGGGGGGACGCACACAAACACGATTTTGTCGCGAGTGGGTAATTAATTAGCAGAGTTATTGGTACTGGCGATGCACTGAGCGTGTGGTGGAACGAATGGACGGAGAGTGGCTTCAATTACGGATTCCAAATGTCGTAAGATGCTTCTAGAGATTTGGCCGAGGTCATTCGCACACTGCTCACGACAGAGAGTGGTAAAGGAGGTTTCCGGAAAGCATTTGGAAGGCGTCATTTGTGTTGTTGGTTCAGCGACGGATGATTTTGTTGATATTCTTCGGGAAGCTGAATCATTTCTCAAGTTTATTGCTGCAGTAGTTGGTGGCATTAAGTTTCGCCTGGTCTTAATATGGGACAATAATTCCCAGTTATTGGGCAATGTCAATGCATCCTTAAATTGCAGTCAATTTATTTAAAAAATGTTTACCCTTTTTACTCATGATGAGACCAAATTACAAGGACATCATTTAGGACATTCATTTTGCTCATCTCTTCACAAATACAAACTGCTGTCAGGTGAACGTAGACTATTCGTACTATTCGTACCTATTCGAATTATAACTGAACGGTCTTCGACAACTGAACGTGCCTTAATTAATTAAGGGATCGGTAAACGAGGCCTAGAAGTAGAGACCGATTGAAGTACACTTTTAACATCATAAGAAGATTTTTATGAAATCTTTCCTTAAACAAAATATTTTGGCGATCCCAACTTTAAATTTGGATCGCCAAATAAATAGGTAAAAAGATTTTTTTTTATCATATAAAAATTTAAAAAAATTAAAACACCATTTTTTGAGATATTCTAGGATGCGTGTCGAACAGGACAGTTTAAACTATTCTTCGTGCTTAAAAATCAAAATTGTGTTGGTGTTTTAAAAATTGTTGTTTTCCTGAATTCAAAAAAAAAAACCGGTCAAGTATGAGTTTAACTCACGCACCGAGGGTTTCGTTCTTTCGTCAACAGATTAGAAGTAAGGACATAATTTAAGTTAAAGCAACTAACTACTGCTACCTGCCGTTTTCGAATAAAGCTAAGCAAAAGAAAAGTCGTTCTCATTTGCTGATCGTGCCAACCGTGTAAAAATTGATTTAGTGAACTTAAAGGAAATGGTCTCAAGCTACTCCATTGAAGCAATTAATCAGCAGTTCATGAAAGTTAGCTTACCAAGCAGCTCAGCAATTCGAATCATAACGTATTCGGCAATAAAAAATAGCCACTTAATCGTCTAGAACACTAATGTGGTACAGTCACAAACATCCAAGAAATTAACAAATCAAGTACTCGTGTTTGAAATTCAAAAAAAAATTCAAATTTTGCACTAGGATTTATTTTGTTTTTTTTCCTTAGAATTTTGTATGTTCACTTTTATTCAGAGACAAAACATAAAATCTTTCCAACAGCATATTTATATAAATCGCAACCAATAGAAAAGAGCAAATCAGGAAATGGTCTGAACACACATACACCTACAAATAACTGATTCTCTTATTTTCTTCAAAAAAATTACAACAACAAAGCTATTACGATCAATCATTTGTTTGCTTCGCTTTATTCTTTTAAGAGAACTGAGAGAGAAGAAAACTGTCATATAAAATATTCCAGAAACCCTCTTCGGAGAAGAAAAAAAAAATAAAAAGCAAAAAAAGCCAAATCGGACAAGTCGAGGATTGAACCGGGGACCCTCAGACCACTCCACCAACGCCGCTTCGAAATTCTATTGTCTTTCTTGGTATAGGAAACGCGTAGAAAACTTTGTGTGTGTGAGATAATCATTAGTTGCCCTTTTTTAGCAAAATGCTCACATAACTTAAATCGTTAATATTTCTAAATATTGTGTGAAAATAAGATTTTTTTTGTATAACATTTTTTGATTCTATTGATGCGATCTACAAAATGGAGTTTTCGGATCTTAAAAATTCGTATGTCATTGTTTTTTGGTTTTTGGCCAATAACTCGAAAACTGTTTGAGCCAAGATGCTCGAACTAAATTTAAACTAAAGATTACGTCGAGACCTACATTCTAGATTTTATTCAGATTTTTAGACCCGCGGGTGTGGAAATGCGAGGGGGGGACGCTTTTTTTTCGCACTTAAAGCTTAATATCTCGAAAACCGAGCCTCGGAACAAAAACCTCAAAATGAAAACTGTATTTTATTTTACGAGACCTATCCAACGATACCTAACTCAGTCAATTCCGTTAAGAAAAAAAATTAAAAAAATTAGTTATTAATTAATTTTAGTACAAATAAAAAATCATAAGAGATTTCTAGATATATTTGCAATATTGCGATGAGTTGCCCCATAACTCCAATTTTTTTCAGATTTTTTGGCCCATTATTTTAGAAAATAAGGTATGGGCCATGGTACACCAGTCGGTTTTTTGAAGTTTGCGGGCTTATAACTTCTTACCAATAAGACTAAGATGCTAATTGTAGTACAACTTTTTGATCTTGCTATAATTCTCTTTCTAACGATACCCATATCAAGTATCTAAGAAAAAAAAACAATTTTTTGATTTTAGTATTAGTACTAACTTTTTCGTTAATAAGTGACTTTCTTCAAACTTTTTTTCGGAACTTTCTTTGGGCAAGTGAAGCACATCTTCTGTGTAAATTTCATTTCTTAATTCCAGGTGGTTCACCAGATACCTAAGATAAGGCTTAGTGACAGACAGACAGACATTTTTGTAATCTCCGCCCCGCCCCCTTTCCAATGACACCCATATTGACCACGAAAGTTAATAAAATTTTTTTCAAAGGTTAGTTTCAGTACTAACTTTTTCTTTAATATACGACTAATTCCGGAAAAAATTCCTGATTTATTTTTGGGTTGCCAAGATACATACCCATTCCAAATTTCATCCCTTAACTACAGAGGATTCAGAAGTTATTAGCAAATATGTACAGGCGACAGACAGACAGACAAAATAGAGACGGACACTTAAGTGAATCTATAAGGGTTTCGTTATTCCTTTGGAACGAAACCCTAAAAACGTAATTTAATTTAATAAAATTCTGATAAGCAGAACCAAAGTTATGATTTTATGAAGTATTAAAGAAACCTTGATTTCTGTTTTTTTTTAAATTTTGATCGTCCATTAATCGTAAACTATACCGAAGTCTGTAAAACTTTTTTGAACTACCAATTTTAATCCAAATCGAAAGGGTTCGTACCGAACTCCTCATAAAAGCTGGTCGATTTGCCGTGAAACGACACCCATTGATAACTAATTTGTAACACAACGTGAGATTCTAAAGCAAAATGGAAATAATTTCGGATTCAGCACACCCAAAAAATATAAGAGTTATACAAAAAAACCGAAACAGCCCTAAATTTATTTTATGTAGACCTATGTATTCTGCGTAGCAGCCCATACAGAGCCAGAGCCTAGCCTTTTGCCGTGAAGCTAAGTTATGCGTATACAGGCTTCTTGCATTTGGTTTGTAATTATGGTTTGCTAGTAAAATAATCCATCAAGAACGTACCTACACATACCTTTATGTGTTAGTAATTGTATTAACTATCATTACCCACATCTAACTACCTAACTACTTCAAGCAGAGGTATTCGCAATCGAACTCCACCTCTGGGAAAATTTAAACAGAATCATAACTAACAAAAACATTAATTTTCTCTCTGACAACAAGGTTTGTGCTTCTAGCCATAAAAAGCTATGAAAAGTCATCTCAAAACTAGTATTTCGAAACAAACTGCAAACTGTCTCCAACTATTGCACCTGCTGGCCAGCACAGAGTTCATATCATTTGGATGCCTGGACACAGCTGTTCTATTGGAAACAGTTGGCTCCGCATCACCTTTCACGATGCCACGACTATTCTGCGGCCCACTGCATAAATAGCTAGCTGATGCATTGTAAGCTCAGATTTCTTACGTGAGCTCTAAGTGGGGAAAAACGCAATAAAGTAACCCATGATGTGAGCGTTGTTGACTTTTTCACACCCCCTCACCACAACTCTAACTATTAACGAACTCAAATTTTCAGAGCACAAAAAGTTTCACCAAATCCTTGTTTACACGCCGTACGCCGAACACAAACTTTTCAGGCACATACTTCTTGTTTCTCTAGTTATTTTTCAAGTAAGGAGTTCTTGGTATACCAATACCAATGATCTGTGAAAATTTTGTTGAATTATGTTAATGCGTTAATGCTTGAATCGACGACAAACGGACAAAATTTAAGGCTCGAGTTTTATATAGAGAGATAAAGGTCTGTCAATTACTGCAAGCTAAAGCCACATTTTACAGTCAAAAGATCGTCGACAAAACATCAAATCATTTTTTTCTTTTTTTCGAAAAAATTAGTAATCATCAACCTCAATTCTTATCGTTATCATATTGCTTTAGATCTAATTCAAAGATATAATTGCGAAAAAAATTTTCTTTTGGGACTATGAAATCTCCTAGATTTTCTACATTTTTCATGAAATTGGGTTTTTTATGTAACAATACTGGGCACCTCTTCGAAAATATGTGGGAAAAAATTAATGGCTAAATACAACAACAAACATATTTTAAAGTTAAATCTTTTTCCTCGTAACTACAATCATGTTATTGAGTTTCGACGAAACCCTCGTTAGTACTGTTTTGTACTGATTTGTAGTTTGTGAGGTGCTTAACGCTAACCTGTTTATCGTGCCCTAGCTCGACAACAAAGGTACGTTTATACTTATGAGGAACAACTCTATTGGATTTCTAACAAATGGAGTTTAATCGCTCTACTATAACGGCTGGTGGTGGAAAAAGAACTACTAACAAACTTAATAAAATACACAATGAAAAAGACTACAACTGCCTTGATGGAAGCTATTTTAACCTCCCGCAATTGCACTCTGCCATACAAGCTTAAGCTGTAGTGCAATCCATTGCTCTGTAAAGAACGTAAAGCTATATAAATGGGAACTTCGTAGGCATCTAAAGATACTCAACAAAGCGACATTTGGACACTTGGACGAATAAGTGATTTGATATTTACCATAATAAACTTTAACCCTCTACTGCACAGCAGCCATATAAGGTTTCTAAGAGCGTACAACTCTAAAAATGCTAGCAAAAAACAATAGGTTAAGACTGACCTGTTAGCCAGAAGAAGCTCAGATACCGTTTATTGGTGCTTCTCCCCTCTATGGATTCAATAATCTATCTATTAAATATTATAAAACAAAGTCGAAAAAAATGTTTGGGGAGTTTAATCTCAGGAACTACTGAACGGATTTGCATGCGGCTTTCACCAGTAGGATTGTTGGGTATCTATTATGGGTATGGACTACATTTTATAGACATTTAGGCACAACAAGTTAACAGTATATTGAGATAAGTAAAAAAAAGTCGAGAACTGGCAAATTTCTAATGCGGGCGCTGTCTAAACAGTTAAAGATACGAAAAAATAATGTACTGCGAAATTGATCAGTCTCAAAAAGTTCTAAAAAAAAGTCAGCGGTGGCATATGTGTATCTTTTAAGGTAGACTCACAATAACCAATTTTATGGTTCTGTAAAAATTCGAAAAGCCAATCCGCCCTGTAATTTCTACACCGCTTCGTCAAAAAATCTGAAAAAATTACAAAAAATCGGCTTCCATGAGTAAATTAAAAAAAAAACTAATTTCAGCATTCTAGCCCCAATACTTTTGGGGCTTTTGGCCAAAAACATTAAAACGTGAATATGCGAATTTCGAAAATCTAAAAACGCAGTTTTATAGATCTTAGAGCAAGCACTAAGAAATAATAGCTATAAAAATATCGATTAGTTGGTGAAATCCGAGAAATCGCTGATTAAAAGATTTTTTTAATCTATAAAATATTGGCTGAAATCGTTGCGAGTCTCAGTGGTGTTTTTCATGTTCATTTCAACCCCTATTTGCTCAACTCAAATTTGCACACAGCTGGCATGACGATGATCGCGCAGAAACGGTGAAAAATGGATATATGTATACACATATGTATGTGTATAGGTTTACATAAATGTATACATTAGAAATACAGGCAGCGATGAAAGAACGTGGTATTTTTTGTTGGAATATGATAGCCAAGGGGAAAATAACATATCTGATGCTTGTTCCGTTCTACAGGAAAATAACAAGGACACTTATTTTGACAATTTCGTTGCGTAAAATTACTGAACCTTTGTTGCCGTGGCAAAATCACCGCAAAATATGATCGAATATATGTTGTACCGCAGACAACAACAACTGTCATCCGATTATGAGAACATTGATCAAAGTACATACAGTCGAATTTTCACCGGTTAGAGGCAGTTATGGAAATTCAAGTTAGAGGATTTCATATATATTTTTTTTTGTTGTTGAAAATCCTTTATTTTGGACTCTAATATTTGCATTGGGCGGCGTAACAGCCCGTTGAGAACTAGAGCCTAGCTTTTTCGAACCTCCACTACTGTTTAATGCCGGTTCCGAACGGCAAATTGCGAAAACTTTTCGTGACAGAAGTACTCCAGGAGGATTGTCAGTCGTTCGCTGGAGGTGGGGCCGTGAAAAATGTTTGTGGTGTTTTTTTTCCCCGACTTTTCCCTAAACTTCCAATACACGCGGTAAATGAAGCAAGAATGCATCTCAGATACCTATCTGTTTTCGGATTAAAAGCCGATTATTTGTGTGTGCGCGATGCGAATAGAGATGGCTCTCGACAACGATAATGTTCGCTCGCGATGTTCGCGTTTAGGGCAATGTTCGCAAGCTAATCCTCATTTTTCCTGTGAACTTCCTTTCCTCTCTCTTTTTTGCATAGGTAAACAACAATAAGGGCAACCACTTGCCCTTTTTCTCCGATGTGTTTGCACTACAAGAATCAATACGAAATTAATGTTCGCGAAATGTGTTCATCGTCTAAGACCCCAATGGGAGAGTCAGATAATGCGAGTGTACGTACTTGCTACAAGTTGCGAGGGGACATTTTTTTTGTCTGTTTTTTAGCCAAAGAAATAAAACTCGACTTAGAGGTTTTGAAAGTAGACTAAGGCTGGAAAGAATGTATTCGGGTAAGAGGGATTTTCGACTTAGAGAAATTCGACTGTATGTTCTGTGGACTTTTTTTTTTCAAGTAGCCATATAACATTAAACCATGCAGAATACATGCGAGAAAAAACTATGATCTTTACTGATTTATTGAAGTGATTGAAAACGAGTGTCTTCTGAAAAGGGGATGTTATTAGTCTACAATAACAAGGGGAATATTTTCTTTTTGAATGCTACTGGAGGCAGCGGGAAGACTGCTTTTGCTGTGGGATCGTCTGGAATTGAACCCACACTTTTAGATGGCGGAGGAACTGCTAACTCTGCTTTTAAACTTCCATTAAAATTTTGTAGTGCCGATGTTTCAAGTGCTTGCAATGTTTCCAAGTAGAGTAATACTGGTACATTGACGGGGGATTTTAGTCCAATAATTTAAGACGAGGCTTCAATGCTCCACAAAACGTCTAACAAGATGCACTAAAGCAAAGTCTATGCTTCACTGAAAAAGTCATACTTATGGCTGCACATAAAAAATCGTAACTTCATTCGTTCCATACGGAAGAGACAACACATATATATACAATAATATGCTTCAAATAAGACCAGAAAAATTTGAAGTAAGAAATGGGAAGGTAAATTTCAGAAATATCGTTTGTTTTGTTGCCGAATATTTTAGAAATGATTGAGAAGGTATATTCGGATATTGCAAACTTGTATAATAATTCATTTGGTTTGAGGGAAGGGCTATTTTGTGGCAGACAAATATGCAAGTCAATTAAGTTATTGATTCAATTCTTGCCAAATGTTATTCACCATCAAAAGTCTATTATTTAGTTGACCGCGCTTTAGATGTAGAAGAAGCGGTGCATTACCCCAAATTATTTTTAAATTCATTAACACTTTCTGGTATTCCATTACTGGAATACTAAAAAACTTTAGATATATAGTGCTGCCTGCGCGAAGCCAGGACGGGTTGCTAGTACAGACTAAATTAACACCTACGAAACAACATTCAATCAATTCTGGAAGAACGAAGATGATATTAAATACTCAATGAAATTCCCAGAACTGGGCCATAATCCTAAGCGAGCCAAACAGATCGGAGAGTGCGGTTACAGGTCATGGAATATGCAACTACCACCTTCACAACATGGTCGCATCAGTACAGAAAACTCAAACACTGGTGGTTATAAAACACGTACTGCCCAAACCGCGTCGTATTCCAATCAACAAGACAATTGAAAGAGTCCAGGATCCCATCTACCAATGCTGTCCAATTTACAGTGCTCGAATCATAGCTCGAATACAAGTGTCTCAAAGACATATCTCAACTTCTTCAATTTGATTTAAATGCCAACCATTTCATAAGATTTTTTTTCAGGAATGAGAATATTTAGGTGTAAAGAAATTCTTATATTATTTACTATTCACCAGCTTGACTAGGCTGAAAATTACAGTTTTTACCATTTAAAAGTATTTCATATAAAAGCAAAAACCTCGTATCTACTAAGTCTGCATCGAAATTATATAAGAAAGAACCTCGTATCTACCAAAAACCTTTATTACATGAAGCTAGAAGTATTTAAACTGAAATGCAAACTTTTAGATCTTCAAGGATTTGAATAGACTTTTGGCATTCCCACTGTTTTCATGTAGACACGTTCGTATAATCTTTGAAATTGTTCTCCTTCAATGAAACAACTACGCTCAAATTCTTGTAAATGGGTTGGTTCTTTAAGAGTTACTGATGATTTGTCTATGCCTGAAAAATAAGATTTTAGGGGTCATGTTGTCTAAAAGATATAGACTTTGCCAGCATTCCATCTTTGGGTCTGATTCATATGCTTACCTAGAATTTAGGGCAAGAAATAAAAGAATTTGAGTTCTCTCTGAACAATGCGATGGTTTCGTGCAAAAGCTGTGGCTCATCTCACTGGAGAACATTACGTTGAAACCTCACAGTTTCAAAATGGTTGACCTCACTGCTCGTAGGTGCGTTTTTATTTCTTCCCACAAAACTACAACCACATAATTTCAGGGCCATCTCTCCTTCAATGTCTACAGTGAACACACAAACCTCGGCAGTGACTTAGAAAAAAAAAATCCTCTCTCGTTGTGGTCTGCCAGTGAACACCGAAGAAATAGAATTCCACCATAGGAGGATAGCCAGGATTAAACTAATTAAGGCTCCCTCTCAAATTGCACTTTCCCCTCAATGCCCTTGGGCTAATCCTTGTGAAACCAATTTCTTTCCACCCCCCACAAGCACACACTGACTGTAAACAAACTCAATTTGTTACTTTCTTCTGCAGGTCCGCCATACGTCCGAGCAGTCGGCCCCATCAAAGCGGTTGCCGGTGACGACATCACAGTTCATTGCCCATTCTCCGGATACCCCATCGAGCAGATTAGATGGGAAAAAGGTCATCAGGAATTGACGTCAAGTAAGACTAATGATTGCCCGTGTGCATGTGTGTGAGTCATCCTCAACTCCCGCCATCTCTCTTCTATTGACAGACACCCACTACGCCCTAGCGTCGGTGCAGCAAGGCGGCTACTTGGTCATAAAGGAGGTCGACTCGGCCCGAGATGCTGGACTCTACACGTGCATTGTTCGCAGTCGCACTGGGGAGGAAGCCCGCCGTGACATGCAGCTGACTGTTAATAGTACGTAACTTAGTTCCTTCCCACCAAAAGAATGACTCAGGACTTGGTTTTTTTTTTTTTCTTTTCTTTCAAAAAGGTCCTCCGGTAATTGAGCCATTTAAGTTCCCAAAAAACCTACAGGAAGGCGGACGAGCGCAAATAACGTGCGCTGTCTCATCGGGTGACATGCCAATCTATTTTAGCTGGAAGAAGGATGACATGTCTATTCCGATGAGTTTACAGGTGGGTGTGTGACTGTGGTGAAATGTGAACTCCACCGCCGTATGCTGAACCTTGGTAATGGAATTTCTGTCATCGTTCTCATCGTTTCAATAGATAACCGAGAAGAAGGAGGAGTTCTACTCTTTGTTGGTCTTCAAGGACATAAGCTCGAAGCACAGTGGGCGGTATACGTGTTTTGCGAGTAACGCGGCAGCTAAGGTGAACTACACGGCGGAACTTCAGGTGAGAGGTAAGTTGTCTCGTAGTCATGTTTGACACAGAAAAAAAGAAAAAAATCGTAGAAAAAATAAGTCATTTATTGAAACGTGTCCTTTGCGTAATTAGTTGCTCCACGATGGTCCTTCGAACCAATGGACACGGCCATCATGCTGGGGAATACGATAGCAATCAACTGCGAGGCCGAGGGCTACCCGATTCCGGTGATTACGTGGCTGAAAGGACAAGGTGAGTGCCTGAGTATTGAAATTATTTTTGTTTTCTCCTCCTCCTCTTTGGACGTGATGTACATATGTCAGGTTTAATGACAGCCGCAGGCGATTCCCGGAATATTCATCAATTCGACGACCTGTGTGAGCAAGTGTTGGGACTTATTTTTATTCCACTGTGATGGTTCTTTAAAGGGCAACCACATTTTGTTTACCACATGGAATGAATGGGGTTTAAAGTGAGTTGCAGGTTGCCGTTTGTGTGTCGATTTTGACTTCTCCGACCACTTGATCGTGTTTGAGATTTTTAAGGGAAAATGCCACACCCTTTTGTTTGAAATCCTCTTGATGTAATTTCAATAGTGAAAATGAACATTTTCTTCTTTGACAAACTTTTATACTCAATTTTCTTTTTCCAGCGGAGTAGAGTTGACATTGACGCTTTCTTAGGGCCAAATAAAAGCATGGCAATACAAATTAAATTCCTTTTTTTTAGGATTTCTAAGATCTAGTTGAATACAATCTCGTGGTATTTACATTTGCTAATTTTGATAATATTATATGAGACTTTGAAAAAGACTGTTTCTTCTAGTTTAAATTTGAAATAAACTTCTAACTTCTTTGTCTTTATTTTCGATTTATGGACCTACTTACGATACTGTTCCCACAAATTACTACTCAAATTAAAGTCTATTCACAATGGATAATCATTTATTTCCTTAGGTTTCCAAAAAATCATCCATCCCTTAACTATTTTTACTATGTTCATTGAATCTTTGTCTTATTGTAACACACATCACCAATTAAATACCACCTTCGCAACCTCTGATGGTAGATAGGCTTATTCAAATGTTTAAAAAATGTGTTTTATTCATTTAAGTACAAATTGAAACGAGATTCTGAACATTAAATGCAAACAAACACCTCCACTTATGCTATCGTTGACTTTTTATATTTTTGCTCAAATTCTTGGTTTCCAGAATTACAAAAATTTAAAAGACAGATAACCAGAATAGCGTATTCCAGAAGTGGTCTTCCATACAAAAACCAAGAACTAACAACCAGCACTGAGCAGCTGTCTTTCTGTGTTTAAATAAAACTGAATAAATAAAAATTTGCATGCAAACTCAAAATTTTGATGCATAAAATTGGAAGAAAAAAGTTTAGACCATTTTTTTCGAAAATTTTGAAATGGAGTGCTGAACAGTTTTTTATTTTTATTAATGCTCACATCAATTCTTAATCGAATACAAAAAACTGAATGAGTTTATGTCTTCTAGTTTGTGAGAAAATTGCAAATTGAAAATTGAATTAAATTAAAACCCACGATTCGGCCCACCTACCACCTTATGTACGCATGCAGCCAACTGACAGCAATAGTAATTCTTAGTTTTCTTACAAACTAGAAGACCGTTTTTTGTGTTTTATTCCAAAAAAATTTAAAATGCTCATCGATCACAAAACGTCAATTTTCCACTTCATTTCAAAATTTGGAAAAACAAAATTCTAAACCTTTTTTTTTTTTATTTTTTTTTTTTGTTAAAATTTTCAGTTTCCATGGGAATTTTTCAAAAACACAATAAAAAAAAGTTTAGCTGTAGAACTAAAGAGCAAGTGTCCGACTTTGAAAACATACTTTATTGTATGTGTTGCCATTGTTTTTTAATAATTTTTTTATCATGTTGATTGATTTTAACTGCTCATATCTTCTAAATTAGGCGAGGTAGACTGCCCGCCTATAGTAAAAAACCCTTCTACAAAATCCCACCATATAGACCGAGAGCCCGCAGCTTATTTTCGGTGTGATAGTATAACCAAATGATTTGCATGAGGATGTGTAGTCCTCGGACGCGTGATTTCAAAATGCGACTTTTGGCACAAATCTGGTGTCGCTAAAGCTGGCAATCCTAACCTAAAAACCGGTATTTTTCGAAAACTGGGTGATTGGTATAACCATTTAAATCTTGTCTCAAATGAAAGAGCAGGTAAACCTGAGTGCGAAAGTATGCACCCAAGCTTTACGTGTCGCCTTCACCTCGCCAGACGCCCTCAAAATACGCAACCAAACCAGGTTTTGGTGTGATGGTATAACCGGGTGATTGATGTCTCAAACAATTTCTACGAACGTCCTGATTACGAATATATATGTCCAAGACGTTTTGCGTGTTGTCTTCGCCTTGCCAGACGCACTTGAGCATAATAAGATTGTTTTTTTAATAGTTTATTTAACATCATACTTGGTACTATAGCTTCTAAAATATTCACTGAAAAAGTCATCTAAACCCTATTTTTAAAATAGAATTAAAATGTCTAAATGCTAAAAAAAAAATTTTTTGAATTGGAGGTTTTGAAAAAAAGATATATTATTTTAACGCACTCTTATTCTCCACAAAATTCTCTAAATATCACCCATTCAAAGTTTATACCTATAGTCAACCACAATCTCACAAAATCAAATTATACGCTGAAAAGTCTTAGAAATAAGAAAAAACTACTAAAGCTTACCATGACATTTAGTCATCGGTGTGGATCCATGCTAGTTTTAGGGCTGTATGGGTATGAAAGTGCACTTTAACAAGTAAGATAACAAAATAACATAACAACATTGGTCATAGCTACTGTATACTTACTTTTGATGCTGACTGCTACTGATCCCCCTTTTTAGGGTTTCGTTCCAAAGGAATAACGAAACCCTTATAGATTCACTTATGTGTCCGTCTCTATTTTGTCTGTCTGTCTGTCGCCTTTACATATTTGCTAATAACTTCTGAATCCTCTGTAGTTAAGGGATGAAATTTGGAATGGGTATGTATCTTGGCAACCCAAAAATAAATCAGGAATTTTTTCCGGAATTAGTCGTATATTAAAGAAAAAGTTAGTACTGAAACTAACCTTTGAAAAAAATTTTATTAACTTTTGTGGTCAATATGGGTGTCATTGGAAAGGGGGCGGGGCGGATATTACAAAAATGTCTGTCTGTCTGTCACTAAGCCTTATCTTAGGTACCTGGTGAACCACCTGGAATTAAGAAATGAAATTTACACAGAAGATGTGCTTCACTTGCCCAAAGAAAGTTCCGAAAAAAAGTTTGAAGAAAGTCACTTATTAACGAAAAAGTTAGTACTAATACTAAAATCAAAAAATAGTTTTTTTTTTCTTAGATACTTGATATGGGTATCGTTAGAAAGAGAATTATAGCAAGATCAAAAAGTTGTACTACAATTAGCATCTTAGTCTTATTGGTAAGAAGTTATAAGCCCGCAAACTTCAAAAAACCGACTGGTGTACCATGTCCCATACCTTATTTTCTAAAATAATGGGCCAAAAAATCTGAAAAAAATTGGAGTTATGGGGCAACTCATCGCAATATTGCAAATATATCCAGAAATCTCTTATGATTTTTTATTTGTACTAAAATTAATTAATAACTAATTTTTTTAATTTTTTTTTCTTAACGGAATTGATTGAGTTAGGTATCGTTGGATAGGTCTCGTAAAATAAAATACAGTTTTCATTTTGAGGTTTTTGTTCCGAGGCTCGGTTTTCGAGATATTAAGCTTTAAGTGCGAAAAAAAAGCGTCCCCCCCTCGCATTTCCACACCCGCGGGTCTAAAAATCTGAATAAAATCTAGAATGTAGGTCTCGACGTAATCTTTAGTTTAAATTTAGTTCGAGCATCTTGGCTTAAACAGTTTTCGAGTTATTGGCCAAAAACCAAAAAACAATGACATACGAATTTTTAAAATCCGAAAACTCCATTTTGTAGATCGCATCAATAGAATCAAAAAATGTTATACAAAAAAAATCTTATTTTCACACAATATTTAGAAATATTAACGATTTAAGTTATGTGAGCATTTTGCTAAAAAAGGGCAACTAGTGATTATCTCACACACACAAAGTTTTCTACGCGTTTCCTATACCCAGAAAGACAATAGAACTTCGAAGCGGCGTTGGTGGGGTGGTTATAGCGCTCGCGCTCTGGTCTGAGGGTCCCGGGTTCAATTCTCGACTTGTCCGATTTGGCCTTTTTTGCTTTTTATTTTTTTTCTTCTCCGAAGAGGGTTTCTCGAATATTTTGTATGACAGTTTTCTTCTCTCTCAGTTCTTTTAAAAGAACAAAGCGAAGCAAAGAAATGATTGATCGTAATAGCTTTGTTGTTGTAATTTTTTTGAAGGAAATAAGAGAATCAGTTATTTGTAGGTGTATGTGTGTTCAGACCATTTCCTGATTTGCTCTTTTCTATTGGTTGCGATTTATATAAATATGCTGTTGGAAAGATTTTATGTTTTGTCTCTGAATAAAAGTGAACATAAAAAATTCTAAGGAAAAAAAAACAAAATAAATCCTAGTGCAAAATTTGAATTTTTTTTTGAATTTCAAACACGAGTACTTGATTTGTTAATTTCTTGGATGTTTGTGACTGTACCACATTAGTGTTCTAGACGATTAAGTGGCTATTTTTTATTCCCGAATACGTTATGATTCGAATTGCTGAGCTGCTTGGTAAGCTAACTTTCATGAACTGCTGATTAATTGCTTCAATGGAGTAGCTTGAGACCATTTCCTTTAAGTTCACTAAATCAATTTTTACACGGTTGGCACGATCAGCAAATGAGAACGACTTTTCTTTTGTTTAGCTTTATTCGAAAACGGCAGGTAGCAGTAGTTAGTTGCTTTAACTTAAATTATGTCCTTACTTCTAATCTGTTGACGAAAGAACGAAACCCTCGGTGCGTGAGTCAAACTCACACTTGACCGGTTTTTTTTTTAACAATAATGTGTATTGATGTATTAAGAATGGAATCCAGAAGTTTTGAGTCATGCCAAATGTTATATGCTCTCATTCATTACCCCATTCACGTTCATTGGCCCCATTCATTAAATCGCCTTTCAAGTCGGTTTTTTGGATGTTGAAAAATGAACTTAAAAAAAAAATTCATTCAACTTTCAAGCGAGGGAAAAGTTTAATATTTTGTATAATTTATAAATTTTGATTTTCCTCTTTTAAGTATTGTAAATAATTAAAGAAATATGTACTTTCATTATTATCAATTTGTAAGAGATGTCGCTAAAAAATGACATTTTTTTTTCCAAAAACTTTAAAATGCTTTTTTTACCAAATTGATTCATACAAATAAAAGCGCAAACATTGGTTATCTGGTATTTAACTTGATAACCATAGTTTAAAAAAAAATTATAGCTTTTCTGATATTTTAAACTTTACATAATTCTTTTAAGATATTTTTGTTCTTAAACATTTTTTGTCCAAGTAGATTAAACGAATTTCACCACTGTGGCCTGATGGGTTCGTCACTGTTTACTCCTTTCCAGACCAGAGCCTTACATTGTTAAGCGACCACCTCTAAAACGACCACCTTCAATATGGTCAAACCCATTGTGACCATCTCAAGAGTTTTCAAACCCAGAACACTCCTACAGCATTCACTTTCAAAACAAACACACGATTCATTAAAAAATTACACGTATTAAAATTTTTTTCATTTCACCTGAATATAGCATAAAATTAAACTTTAAAAGAACCCTTCCTCGAGGTCCTCTGGCTTCTCATCAGTCAGTGCTCCACGTCGATGATGTCAAACAGAAAGCATTACCAGGACACGTGTGTGTCACTTGAAATGGTACAGTCTTTGTGTAGATGGATGGTCATATCTAGTATAAATTGTAAAAAAATTTATATAAGCCTGCTGTGTCACCATTAAACATTTTTAAGTCTAACAGAGATTTTCGTATTACCGAGTTTGTTACTAGTTGGGTAAAACGAAAATAAAATATTTATCAAGTAAGTGCGCACAGAGGAACATGGACATGGACGGTAATAACACTTTCATATCTTTCGTGCTAATAATGACAATTTTAACTCTCCGTCTGAGTTAAATAAAATCGTGTTTAACATTGTCATTCAAACGTTTTGCTAATAAGATTATTTTTGAATTATGAAAGATTATGCAACTACCCTACTCCTAGCCTTCATATAAACAGACAAAAAGAATTATCTGACTACCACAAAGAAACAAAGGGCACATTGCCTGAAAGATATATCGAACAACTTCATCCCCATACGCTATACCTTCTGGCTTTTGTACGACGTTACTAGGTAAACCTGTCGTTCCAATTAGTATCGGAATTTCTTCTCCATCCCCACCGCAACCCCTTTCCAATTCAAAACATCAAAAACCACAAAGTGTGAGTCTTGTGGTCAGCATTGAACCCCCACACTGAATGTTTTCGCAATCCAATTACGGTTAAATGACAGCGTCCAAAACACCTTCCACCCGACTCCCACACAAGACTTTCCAGTAGTTTCAATTAAATAAAATATCCTTTTCCTCTTTCCTCTTCCGCTTTCGGTGAAAACAGGAAAACTCTCCAAGGACTTCAAACCACTCAACATGCGAAACCACTCCCTCATGCTTAACCTCGCCACCGACGCCGACGAGGGGTACTACATGTGCCAGGCGGCGAACGAAATCGGAGCTGGCCTCAAGAAAATCATCCGCATCAATGTAAATGGTAAGTACAAGAGCACACGCACTCACACGGAGCAATTAAAATTATCCCCACCTCACCCGTAGAACCCGCACGCTTTGAACAGCCCGCCCGCAATGTGTCCTCGCGCCGCAATGACCCAGTCACACTGCAGTGCCACGCCAAGGGCGATGAACCCATTGCCATCTCGTGGACGCACAACAACGGCCGCATCGATTTGAACAACTACCGCTTCAGCATCGCCGAAATGAAAACAGACAAGGGCGTCGACTCCCAGCTGTCGATATCCCGCTCCGACCGCCACGACTCCGGCCTCTACAAGTGCATCGCCGAAAATCCCTACGGACGCAGCGAGCAGGTGATATTCCTGGCCGTACAAGAGCGCCCCGACATCCCGTCCAATCTGGAGGTCTTCGAAGTCGGCAGCCGCACGGTGAAGCTCTCATGGCGGCGCCCCTTCGATGGCAACTCCCCCGTGCTCAGCTACCTGGTCCAGTATCAGCCGCTGAAGTACCTACAGAGCCACTCGGCTCTCGGCATGGCGAAGAACGAGTGGAACGGCCCTAACATCATCAACGTTACCCTCCCATCGACGAGTGTCAGCAAGAGGTAGAGAGAGAGAGAGAAAAAAAGATCGTATGTCGTACGGTCTTGTCACGTTTGTTCTTTTTTTTTTGCAGCTACGACACCGACCTGCGGGAGAACGCCATCGTGTCGGGACTGACGCCCGCCACCACCTTCCTCATCCGGATGCAGGCCATAAACGAGATTGAAAGAAGCCAATTCACCGAGCCGATTGTCCTGAAGACGCAGGAGGAAGCCCCCACCGAGGCTCCGTCCAACGTGCAAGTGCAGACGGGTGGCGAAAGTGAACTAATTGTCACATGGCAGGTTTGTAGCCACCCACACGCGACGCCGGCCTGTGTAACGTCCCCGGTCCCCATTTTCAGATACCCCCAAGGGAATCCTGGAACGGCGAGCTCATCGGCTACACCGTTAACTGCACCGAGGAGAAGCAGAACATCAACTACATCAGCGTCGTGAATAATTCATTGAAGTCGGTCGTCGTCAGCGGGTGGGCGACCACCAAGGCCACCCTCCGTAACCTGCGGAAATACACGCGCTACGCGGTGACTGTGCGCGCCCTCAACAGCTTCGGCTCCGGCCCCTGGAGCGCCGCCGTTCTCGGCACCACTCTCGAGGGAGGTAAGTTCTTGTCAATCCACCCATCCCTGATTACCCATCTTTTCCCTTCAGT
Organism: Syritta pipiens; assembly: GCA_905187475.1. Lineage (NCBI taxonomy): Eukaryota > Metazoa > Arthropoda > Insecta > Diptera > Syrphidae > Syritta > Syritta pipiens. The sequence goes on from LR994572.1 coordinate 20,736,681, forward strand.
TCCGGAGGCAGCACCGCAGACCACCAACTGTACCGCACTTTCATCGCAGAGTCTTAAGATCTCGTGGCTGGAGCCGCCACTGCAGTTCCACGGTGGCATCATACAAGGCTACAAAATCCTCTACCGGCCAATTGTGAATCAGAGTAAGTTTGCTTACACACACACCCCACCGCAGCATCTGCATTCCTCCCTCCCTCCCCAGTTGATTTTGCATCAAAAATGGAAATCAAGAGGACATCCAATTTGGAGACATACTTGCACACACTGCACAAGGCAACGAACTACTCGATTCGCGTCCTGGCATACACTTCATCGGGCGATGGCTTGGCAAGCAATCCAATCTACTGCCAGACGGAGGACGACGTCCCCGATGCACCTGCGGCAATAAAGGCGGCCGCTCTGACGGCCGATTCCATTTTGATTTCATGGCTGCCGCCAAAGAACCGTAACGGGATTATATCCCACTATACGGTCTACTCGAGGGAGGCAGGCCGAAAGGGCCAGGCCAAATGTGAGTATGGTTTATTTATTTAGATTTTGCTCCTGTTTATGTTTTCAATGCGGTTTGGCAGCACTGCTGTGTGCTCAGCGGATGACATGTGGATCTGAGGGTTGTGTAAATGTTTTTAAAAACTTTTTTAAAAAAAAAAACTGAGACTGGGCGTGTTTTGAAAAGACCAATAGTTTTGGGCAGTTCAAGTGATTTAAGCCGCCGTGAGTGGGGCAGCACTTGGCACCAAACCCACCTGACCGGAGTGAAGTGTTTGCTTGAGAAAATTGCATTTTCGAAGCTACACCGCTGCCGAAATCGAGAATGGTTTTGAAGTCCATTTTATTTTCGAGGCTTTGATGATTGAATTCGGTACTTTAAGTGAGTCAAAGTGTGTTAGGAATTTGATGACTACATTTCAATTTCGAAAAGCACAATAGAAGCAAATGATTTTTGAATTGAAAATAGTTTTGGCGACAAATCAATTCGAAAAACGGAGCCCGGTTAAGTGTTTCTTTTAGTTTAGATTTTAGTTTTATTGACTTCATTAATTCTTGTACATATTTCAGTTCGGTCTTACTCAATTCAATTCAATTCAATTTTATTGGTGTACAAATAAGATACAAATCTTTTATAGTACAAAATAATTAACGGGTACATTATATTCAGCTTAAAGACTTACTCTTAAGTCTTTGTATGACGTGGCCGAAGGGCACCAGAGTGACAAATTAATTTCATGAAAAAGAATGATTTTAAATATAGGTATACCCCGTATACATGCTCAACTGGATGGCGCCGGCAAGCGATCGGAATAGATTGAAGTGCTTGCTGCAGGAGACCCGGACCGGACACCGATTGTTGCGCCGATGATGATGCTATATACATGCAAGTTTATATTTTTTTTTCTAAAAATATTCTTGTATTATTTGGTTTCTGTATCGATATGCATTTGAAGTATAGCCAATTAAAACTCCCAACCACGATCACCATTTAGAATAGCGATCACTTCATCCAAACCAAGGGTGTCCACTCCAAAGAAGCCTTCAGAATTCCTTAAGAATGGGACATATTCCGAGGAAGTGATAGACGTCTTGCGTATTTTTAGATTAGAACGATCGCACAATAGTGGTAATTCAGGTTTATGCGGTATAAAGTTTTGGCTAATAACTTCGACTCTCACTTTGAAAAGTAAACTGATGTCGTCGGTTGTGTTTTGTGTGAGGAAGTAGGTGTTAGTATTCAGAAAGTAATTCAGCTTATTGTAGTACATCCGGTATGATTATGGTCCTTCGAACAGTTCAGCGCATATGAATCATAACTTAGAAATGCTATAATTGATAATTGTACTATAGCTGAACAGCAAAGGGAAAAATTCTTTCATCGTTCGCGGTAAAATGTGTAAGTAACATATTCACTTATGAACCAATTTATCGTTTTAGGAGAACTAGCCAGTATCACAAAAAACGAACACACTACAGGAGAGGAGATTAAAAATTATCCAAAACAAAACATAAGCTTTCGAAAAGTCACACAATAACAAAATCGTTTTTTTGTCCGCTTCCTTAGCGAACTTGTCATAGGTACATCGAATTCCCAAAATTCATTAGCAGCTTCTTGAATTTTGACTTCAGGGTATCAGTGTTATCATTGATGAAAACTGTACAGTCAGTTGCAGCTTAGTTGGCCAATTTGCCCCATTCAGCAACACAAGTTCCCTTAGTGATTTAAGGGTTAAGTGATTACTCACACTTGTCATAGACGTTTTCTTTTTTTTGAGGGAAACTTTTAAGCTAGGACATTTTCTTCAAACATGCTTCTGGTGTTTGTATTTCTGTTAGATTTGGATCCCTTTTTAACTGCACAAGTCGATTCGTTCATCCAAAGTGCAAATAAAGATTTTAACTTTTATTTCTAAAGATTTCAGAGCCACATCATCATTAATTATGGTCGTTTACCTTCAGCTCCTGGGTGAGTTGAATTTCGATGGTGCACGCCCAAGCCATAAGATGCAAAATTCGCTATGTCGTGGTCTACGAAAGGCCGATTACTCAAAGTTCCGAGGAATCGAGGTCTGGCAGATTCTAGTGCGCACTTTTACGCACAGCGGCTTGGGTTTCAACGACCTATCAGTGTTGATTACTAAAAAAATAGAATCCTATTTATCTACCACACTGCTAATAGTCCTCTAGGCAGATCGATTATAGCGACCGTAAAACATTTTGGAAAAACAATTTTATTATTATGAACGTTGACTGTCCGTGGTAATTTGACAAAAAAAATTAACAGTCGATTTGACAAAAATTGTTTCAACAATATAACCGTTATCAGTTGTAAAACTCACCACTAAATTAATAAAATTCCATGATAATTTAACAGAACACATGACTTGTATATCTGTGAAAAGACGGTACATCTAACAATAAAGAGGCATCCAGTAGGGCAGAGCGGGGAATGTTGGGCCACGCGAATTTCTCAACAACCGCAAGCACTACACGAATAAGATCAGATAGGAATAGAAAGGACACACTAACCAAATCGGTTTCAGTTGCATTATATTAGGTTGTCAAATATCTCCCTTCCGCCTTTTTGTCTTTTGAATTTTCCGGCTATGTACAAAGCGCTACAGGGCTCTGTAGCCGGAAAATTCAAAAGACAAAAAGGCGGAAGGGAGATATTTGACAACCTAATATTAGCAGATAAGAAACCACGCAAATTTTTCGTTTTTGAAGTAAAAAATTATTATTATTATTCTAGTGGCGAAAAGGTGGACATTTGACATTAAGGTGCAGTTTTTTTTTATGAGGCACGCTATTTTGTTTTAGTATTCCGTTTAAAAAATTTAAATGTTTTGAGTATTTTTTTAATTATGAAGCAAAATGTCCATCAAAGTAGATGTGGGGTAAGTTCGGCCAGGTTGATCAACTTGTCCCTCTGCATTAAATGGAAATAATAACTTATATTTTTAGTCAGTTCAGTTGTTTCCAATGAACTTCAATCAATTTTACAGCAAATTGGGGCTAATAATGCCTAAGGTGCATGGAAGCATTCTCTAAAAGTGTCGAAATCGGGCTCATAAGAAGTGCTCATCTGAACTTGACGCCATTTTGATTTGAATTAACTGCAATAGCGAATGTTTGTTACTTGTTGTGTTTCGAATAAAATTTTCCATTATAAATTCATCCTTTTTGTCCTTTATGGAGCTCATTTTCCCACTTTTAAACTCCTAGTGGACTTTAAACCGCTAGTGGACTTGGCGCATTTGAGACAATATTTTTCCCCAGCGGTTACATGTTTTCAATTTTTTTTAAAATTACATAGAGAAGCCAGAGTGGGCACCGTGGCTTAATCGTTAGTGCGTCGGACTGTTAAGCGAGAGTACCTGGGTTCGAAACACCACAAACAATTTTCATAGTCCCACCTCCAGCGAACGACTGGCAATCCTCCTGTAGCACTTCTGTCACGGAAAGCTTTCGCAATTCGCCATCCGGAACCGGCAATAAACTGTAGGCCCCCTTCAAATGTGTCAAATTATAACGCGCACAACACAGTGGAGGCGCGAAAAGTTAGGCTCTGGCCCTTCGTGGGCTGTTACGCCACTAATGATGATAAAGAAGCCAGATATTCATTCTTTCAATTGATGCTGGGCTCATAGTTGTATTACGACTAGGTTTGTATTTATTTGATTTCAAGTGGAAAGTGGCCCAACTAACCCCGCCCTACCCTACACTTGATTATTTTTTTTACGACTATCGAATCTGCTCTTCCATAAACACAAATAATCTCATACCATAGGACACAGGTGTCTAAAAACTTTGCCAAGGTGTTTCATAGAAGACAAGATGTTTTTTTTTAAAGGTATCCCTTTTACCCAACACTTTCTAAAGGCAATACTATTCGCAGAAGCCATAAAAAAATATACCTAACAGCTTCTAAACGTTAAAATTTAAAATGTTTAACGGGCGACGTACTACTGATTACTCTACATTCTCACAGATAACGCAGTGCTTGCACATTCTTTTCATTATTATCGTGAATAAACCTAAATTAATGAACAAATTCGTTAAAATTGTTGCACACTTCGAGAAGACGAAGAAAAACTAAATTTCCCTATACCTCTTATGATTTCTGTAATTCTGAAAATTTTCCATCGACTTCAATGGAGCAAGATCTCTTTGTTATTGCTATTTCACTCAGACGGAAGAGTTTTTTAAAAATGAAAATAGTTATTCATATCCAAGAATAGATTAACAGAGGGCACCAATTAGAAGCTCATGGTATTATTTCCGAAATCTCTGAGGAAGTTAGTACAACATTTGATCTGTAATTGGTGTCAATTATATTCCTATACGTATTCATTGAGCCAATTAAATATTGTACGCAAGCTCAAGAAAATTTAATCTGTATTTGGGGTATTCGATTTCTTGCCGGGAGTCTATAATGATGAATGAGGCCAAATATGTAAGGTACCTCTTTGCATAATAATTGAAATCTATCTACAGAAAGATATTGAAGGAGGTCATACATATTCGACATTTTTAAATAAATCTAAGTATCAATCAAATTTGTACTTAAACACATTTCTTGTGTTTGGAGAAGATATGGACATATTATGATACGGAAATATAGCCATAACATTTTTTTTTTACATAATTTAAGAAATATTCATCTTAAAAGTAAAATGAGTGCGTAATTTTCTTACGTTGTCCCACCAAATTAAATAGATCAACGAAAAATCACCCGATTCTGATAGCCAGTTGATCTTCATATAAACTTGTCTAGGAAAATGTTTTATGCATCAAACCTAAAAAGCTAAAGGCTAATATAAAAATTAATTATTATTAAACAATCTAACTACAGCGATGAAAATAAGCAGAAGCAGCTTACAGTGTACATTTCAGTGACAAATTTGACATGAAAAGGATTGCATATGATTAAAGTCTTTGGGACGTTCTGTAAATTAATAAAACACAAGGCGTTACACCTTATAAACTTTATTTCATTTCTTGACTCAGTATGTTGTTTCATATTTATAGGTCTTTTTATTTATTAAAAAAGTAAAACTATTACAGTATATATTATTTTATTTTAATTAATTATTTCACACAAAATATAAATGAAATGAGTGATTGAACAACAGCTTCAACGGCTTCTTCAACAGCTTGGTTGCGACTCGCTCTTTCAAAAAAGGGTTCTTCTCGTCTTAATCGTCTCGTCCTTTTGTTCATTCGTTCGTCAGTGCTTAATGGCACGGGTGCGTTCTTATTGTCTGTGGTCTGTTCACATTCTACATATTTGTTGTTAGTTATTTCATAACATGCATTCTATACCATTTCACTCGTTCATAAAACCTGACTTGGGTCTATAATTTTTTTTTATTTTGCAGTAGCCAACTCTACATTTTTGCTATCACAGACCTTAACCCACCTTCCTCAAATTTAAGTCCTAAAAATCTGAGACCAGCCCCAGCCCTATAACCTCTGTCATTTTCATTCACTCACCGAAAATTTCAAACAAAAATATCTCGTGACAGTTCTTAACCCTTGGGCTGCATACATTAACATGTTTCTGCGTCCCTGACTTTTCAAAAACTGTCAGATTTTGGAAAATGTTGCCAAATTAAAACCACCAAACCAACTCTGAAAAGTCCGCCTAAGGACGGCTCGGGTTTGTTCATAAAAATCCATTTCATTTCACTGTTTTGTTCTCTCCGTTTTTTGCAACACCCTTTTCTGCCACCCACACTCAAAGTAGGCATCGTTGCAGCTGAACCTTCGAACGCCGCCGAAGCCAATGAACCTCTCCAACTGCAACAGTTGCCAGAGGTTAGGGGGTCCCTGGAGAGCAAAATTAATTTTCCTCTGACATGTCACTGCTGTCACACAGCCCCGCCAGATTGTTCACATTCCACACTCGCATTGAGATGAAACAAAAAAAAAAAAAAAAAAATCTGAAGCCCAGCAGGACCAACACAAAAAAATGAGTCCTTTGTAACAGAAAATGATAAAACTAATAAATTAAATTTTGTGCTTCCATTCAACGGCAATCGCACACCCACACAAACCTCAAAACAGCTCACATGGTGCGAGTAGATGAATACGGATATCCGGTTACGTTCGAAGCCAGAGGACTGGTCGAGAATCAGATGTACGAGTTCTGGGTATCGGCCTCAACATCTGTGGGTGAAGGTGAACCAACATCGGTGGTTGCCCAGGCCACAAACACACGAGGTAAGTACACACCGATGTGTCTGCTTGCTGTTTTGATGCCCCACGAATCCGTTTCCCCCACCCCATCTCATAATACCACAAATTTAAATAAATCCAAAATAGGGACAATCAAAATGTGAATTTAAATGACTTGAAGCCATGGAAATGCAATGCAGGCGAGGCTGTGGATGCCAAAACTGCTGGACGAATGCAATTCCGACTCGAAACCGAAACAATTTCCTATTTACCAATACACACCGTTCCCGGCCCGCAGAGTCCTTACCGCAATTTCTATTTTGAAAATGTGAAATCCTACTCCTCTCCTTGCGTCTGTAGATTTGTATGAGAGAGCATGCATTTGCAATAATTTGTGTCTTGCAGCACCGGCTCGGATTGCCTCGTTTGGACAAACGATACGTAAGGCTGTCGGGACTGGTTTGATTCTGGAGTGCCTGGCTGTGGGTAATCCCACCCCTCGGGCGCGATGGCTGACGAGGGATCGTCCGGTGACATTCAGCCCGTTCTACGAGGTCACCAACGAGGGCAACTTGAAAATTCATCGTGAGTATTTTGGGCGGGGGGTTTTTTAAGAGAGAATTTTTCCTTTTCGTTTTAAAATTTTTGTTTGACTTTTCTAACTAAACGTGATAACAGCTCATAGACAGTCTGCGCGACAGAATGTGACACTCACATGAGGTGGTGGGAAGACTGACTTTCAATGACTTCAAAAAACAGGAGATCTTTCACCCTACAGTGCTGATATGTTCAAGGATTCTGGACAATTTTGGACTGAGACCAAGAGGCACGAAAGCTTTTAGTCCCATCAGGATATTTGATAACCTAATATCTCGCACAGACTGGCTTGAAAACTGGCCAGAAGAGTTTGGATAGATAAAAAATTGGCCATTAAGTTTTATGTGGAGATCGTTCGGGATGTCATGTGAAGTGAATTCTAATACAGTCGAAGACCTCTAAGTCGAATTTTCACGGGATCTTAAAATTATCTCAAATTAGTAAGAGGGCTTTTTCGAAAAATTCGAGTTAGAGGGATTAATATTTTTTTTTTGTTTAAAAGCCTTTATGTAATTGTAATTTTGGATTGAGTCTTCAAAATTGGAGAATAAAGCCTTTTAAAAAAAGGATTCTATTTTAAAAAGCCAGTGTTGGAGATCATCCGGACTCCCAAAGCATTTACTACATGAAGCTTGAAAACATCTCAGATACCTAACTGTTTTTATAGTTAAAGCAAATTGTTAGAGGCCAACCAACAACACAATGAATAAGCAGCGCAGTCATTTATACAGAGCCGGACGGTTGTGTGAATAAATAGCCTATAGCTTATTTGTGGTTGTGTCTAGACGACGATTATCCGGCCCTAGACAACAATTGTGCTCTCCCAACATGATTATGCTTCGAGAACCGTTGGCGAATAGTTTCGATTTTCTCAAATTCTTTGAATTCGATGTTTGCCGTGTAGGTCGCCATGCAAATCCTCATTCTTGCTGTGAACATTCTCTTTCTTTCTTGCATAGGTAAAGGGCAATATAAGGGTAACCACATGCGCTTTTTTCTCCGCCGTGTTTACACTAAAAAATCAACATGAAATGAAAGGTGTTCGTCGTCCAGTGCCAAATTGAGAGAAAGTCAGAGCATGCAGTACAAGTTGCGTGCTTGATACAAGTTTCGAGAGGATATTTTTTGTTTATTTTTTTGGCGAAAAAAAAAAAATTCGACTTAGAGGAATTGAAAATAGACCAAAAGTCGAAAAAATGTTTTCGAATTAGAGGGCTTCGACTGTATTTTGATAACACTTTGTATTAGGTGTACAACTTTGATTCCGCCGTTTTGCAATAGATGGCTGTAGCGGTAATTGGTAGTCAAAGTAAATAGATCACAGATGTCAAACAATAAGCTTAGGTATTTGTGTTATGTTTACAAATACCTAAGCTTATCGAGCCATCGAAATATTAGTCGATTTGTGTCTGCATCATAAAGTTATTCTCGATAAAACATTTCAGCTTACGAGCCAAATTCTCGTCCTTTACCGAGGTTTCAATTTTCTGTTTTATAAATATGAAGAAATCTGCGGCTGGGGCTCATCGAATGCTCTCAAATATGGTGAGGCCGCTATAAGTGAAAGAACGTGCCAAGAGTGGTTTCAACGCTTCAAGAACGGTGATTTTAACGTCGAAGATCGGCATGGCGGTGGAAAAGAGAAAGTTTTCGAAGAAGCAGAACTGGAGGCAATGCTTGATCAAGACTCGCGTCAAACGCAATCGAATCAAATGGAAAACGAATCATAAATGTATCACCACTTTATTACAGTTAAGCCTCGAATTTCGAAAAAAAAGCGGCGGAAGCAAAGTTGTCCTCGACTTTCGGAAAAAACAGAGGAAGCAAAGTCGTACATCTAATAGTTAAGCCAACGCATAGCTTAAAGGATTGCTCTGCTCAAATATCTGATATATTAGATTGTCAAATATGTCCCTTCCGCCTTTTTGTCTTTTGAATTTTCCGGCTATGTAGAAAGCTCGTATCATCATTTGAAAGGTCTTGACATAACCTACAAAACGACGCTATGCATGATTAGTTTGGATACGAGCTCTGTAGCGTACACAGCCGGAAAATTCAAAAGACAAAAAGGCGGAAGGGAGATATTTGACAACCTAATATATATCTGATATCGAATCAATTCTAAATTCAATTTACTTCTCGAGTTATCTTTCCAGTTAATGTCGATATAGAGCCATTTTAACATCGAAGCCACGAAATGTCACTTTTATCGTTTGATGTTGAAATCTAATCACTTGCCAAACCCACGAAATGTCAGATTCGTATAAATGTTTGTAGTACTTTTGGCGTGAGTACCGGAAGTGCTAATAGCGGGACTATAAAATGATATGAAAAAGCGTAAAAACATCGAATCATAGTTTCCTCCGCTACAAAGTATAGGTAAACTTAAAACTCTTAAGTATTGTAATACTTACATCAGTTGATAAATAAGTTTAATTGCGGAGATCATCCAGCTGTAAACCTTCAATCGTTCATAAATGCGTAGGCAGCGAATTTACGCAGCTCGAATTGTTCTCTCTCTTTGAACGCAGCCTTTATCACAATGAAAAAAGTAATATTCAGTAAAAACACAGCAATTTCGTGTTTAAAAATAATAATGAAAAATTTGTCAGTGGAAAATATATGATTTTGTGCAGAATATTGAATCTAGAGATAGACTCCGATTTTGTTCATGCAACCAAAACGAGCACTTTTCAATGTTCGAACTCGGTAACAAACAAAATGAATATCGACATTGATAAATTATTCTAGTAGACTCTCTCTTAACTCTTTCTTTTGCTTACGAAGCTTAAGTATGCGTCTTAGCTTTGTCCAAAATAGGACAATGTCAGCTTTGGCGAATCCCAACTGACCTTTGAAAAGTGAATAGAAGACAGCTTTGAAAAGCAACAACCTGGTTGAATACTTCCCCAGAACTTTTAAGTAACATAATTCGCATGTCGTAAATAAAAAAGAAAGAGATATTTTTTAATCGCACAGACTTAACACATTGAATGCCACGCTATTTACGAACAAACTTAGTGCTGGTCACCGGTGACCCCCATGGCATTCAACGTGTTAACAATGTTGCATTGAAGTGATCCAAAAGTTTCAAAAAACATTTTCAATTTCAAATTATAAGTTAGAAAGAGTTGTCTCCTCTTTCGATTCTTAAACATTCTGGCGATGTACTGCCCTTTTTGCTATCCATGTCTCAAAAAAGGCTTGTTCTCGATAAACATTTTATATATTCGAGAAGCTGTACAAAACAAGAATAATCGTTGTTTGTTCGTCTTGCTAATGCGTGTCACCAATAAAAATAAACCTTTACAACTTAATTTCAATATTTGTATGAAAAAAGAAATAAATTAAGACCCACTGAGCCTCTCACAACTGCGGTGATTTTTCTCCCGGTCACCCACAAAATACGCGATTTCCCAACAATCCTTGAAAGTAAATAATCAATCACACTTCCAATATGAAAAAGGATATCCCTTCGATAAAAAAAAACACCCCCCTGCCAAACACACTGTGGCCTCGCGTTGTAGTCCTCCCCCCACAGGTGATGCTCACATTGCAGGTGAGTCGTCCTCGTAATGGAAAACTTTCGTAATGCGATTTAATTTCCCTTTCACCGCTGCACCGTGGAAGGACGGTAACGAACAAAAATAACATTTTCACATATCCTGACAGGACGAAAGGACGACACAACATAAAACTACGAGACGTCATTCTCTGTTTTTCGCTTCCATTCATTTTCTGTTTTTTTTTTTTTTTTTTTTCGACTCTTTCATTTTATCGTACTCCCCTCCTTCTCATTGTGAACAGGTGTCGAGAGTAGTCTCTCCGGAAATTACTCCTGCACGGCAAACAACCTTTTCGGCAGTGACGAAATCCATTACCAGGTGATAGCAATGAAGCCGCCCGCCTCCCCTCAAATCATCGTTCAGTACGCGTCAGCGGAAAGCATCCGCGTGAGTTGGGACGCTCCCGACGACGGTGGAGCTCCGCTGCAGGGCTACACGATTTCTTACCGCGTCATCGGCGGTACATGGTCACAAGTGGAGCTGACCCCCGAAAATACCGCATTCACGATAACAGGCCTCAAGTGCGGCAACCAGTACATCATCAAAATGTCCGCGCACAACGTAGTCGGTGATGGGCCGGCCTGCGAGGAGATAAACGTTTGGACCAAGGGCAAAGGTGAGCTAGACGTGTGTGTGGTTGAGTCAATTAAAATTATTGATCCATCCAATGTGCGTGCGTTTGTTAACGGTCATTCACTCTGAGTGAACCGCAAATTGATTTTGAACATTCGCTCGGCATACATTGGCCAGCAAATTGCAATTAAATTATCATTTTGTTTCCCCTCTTTCTCTTTCTCTCGGTTGGATGCAGCCTCACAGGCACCGAATGGCAACGAACTAATCGCCACCAATTCGACGTGCGTTAATTTGAAATTGGCAACATGGAACAATGGCGGCTGTCCAATTAGTCACTTTGCAATTGAACATCGCCCATTAGGTGAGTTATTGTGTGCGGTAATGGGAAAAGTAATGCGCCAAATGAGTTAACAGTTTCTAGGGCTACAATGACGCTCTCTGGTGGTAATTGAACATTTATGTGACACATGGAGCCGTGTGACTAAATACGGAGGCTGGGCGTGATGCGTGCTGGGGAATTGTTGGATAGGAATTTAAGAGAAAGCTCACGCATAAAAACATTTTATTACGTCCCAGAAGTGCTCAAGAACCTATTTTTTATATCTCAGTTAGAAAATGAACAGAAATCGAGGTCTGAATAGGAGATGGAATAGGCTTTAAAGTTGCTGTTGTGGATGCCACTCAAAACGCTGTGTGATAAATTTGAACTAAGATAAGGACCTCAAGGAAAATATTGCGACTGCATTTTAAAATATCATAAAATAATAGCTGTGATACATTTTTAAAGCCATAAATTACACAAAAGGAACGGAAATGTCTTGATTCGTAACTGCAATTTATTAAAAAGCAATAAAACGTGTTTAAAACCTCGTGAGGTTGATCAAATCATTGAAAGTGAACTGCTGCAAGCTTTTATTTTTAACGTTTCAACTCTTTTTCTCTAGTATACGAGTATATCTTGCACATTCCTTCATCACCTCTTGAATTATACGAATAAATTATAAGTAGCAAGCAATAAGTACATCCAAAATAATTTTATGTGCTCTAAACAAATGTGTTAATTCTCTTTTGGCATACAATTTTGAAGCACAATCTTCGAATGGTGCATAATGAACTCCAAAGAATCCTCCGATTTAAAACATAACATTCAATATGAGGTGGATACAGCCATAAGCTTCAGGCTGTTGAAATATAAATATCACACCCCATTATGTCGGAAACTTAATCACTAGACATTATGTGCAAAGCTTAACCACTAAGCGGTTTTATTTTCTCACTTATTAGTTTGTATTATTAATTAATCTCACAGAAATCAAAATCTGAGCACATATGAATCTCATTAATGGAAACATTAGCCTTAAAGTGCTTTTTACGATAACATGATGGTCGGTTGAGAATTAGGTCAAGAAACAACTAAGGCCACTTCATAACTCAGCACTTTCTGTAGAGAGAACTTGAAAGAGCCTGATTTGTGGCAACTTTAAACTTAATTAACATAAGAACATTTGCTTATCATAAGTCAAATTGTGCGGGTTAAGAGTTTCAGAAATATGTCGCTTAAAAAATGTTGTTTCGAAAACATGGTGAAGTGTTTTAATATTTTACACCAAAATTGTTCAACCAAAGTCTACAAAAAGTAAGATTCTAATTAGATAATACGTAAAGGGTGATTTTTTAGCTATTATCTTTTTGGCAACACTTCTTTAAACAGCTGACGCACGTTTCGTGTTTTGTTTCACTGTCAAACATCTTCAGTTTGGTCTATAATTTAACCATGAATCGTCTTACAAACGAACAACGCTTGCAAATTATTGAATTTTATTATCAAAATGCGTGCTCTGTTAAGAAAATTCAGAAAGTTAAGAAAGTGTTCAGCGACGAAGCTCATTTTTGGCTCAATGGGTACGTAAATAAGCAGAATTGTCGATTTTGGAGTGAATATCAGGCAGAAGCATTGCAAGAGCTACCAATGCATCCAGAAAAAGTCACAGTTTGGTGCGGTTTATGGGCTGGTGGCATCATTGGACCGTATTTCTTCAAAGATGATGCGAATCGTAACGTAACTGTGAATGGTGAGCGCTACTGTGAGATGATATGCAACTTTTTTTTGCCCAAAATGCAAGAGCTTGACTTGCATGACATGTGGTTTCAACAAGACGGTGCCACATGCCACACAGCACGCGCAACAACGGACTTATTGGCCGCCTAGATCGTGCGATTTAACGCCTTTAGACTATTTTTTGTGGGGCTATGTTAAAGCTCATGTCTATACAGACAAACCCGCTTCAATTGACGCATTGGAATGGACAACATTGAAGCATTTATTCGTGAGATACTGGCCGAAATGTTGGAAAGAGTATGCCAAAATTAGACTAAGCGGATGGACCATTTGAGGCGCAGTCAAGGTCAACATTTGCATGAAATAATCTTCAAACATTAAATTATATGGACCGTACTATCGATTCAAATAAGGATTTCATGCATTTTTCTGAATTTTATGTTTTTTTTTTTTTTGAAAAATCTTCCTATAGCTTTTAAAAAATCACCCTTTATTATTCAGTTGTTTCCTTAAACATGCATTTAGCAAGATTAAGCAATATTTTTAACAAGTCCATTTTGTTTAAAATAAGTTCAAAGTTGTACTTGTCAGAAATTCAGGTTAAAAAAGAATTCGTAGCAACTGTGTGAAGATGGAAAACTAGGACACTGAGGTCTTCAAGTTAAATAACACCAAAGTATTATAAAAAAAATTTTAATTATGGAAAGAAAAGAAGAATCGGACCAAAACTACACTCGTAAAACACTTCAACGTTTTAAAGCCAACACAATCGTTTTTCTGCACATTTTTTTAGGCATTATTAGAAAAATAATATAAACGACTTTTGGGCTCTGACACCTAACACACGAACAAAATGTAGCCCGACAAACTTCAGTCAGTACTTGACCGGATTGAAAAAAAAATCTCATATTCCATGTAAAACGAGCAGCTCTTAACCAAAACCGCCAACCCGCAACAATCAATTCCCCCAACTCCTGGACACCCCGCAACCACAACTGTCACTCACTGCGTGAGCCCAACCACCTCGAGAGCTTAGCCCATATACATCGACGCAATTCAATTGAGTGCAACCCTCACACAAAAAACCGCAGTTCCATAAATAATCCATGACTAACATTTACATTTCAACCCCATCTCTCCCTCTCAGGTGACATTCGCTGGACAGTTGTCACATCGGACATTTCGAACGCCGAAGAGAATCGTGAAAATTTAATATTTTGTGATTTCCTACCAGCAAAATGGTACCAACTTCGAATTTCAGCAACAAATGATGCCGGCAAAACCACCGAACACTACCATTTTGCCACAACCACTCTCGACGGGGTGGCCATCCCTGCGCCACCAGTCTTCCCCTCGGAGAATGACTTGGTCAACAATTTAATAAATGCTGGTCCTGCCAATGATTGGTTTTCAACTTTAATTGTCATCATCATCATCACCATTGCCATCATAATTGTGTAAGTGAAAGATAAAGCCTGACGAGTTCTTTCCAAAGTCCCTTCCATCCCCCTACCCGCAAACGACACCCGAAGCGATTTATTATGGACCTTAATAAGGAAATAATGTCTGCGGTTAAAATTTTACGTTAGTCACTGGGCTGCGGCCCTCTGCCTAATGGATGTGCTGACATCTCCGGTTGGCTTTCCGTCCTGCTTTCCTCCTTCTCCCTTCTAATTCCCGGTTAAGTTGTTCATTAACTCCGGCAACAATGTCGGCAACCAACTCGTTATATCCTTTGGGGTTAATTTGGTTTCTCTCCTTTTCTCTCTTTCTCTGCTGCTGTTGGGGGGTTGGTTCGTGCCTGTTGCTAACCTACCACCACTCCAGGGGATTGATTATTAAGCATCGACGAACGTTGTGCGGACCAATATCCGACGGATACGAATCAAGAGCCCTCCCGAGCGACTACAAGGAGGATCACGACAATCGACGAAATCAGCAAGTCTACAGTGCATCTCCGGTTAAGACGGTGGACAAGGGGAACGAGTCAGGTACGATTTGGGTGGAGGTGGTTGTTTCCGGAACGTGCTCGGTCTTCATATTTCTATACTTTTCTTCTCTCTCTCTTTCCTTCCTTTTAGAAATGTACGAGATATCACCGTATGCGACGTTCAGCGTGAATGGCGGACGGACGGGAGCATCGAACCCGGCCAAGACACCAACGCGTGGGGTGACGCCCTCGACAATGGACTACACGATGCAATTCAAAACGTTCGGCCATCCGGAGGGCGATAATTTGAATGCGACTGCCTACCCAATCCTTCCCAGCTCCGGTTTCGGGCACGTTAAATCCAAGTCGAGCTGGCATAAGCAGCGGTACTACAACACAGACGGTGAGTAGGACGGTGAGAAAAGTCCTTTTTTGTATCGAACGTGTATTTGCTCAGCACTTGGCGGAGAATGGTTTTAGATTTTGCCCGGTTGGAAGTTGATTTGAGTTTTGGGGAGTGTTTTTTTTTTTTTTTTTCGGCAAAGAGGATTTTCTAGCTCGTTGCTGCAAATAGCGATAAGGATAACGATATTGCTTTGGAGGGTAGCGGAGCAAGGGTGATTTATCGTGAGTGGGTGGATTTTGGTTTCGATTTTGGTTTCAAGCCAACATAAATTTGTTTTTTTGATGCTGCAACAGCTAGTGAATGAAATATTGAATTTTTAAGTTTTTCTGTCTGAAGGTTGCACTCATGGACGGAGAAAAAGTCTGGCCTGTAAAGTGTGCAACAGTGTTCATAGACTTAGGCTCAGGGCAATCAGAGTTAAAGGTTTTCCAATGGGAGTGGAATCCTCAAAAGTAAACATTAGATTTGTTAAATTATACCGCCCACAACACACTAGTTGCGCCAAAAAGATAGTCTCTGTGGATGGCTCTCAACGCCATCCAATTAAAACAATTTATATTACTCAAAACTGATATCTTCTTTTTTTAAAGTTTTTGTATATTCTACTGGAATGTTTTTCTCGTCAGCCTATTATAATCATATAATCCAACTTTTAGTTTAGCTTTCGAAACTTCACTTCCATTTATGCTCTCAATTAGAATTTGCAGTGAACTCAACAAATTTCCAGTAAATTCACCATCGATTTCTTTGTTTTCAGGTTGAGGACAATTTTATTTACTTGAAAATAAGAGAGTGAAAATTGAAACATGAATAAAATGAGTTAACATTTTTACAAATTTGCACTTAGCTGCTCCCGCGACTTCGTCCGCGTGAATATCAATTATTGCGCAGTACATGCTAAATTTCGTCATAATCCAAATCGGTAGTTTAGCGTTAGAGATAGACAGACAGGCAAAGGTTTTTCAAAAACTGTTATGACATAGCTGCGCACTGCGGGTTTCAACACGTTTTATGGAAAAAACCTACTAAAAATGGAATGGTACGGAACTGAACACAAATAATGAAGGAACACTGGAAGTTTCGTTAAAATTAGATCGCTAATTTCGTAAACATTGCAACTACCAATATAGCTTTTTGAAATTTTTTTTTCTCTACTTCGACTGTATCTAGGTAGTTTTTCGATATTAAATCGTCGATGCTGGTTACTTTTTCATCTGATCCGCGACGAATTTCAATTCTGTTTTCAAAATGAGGCACATGTTTACTGCTTCCACCGAAATGCGCTCTCTAAAGAATTGTTTTGTTATATGTTAGGTCACCGACTAAAACGCTACGCGTGTTTATTTTTTTGGCCGCTTTATTGAGATCTTCGTTACACTTTACAGAAAGTACTTAGCCTAGAAAACGCTAACTTAACTAATGTATGATCTTGCGATATCATACGATTATTCCTTATGTAATTTAAAATGATTGTGTGAGTGCATGTAAAGAGGGTACCGGGTGTTACGATTTTTAAGATAATTTATTATTGTTCCTTTAGAAAATGATTTCTTGATTGAAAAATAATGTGTTCCTCTATAGCTTAATCCTGATTTAAATACTAAAAACGCATTATAAAATATGTTTTTTTTTTTTGCAAAATCAAAGACCACACGGCCACTCTTGTTTCTTTTAGCAGCGTGCTCACTAAAGAGATACGCTGTAGTTCCCCTAACTATCAATGGTAACGTTTATACATGGGCTTATAACTTGGGTGATTCTACCCATGATTTTATTAGAGCTTCAATACGCCTGAGTACTTTTGCTGTAGAACAGAATACTTTTTAGACATGGCACTTTCCCATTGGCTATAATCTTCCGACAAAAAATCAACGATCTGGTATCGTTGTCTGTAATGCGCACATTTATGTTAACCTATACACATAGATCCATATTTCATATGCCATATATGTATGTACCTCTATCTATACAGCACGCTGTCAACGCAATCATCTTCATGCTAACTGCGTGCAAATCGTAGTTGAGCAAATAGGGGTTGAATGAATGTGAAAAACACCACTGAGATCGCGTAAATTTCAGCCAGAACTTTATGAATTAAAAAAACTTTCAATCGGCGATTCCTCGGGTTTCGTCTACTAATCGATACTTTTATACTTATTTTTTCTTAACGCTTTCACTAAGATCTACAAAACTGCGTTTTCGGATTTTCGAAATTCGCATATCGACGTTTTATCGTTTTTGGCCAAATGTTCCAAAACTATTGAGGCCAGAATGCTGAAATTAATTTTTTTTAATTACTCATCGAAGTCGATTTTTTATAATTTTTCCAGATTTTTTAGGGAAGCGGTATGAAAATTAAAGGCGGGATTAGCTTTTCGACTTTGTACAGAACCGTAGAAATGAATATTGTGGATCTACCTTAAAAGATAGACATATGCTGTCGCTGACTTTTTTTCAGAACTTTTTGAGGCGCTTAAGTCCTCTATACATTATTTTTTTGTATCTTTAACTGTTTAGACAGCGCCCGCCTTAGAAGGTTGCCATTTCCCGATTTTTCCACAAATCACATTTTACCGTTAACTTCTTGTATCCAAATGTCCAGAAAATATAGCCAAATATAGCCCAGAAAGCCAACAATAATACTGGTGAAAACTACATGAAAATCCATTCAGTAGTTCCAGAGATTAGCGCGTTTAAACAAACAAACTCTTCACCTTAATATATTAGTATAGATATAGATATTGTGCTACAGGTGCGCGCTGTAGCTTAATCGGTTAGTGCATCGGACTGCTAAGCTAGAGTACCTGGGTTCAAATCCAGCCCGGAAAAAAAAAACTACAACAAACATTTTTCAAGGCCCAAACAACATTTTTCAAGTAAATGCTCGACAATCGGCATTTACTTTCAGTTTGTTTTTATTTGGTTTTTGAAAATTACACTTCCAATTATGTTTCGCATTGTTTGAAATTTATTTCATTATATTTATTTGCAAATATTAGGTCGTCAAATATCTCCCTTTCGCCTTTTTGTCTTTTGAATTTTCCGGCTACGTACAAAGCGCTTTGTACGGAAAATAATATTTGACAAACTAATATATCACATGAAACTCCAAACAAAAAACTCGTGGACACACCAATTTTTTCACTCGACTTACAGAGCACATTTTTTGGCTCTCCCTCAATTTCTCCTGTACACAAATTTCTTTGTCCGTCGATTTTTGTGGCTCGTAAGTTTACAGGAAAAGACTAAGGCTTACAGGAGAAAGATTATTTGTTCCTTATCTCTTTAATCAAACCTTTTCACACAAACCACAGAGTGAGATCTTTTGTATAGTTAAAGAAAATCGTCCTATTTTAAGAAGCAAAAAACTGCTAGACCTAATTTGTCTTTAGAACAGAACGGATTTCATAAGCCGGTTAAGTAGACCATAGTTTGTTAATTATCAGCCTAGAATTGACCAAAGTAACGACCAACAAAGTAATGATCAACAAATCAATCGCCACCAAATTTACCAAAAGTGCAATCACTAGCCGTCTTTTAAGAACAACCCCATTTAAAGTCAGTCCTCAAAATTGAGTACTTTTCTTCTTACAGACGATTCAACGCTCAGCAAATCCATGACCATGGTGGCGGGAGCCTCGCAGGGCCACATAAAAAAGTCCAGCCGCGATGGGAATCGCATCAAGGGTCAATCACGTGTAAACAGTGACCCAAGCCACTGCGGGTCCGAGTCGGACACCAGCGTCAGTCCCAGCACTGAATTCTCCAATATGCCTACGTATCGAGTTCCTGTCAAATCGTCGCGAGGAGGAGGTGCGTGTGGACTCCCCAGAAATCTCATCTACTCATTTTAATTACATCCTTGGTCCTTTGAATTTACAGACCTCTTTCGGCCGGACTCCAGCACCGAGTCGAATAACGATCAATCATCGCCGGTCGACCGTAGAATAAACACGCCCAGACACCTAAATGGTGGCGGAGGCGGTGGAGGTGTCGTCGGCGTTGGCGTTGGCGTTGACAAGCGCTCAAATCGAAATCGCAACCATCCGGCTCTTGATCACACAAAGGAGAGTCACTCGATGGATTTGATCTGTCCTGGAAGTAACAACAGGTAGTTCAGGTACCTAAACCCCAACAAACATTAAACCTGTCAACCAGTGTTGTGCTCCTTTATTTATTTCACGAAAAAAAAATTTAAATTTAAACGAAGGAGTACCGCCATAATGTGACACATAAGCGAGAAATACTTTTTTTTTTTTGTTTTGCCGTGCGGCGAGACCTAATTGAATTTCCGCTACAGAATGGGGTTGAAGCTAGAGTTCCGGAGGAAGGACGAAAAAAGGACGACGTTTTTTTTTTCATTTTCTTGTGAATGAAACTCTAAACTTATTAAGCTCATTACTTGTAGGATGAAATCATAAAAAAAAAAGTTTTTAACTTTTATTTCTCTCATTTCATCCGTTTTCGTTTTTCTTTTTTTTTTTGCACGTCCTTCGACATCTTTTACTTTCTCGTCCCTGTGTGTATCTGCTCATCCATTGACCTCCCGCTTCCCCGTTCACCTGCGATGATACTAAACTCGTACAGTTTAGACAGTGAGGTTAATTCAGAGACAGCTGCAACAGCGGCGGCGGCAGTTGCCACGGGTGTTGCCGCCGGAGATTTGGGATTTCGTCCACCTTCAGGATTCACGGATTCCAGGGAGTTTAGTGAGGCGGAATGTGATAGAGAGCAACGGGCACTGGATCTGGAGGTACAGCGAGTTATGGAGAATAATGACGGGCAGTTACAGAAGATGGACAGAGAGGAGTTAACCTCACTGTTGGCAAGGTGAGTTGAACTATCAAGTTTTTTCTTTTTTTTCCTGTTTGTCTTTCTTTTTCACAAGTGGAGGAAAAGCATCCTTAACTTGAAGTGAGTGGAGATTATGGAACCGATGGCGGTTGCAAAATTGTAAAGAATTTCTAAGGGTATTTCATACCGCCACGGAATGGTTTTGACGAGCCGAAGTCTCTACTCGAGGACTTCTTTTTAAATGCTAATAAAGGTGTCATAAAAAGAGTGTGAGATGCCATCTGAAATCTTCATTGAGACAACCGCTTTTCAGGCGACGAGTGTTTCTACTCGAGGGCTCCTTTTTAAAGACGTAACGTCGTAAAGCGAGTGAGAAGAGATTTTCTTTAACCTAAGCGATCTCAACAACTCTAACGAAGTATAGAATTAAGCCCTAAGACTTTAATTTTACAGATGATGTTTGAATGGTATTTGAAAGCTGACCTTATAAGTTCTAACTTTTGGTTGATAGTTATTTCGGACATAAATGTTTCGCCCTTATTTTCCTATCGAACATACGCGTAATGCGCGAATAGAAGAGCAAAAACTAAAAATTCTACGGCCCATTTCATGTCTTTGCTTAGAAAATAAAGAGAAATCACTGCACTAATTGTTATTGAAGGATCCTTAATTATAAGGATACCGCTCGTTTTGATAAAAACAAGCAAAAGCCAAACGTTAAAATTATAGAAAAAGAACTTTTTGTTGAAAGTGTCCCCTAAGTGTTTGAAAAATGTTCAATAACTCTGTAGATTTTTTTGCTTTTCTGGCAAGTTCACGACAAGCTGACAGTTTGGAGATTTTATTTGATTTAAATCTTCTTGACAATTCAAGAGAGTTGAGATGCACATGAAAATTAAATATATTTTAATGTTTCTTTATAAAGGAGAGTTGATGGGAATAGTGTATTTAGTTTTTTAATAAAGGTAGTCAGTCTGACGTCCATCTGAGTTTATTTCAGAAGTATTTTATTCAAAGCCACATCTCATCTTAGTCAAAATGTTTGACTTAGAAAAAAGCCTTGGGAAAATGGAAACAAGCTAAGTGCGACAAGTAAGAACGAAAAAAAAAACGTAAGAGGATTTCCTAAAAGGCTTTACCAGCGTAACAGTAATAGGGTAGTAAAACTTTTAACTAACGATTGCTGTCTTAGCTGCATACTTACAGTGGCGTGCAAAAATGGATGCATACTCGGCGGTCGTATGGTTTTTTGTAAATCAAAAACCTCCCATTTGACCAATTTGAATAATTTTTGTGTTATGTGAACGGCGAAAATTCACAAAAGTTCATCTTGAACCCAATGTATCCATTTTTGCACGTTTGTTCATTTTTGAAAGTTGTTGGTCAATCCTAGTTTTCTTTTGAACTAGAAGACATAAGACCATTCGGTTTTTTTTTTTTTGTTCGCCTCAAAATGAACGTGAGCATTAATGGCAAGGTCCTAATTTAGTAGTAGTAGTAGTAGTAGTAGTAGTAGGTGGATGGTAAGGTAAGGAGGGCCTTCTTAAGCCGATTCCCAGCGTTGTCAACTTTGATGTGAAAAAAAAAAAAGAAAACTTCTGGAGTTTTAGTAAATTTTAGGAAATATTGTTTTATATCACGGAGATGACGATGATGGCGAATAGATAATGGGGATTGCGAGGGCGCTAAGTTACTTAGCGTTAAAAGTTGTTGCTCGGCGATGGAGAGATGGCACAGACTCTGGGGTGATTCTATTAAAGTTATGGGGATAAGAGGGAAAGATGGGATACAATCATTTTTTGAGAAGAAAGGCAAGATGAGTTGTTTGAAGTTTCTAAGAGCACAATGGAAAATGACAACAATTTTTTCTTGCTTGCTTATGCTGATGATGATTATGAAGACTATCGTCCATGAACAAGCATCATGGGAAGACAATTCACTGCTGGCACACTTTCTTCTCAACTCCAGCAGACAAGTTGTGTCATGCATGTTGTTGTGTCAAAGAGCCAGAGGTATATTGATTTTCTTTGCTTCTTTGACGAATTTCATAAGGAAAAACAAAACTTCCTTTGTGATACAACAAAGTCGTTTTCAATAGCGAAAAAAGTGTTCTTAATCCAAGTGAAATTTGAAGATTTGCTTACTCAAAATCACCGAAAGCGTAGCTCACATTTCACGGCTTTGGACGACCAAAAGGAATTGGTTCTTTCAATCAACTAAAATCTCATCTTCTCTAGTTTCTTTAAGTAACAGATTGCTATGTGAATCCTTTACGTTACTTGATTCGGGTTTATTTTAGATTCGTTCCTGGCAAGTTACAACGAATGTAGACAGAGGAAAAAAAGAGATAATTGATGCATGATTATGACTTTTATTCACAACAATTTCGATAAAGTGGGTATTATAACCTGGCTTAGCAATCGTGCTGTCTGATGAAAAGCAGTGCACGTTTAACTTTACCTACAAAGTTCGTAAAAAAAATCTTCGCTCTTATTGCTCTTCTAATTTTGTCCATCGTCTCGTAGCAGAGGGATTGTTTCTTAAATTGCTTACGAGTCTAACACCGACCCTGACAAAGTCTGACTTTGTGAGTGTCGAACAGTCTGATAAAGATAGGAAAATAGTTAACCAGGCGCACGGTCTATGCGGAACTAATCAGACACAGAATTTTATTGGTAAGGACTTTGGTTGAGCATCTAATTGCAAGAAAACCAAGGTAAACTTTCATAACTCTCAGAAAACTGCGTAGTTTGAAATTCCATTTTTTTTTTTTAGAGGCTCACTTTTTACGGCCAGGGAAAGTAAATTCATTAACCGAGTTTTTTCTCTGATGGACGCTTTCGAGAACGTCATAGTAGCTAAACTGAATTTTGCGATATCAGGTAGTAAGTCCGTGAGTAAGTGAGATCGGCCCTACATCAGCCTACCAATTGAACTGAGAATAAATACCCTTGCAGCATCCGAAGGACTACGCTAAACTTACAAAAAAGATCCGAGCAAGGCAAAGAAGTGTGTATTTTGAAAAAAATGAAACGAGCAATTGCAACCTAATAATTTGAGGGTTGTAATGGTGATTTCTGCCAGAGAGGCAACCTCACAGCTAGCTTCCACCTCGAGGAAAATGTGCCATCGTTTAGGGCTATCCAAATTGTCTACACGTATTTTTAGTCGTAACTCAAAATTAATTTTCTCAAAACTTGGAAGACCTAAAAGCATTCGGTTTTTTGTGTTCGATTGCGAATTGAAATGAGCATCGACCACAAAAACAAAATTTTACTCATGAAAATTCGTCCAAAGTTTTTTTTTTTCCATTGTTTTTTACGAAAAATTTTAATTTTCATTCAATTTGTTCAAAAACTATGAACATGAATAATTTAACTTGAATGCTTAGTTGAGGTGCAAGTTTTTGGTTTTCAAAATTGGTATAGTATACATCGTTGAAGGTGTTGTCATAGTTTTTTAATATTTTTTCCATATTAATTGATTTTTTCTTTAAATTGTCCCTATCTCCTAAACGAGTTGAAATAACTAACTGGCGAATTGATCCGCCATAAACATTCTAGCGGATTCATTGGCTATGTGATCGCTCGAAATGCGACGACTTTCGCGCGACGCGAATTCGTTTGGTCATAAATCCTATCTACCTACAGTGGCGTGTAAAAATGGATACATACTCACGGGAGGTTTTTGTAAATAAAAAACCTCCCATTTGACCGATTTTAATGATTTTTATGTTATTTTTTTCTTAGGGAGGTAAAAGTGGTTGGTCAATTCTAGTTTTCTTTTCAACTAGAAGACATAGGACCTTTCTGTTTTTTGTGTTCGGCTCAGAATGAACGTGAGCATTAATGGCCAGGTCCTAATTTAGCGCTGCGGCTTACAGCTTTGAAAGAAAATATTATCTACACTTTTTTCTATTATTGCTTATTAAAATTTTGAGTTTGTGTGCGAAATTTTCACAAAGTATGGGCATTATCAAACTAATGATTAATGTATAATTAAAGGTAAAGTTTCCGCCTTTCTAAGTTGGTATAGTACTTTATTGTAGGTGTTGCCATTGTTTTTTAATGAATTTTTTTTCAATGTTGTTTGATTTGTTTTTAAATTGCTCCTACCTCCTATACGGGGTGAGATAGACCTCCCGCCCATGGCAAAAAATGCTCGTTTTTGAACGCTCTATGAAAAACCATTATCAATTTTTGGCGTCAAACCTACCTTACTCTCCCCGCACATCAAAATAAATATTTCTCTAAACGTGCAAAAGTGGATACATTGGGGTCAAGATAAACTTTTGTGAATTTTCACCGTTCTATAGATGTGATCACAATCGTTCGTACTTCGTTTTTTTTCGTGATGAAGTAAGGAAAAAAATAACTCAAAAATCATTCTAATCGGTCAAATGGGAGGTTTTTTTATTTACAAAAAACCATACGACCGCCGAGTATGTATCCATTTTTGCACGCCAGTGTAGATGATTTTCCAGTCGAAATTTTAGTCTACTTTTGAGAAACTAAATCGTTCGATTTTTCAAAATACAAAAAAAAATAATAAAAACAGCCACCTCATAATGGGTCTGCAGAGCGATCGCCTTTCTGATATGATCGCAGTCAAGGCACGCCTGGGATGGGGACATTCGTGCCACGTGACCAAACCATCTAAGTATAGCCCTTTCCGTCCGAAGAAGTAGCTGCTCAACATTAAGCTCCCCTCGAACCGTCGTGTTTCTCCCCCTATCCCAGCAAGTTACTCCCACAACAGCACGCAGAAATCTCATCTCAGCAGCTTGTATTGCCTTTTTTTTTTTTCAACCTAAAATTTGAATCCATTTTTTTTCCACCATCTTTGTAACTTTTTCTGAAAAAAAAGATTTGTGTTGAATGTATTTGCAATACAGTCTAAGGTATCAAACAGTAACAACTTAATATTAGGTTGTCAAATATCTCCATTCCACCTTTTTGTCTTTTGAATTTTCCGGCTATGTACAAAGCGCTACAGAGCGGAAGGGAGATATTTGCCAACCTAATATATAATACGTCCTGTGCCAAATAAACTTTCTTTAGTTATTTAATACCATGAAACAATCTTGGGTGCTAAACTTTTTCCGACACTGTATTTCAACATTATTTCTTTTGTAGGACCAAAAAGACTGCTCTCACTTTATAGATCATCGATTTTTTAAGTTATCCGCATATGATCTTTTGATTATGCTTTGAGAGTAAACTCATTATCCATTTCTTTCATTGATAAAATCTTGAATTGCTAAACCTGCCAGTTATATCATAAGCCTTTTTTGACCACGTCAGCAAATTTGACAGAATAAATAAATGGATGGCTGTGAAAGGTACAGCCGAGAAGTTCATCTATCTTCGACGTCGAATTCAGTAAAAGTGAATTAAATCAATTAAGCGCTGAAACATTAAAAATTGATAAAAAAAATGTACCCCTATTTTCCGTCACAGCTCAATATCGTCAAAGAATAACGAAATTTTTTGCTGAATTAATCACAAATTCACTTGGACAGATTTAACTCAAATCTGCAAGAAATACGACGCCTATTAATTTGTCTGCATATAGATTGAAGATCTTCGAATATTGTTTAAAATGGTTCTATTATTTAAGACCTATTCGATTAGCTGCTTTTGTAGTATAAACACAAAAATATAAAAACAATCACTGTCAAATGAAATCATGGGTTTCCTTCACCAGAGATTCAGGAGTAAACCTGTAGTACCTATCTCAAAAAAAGTAATCGACAATCTATTCGATTTCAAAACTAGACATTTACATCTGCAGGCAAAGCTTGTTGTCGAGACAAAATGAAATAAAAGTTTTAAGTCTGAACCTTTATTCTTATTTAAAAAAATCTTAGTTTTCAATTTCTCCAATTCCAACAACCCCTTTTTTCTCTACTCTTCATCCCCAGGTACCATGAAAAGAAAGAACAGGAGCGACAAGAATACACTATACATGTTTAAAAAGAACAAAAAGCATATTACTCAAAATGGCATAAACAAATTAATCACTAGAATTTAATACACACAATAAACCAAAAACAAAAAATAAAATAAAAATAAAAACAATCCAAAACAAAAAAAATTATATAGGGACAACATTTTTTGTACAATTCTTCGAGACTTAAAAGAAAAAAAAAAACAGCAACACAGCAATCCTATAGATTCTGAATTTTTATCTTGTCCTCTTTTGTAAAATAATAAACAGAAAAAAATTATTTTTCTGTTGTTTTATTATTTTTACAGAGTATTTTTTTTTTAATTAAGAAAAAATGAGTATTAAATAAAATGTAATGTTGTGATATTTTTAAGAAAATCGTTTAGAAGATGTTTATAAAACTACGTTCTTGTTACGCGTGACGCATTTTAAAAGACAAATGAAAAAGAGATTTGATTCTGTATAAATAAAAATAAGCAAAAAATAAAACTGTACCAATAACAACATCAGCAGAAGAAACAAAGTTCCACAACAACTCAAAGCTATGTAAGCAAATTCCATCCTATTTACGTAGCTCAAATGCGTTTATAAAAAAAGAAAAAAATTTCAACAAAAAAAAGAAAAAAAAAATTATTGCAAAAAAATAAAATACAATGTTTGTATGTGTAAATGTATTTTTCAAGGGAAAACCAAAAAACAAAAAAAAATAACCGAAGTAAATCAAAATTTTTCTATATAAATGTGTAAATTACTATTTAAACAAAAAGTACTAAATTTAATAAAACAAAAAACACTGCCTACACATAAAAAATAATTTCATCTAAATGTTAAAAAAAAAAGAGTAACTTTTTCAATCAGATTCTATTCTCAGATTCTTCACAACAACA
This sequence comes from Syritta pipiens, assembly GCA_905187475.1. Lineage (NCBI taxonomy): Eukaryota > Metazoa > Arthropoda > Insecta > Diptera > Syrphidae > Syritta > Syritta pipiens. The sequence goes on from LR994572.1 coordinate 20,764,117, forward strand.
CACACAAACACTGTCACACCTGAGAAAAAGGTTGAACATTTGTAATTAACTTCTTAACTAATGAAAAATAACAACCCAAAAATAATTTATATAGATTAATTAAAACATTTGATAGTAAATTAAAATATAAAAAAAAAAAATTAAAAAAACGAAATAAGAAAACTCAACTGATAATAGATAAGTTAACTAATTATAAAAAATAAAAACAAACAAAATACAATTTCTATAAGTTTTAGTATAAATAACGGTGTAAAATATTTAATTAATATCAAAATAAAAATCGAATTAACTGAAGGTGTTGTTACTTGGTGTTTTTTTTTTAGTCCTGTGGTTTTGTCTGCCTTAGAAGTTGGTAAGTATTTGAATGAATGATTTGAAGGATTTATTAAAAGTGGATGCTAGTTTAATTGTACATTCTGCGCAGAATATCCTTAAGCGATTTTCACTAAAAGTGACTCAATAATTAGTTAAAAACCAAGATCAAAATTTGTTGCCTTGTCGTCTTCATTTCCAAACATATTATCTGTGATAGTATGAGGTTAAACAGAGATTTTTCCCGTTTGTCTACAACGACAGTCACTGCGTTCCTCATTAAAAACTCAAATTTCAATTTGAATTTCATACTTTACCAGCTAAGTGTCCAGCATCTGTACGAAGATTAGTCTATGGTGTAAACTCGTCGTCTTTAACCCGCATTTTGCTATAATTACTTTTTTGATATGGTTCGTTTTTATTTCTAACGGGTCCAATGGAAGACATGCCATTACTCTACAATACTTGTGTGTACCACGCTGGTTAAGACTGTATCGATCCTTGAATAAAGATTTTCATTCACTTTAAGGTTAATTAATGCAAAACATAATCGATTATTTCTACAAAAAAAAAGAAAAAACTTTCACCAGATACAAAAAGAAGCTGCAGACAAAACTCTGAGCCTTGAAGCACATAAAAACAAAAATGTTCATATCCGGACTTGCTGTTGTAGTCTTTTGAATTTTCATCCTTTGAATATTCATTATTTACTGATGGTGTTTGGAGGACTATGTTATTGGGTTCTATGACAACATAAGCGAACTGTTAGCAAAAGGGTGTTTGTGAAGAGCTTGGGGCTTAAAATCAAACAAAAGGCACTATCAAGCGTTGCTTCGAAAATTACATTGACAAAATCAAGTTTTTTACCACTTTTTCGCGTAATGGAGTACGTATGGCGTGAATAGTGGAATCGATGATGACTTTCACACAGTTATCCAGTCTTTTTTAAATAATTTTTTTTTTTTGATTAATGCTGTTCATCCTGTTGATGATCCTGAGGATTCGGCTAACGCTGGTATCAGCCAGTTCGCCGAGATGGTCTAGAAAGTGATCCTTTTCTACTGTTTGTGAGAGCGCTGCCGCTTCCGAAAAGGTAAAGTGAGGTTTCTTTCTCTTCTTTATCTCTGTAAAAGTCATTGGATGGGATTCCAAGTCGGGAGGAATGTCTGCGAAAGGTAGAGTAACTCGTTATGGTTCCGATAATGTTCCTAATTTGGATTCTATTGAGTCCCAAATGACTAACTGAGCGTTAGGGATTCAGCCAGGTTTCTCTAGTGAGATGCGGTACATAGAGCCAGCCGACCACCTAAGGTTGGTTGTCGCGATGGTGTTGGTTTTGATGTAAGAAAAGAAGAGCGGTGGCAAGAGGTACTCAGATACCGACCGTATCCGGTTGGATGATTTCACTGTCCCGCGTTTTACAGGATCGTCGACCAAACGATAAGACCTGTATCGCGACGTCGTTGGAGAAGACATCTTTATCGACTCCGAAATGAGTTTTGGTCAGTCAGAGATACATTCCAGTTCGATCTAGAGGGTAGGCTGAAAAGAAAAAGACTTCTAGAGCTTGTGTAATCTACCTCGCCTGACCTGACTTCAGCTGGCGTGTTTTCTTCCCAAGCCCGAGAAAAGCACTACACACAATATTTGCGGTCCCACCTCCAGCGAACGACGGATAATACTCCTGGAGTACTCTTGCTAGAGAAAGTTTCTAAATTTGCCGTTCGAAACTCGTATTAACCAGTAGGTCCCCTCCACCTGTGTCAAGAAATACTACGCACCCCAGCGCGAAAAATCTCGGCTTTGGCGATTAAAGTACTTTAACGCCAACCAATTATAAAATATTATTAGTAATTTTTTCAACACAATAAATAAAAACGAATAAGTAAAAAAAACAATGTACTCACAAGTTCATTAAATACATACAATGTCGAGCAAAAATATTGGCACAACAATCATTTCTGTAAAAAACCACCCGGTATTACCACCATAATAGACTACTAGTTTTTAAAAACTTTTTGTGTGATAATATTAAATGAAAATAATGCATTGCAGCCCATTTTACACGAACAAAAGTATTGGCACACTTCATTGCTAACACTTCAAACTGGGAAAATGCTGTTATTAAGAACAAACATTTGTAAATTAAAGTTACCTAAATAATTAGTTAAATTTTTAGTTGATTCTGCTGGAATTGTATAGGGTAACTTCGGGTATTGTAGAATACCCCATTTGTTTTTGTATGTTACAACCAAATTCCATGCATTAAATGGATAATTTTAACACATTTTGCTTATTGATCTATTGGCTAACGTTAACATCAATCTCAGTCAGCTAGGGTTATTTTTAAGATTTTTATTTATTTTTTACCGATACCACCTCGAAAATCGAGATTTTTTAAACTGGAGTGGGTAATGTGGAATACTATTTCCGAATCAAAATTTTAGATTCAACTGAGAAAAATCAACATAGGTATTTCTTAATTTCAATTATAATATATTTAACATGTAACATATTGTCCTGTATTGGCTTAAATGCAGGACCTTGGAAAAGTGTTCTGCATTTTCCCTTGTAAATACTCTGGCTGTATCGAATGACGTTTCAGTTACAGCATGACTTCTTAACTTGTTCTTATGGCCCTTAAGAGACCTGTATAATTCCCATCTCATTCTTTTAAAGTGGAAAAGCGATTCTACATGCAACTTTTTTGTTTTGCTACTTGAAATGCAAGAGAATGAATGTCACTTCTGGTCAGACAATCAAAATCGACTCTCCATCTCCATCCCAATGCTTTATTTCACATTTTTTAGACATCTTCTAAAGCAGTTTCGAACAAAAAATCGAAGAAATAGTTAGTGGGTGATAACAAATAGTATTGCACATTGCCCTCCTCAAGGTATTCCACATTACCCGATTTGGAAACTATTGCAAACTTATCTAAAACTAAACGATTTAAAGCAAAATTATTAAACTGGACACGTGTTCGATAACAACTAGCACAATTGAGGAAACTGCACATTTTTCCTTCGAAAATAAACTCATATAAAAATGCACAAAAAAAGTCTTGCACCCCGAAATAAGAACTTTGAGTGACCCAGACACACCGGCTGGTAATATCAATAAAAAGAAGACCGTAACACTTCTCCTATACTGTTTACATTCTGAGAAAATTAAGAATGCAGGTAGACCTTCTGTAGTTTAGAAAATAAGGCAGTATTCCACATTATCCGCATATTCCACAATGCCCGAAGTTACTCTACCATTGTTGCACTAAAGTCGACATCGAAGACATTTCTCATTAATCTTCCGTTTTATGGACCTGCCTATCGAAATATTCCCACAATTGATCACTCAAATTAAAGCCCAGTAAAAATTCGGCTTAAGCAATAGCTTTTACAAGACTCAATTAAAGCAAAAACGAGCGAAAGAATCATCCTACAAACAGTTATATGATACACTAGCTGTACCCGGCGCGCCTTGCTACGCATAAAATAAATCAAATTTAAAAAAAAAAAAAAAAACACTTTTTCCAACTTTTTTTTTTTATTTTTTATTATTTTTATTATTTATTTCTTTATTTCAAGACAAAAAGATATACATCACTTATTTTTTAGATACAAATATAAAAGAAAGAATTCATTTGTCTAAGAAATAGTTTTGTACAATCTGTTACCAAAGTGGCAAGTGGCGAATGTACATTAAAAATTTGCAGATATAGCTTTATGACAAATTACATAGTTGATGGGGAAGTAAATATATAATAAATAAATGTAGGAATAGAGTAGAATAATAATAAAACAAAGTTAAACAGTTGGAAGCAAGAGTAAATCGGGAACTTTGAAAGAAAGCACCACTTCACCTCAATGGGAGCCATCGCAAAAAAAAATTGGTACCAAAACCCTTTTGACAGAATTCTGAACTAAGTTGCCAAAGACATCAATGTTCTATCTCTTACCATTTAGAAGTCTATAAAGGACAAAAAAACAAACATTGATTTTTATATAAATTTAGAAAGATGTTTTCATGGAAACATCCGTCCAAGCATATTGGACTCGAAAGTACTAACTTTCCAAGTACTAAGTTTCTGCCTAATCTTAATCCAAATCTGAATTCTACTCTAGTTGGTCCGTTAATGTAAACAAAGGCATTACAATAAAATCTGCTATTTAAGATGAAGAACTCAAAGACTGCGACGAATTCTGTCTTAAAAGTTTTTTTAAAAGCACGAGATCTGTGTCAATTCCTGGCATGGACCACACCCAGTAATCATAGCCGATCTGACGTCGTTGAAAACAACACTCTACGACAAACCAATCTAGAAAATACTTCAACTGTAGACAACAAACAGCAAGATTTGCAAAACAAAAGTTTGCGTCATCTAACGAAATTGCAATTTTATCCGGTTCAGTCCGCATCAACTTCAACTTCGTCGCTGAATCACTTGACCATGGCTGAATCATGCCCTCGAACTCTGAAGAGCAGCTCGAAGCGAAATCTAATTCCTGGCTCCATGAAACTGGTCCACTGACCACTTGACTTCGAATCTGAATTCACAGAGTCATCCACTTAACGAGTCGTCCACCCCGGTCCAGAGGCGAGTCCCGATCCCGATTCCGATCCCGAGGCCTTTGTTTGCTCCACAGTACTTCACAAACTATTTCCAGCGGTGCTCAAACGCTCGCAGTGCCAGTTTGTTGTTTTTTCATTCGACTTTCCTTTTTTTCTTTTTTGTTTCGCTTTTGAAACCATTAGCCATTATTAATTGAATGTAATTCAGTAGTGCTGCCAAACAACAGGATATCCCAGTAATTGGCAATTGCTGGTGCTGCAGTATCGTGCCGACGCGAGGACTTCGCCACCGCCACCAACGTCGATGCCGTGTTTTGCGCCGAGCCGGCTTTATTGGAAAACACTTCAAAAGTTGTCATCGCTGGGGTTTTTCATTAAAATTGCAATTTGACTCGCCGCAATATTTGATAGCGGATTGTTTTGCCATGTCCCGCTGGACGGACGGGACAGCCGACGGGCTTATGTTGGCGAATTGTTTGATGAAACCCGTACGTTGCACGTAGGACGATGGTTGTTGTGTTTTTTTTTTTTTTTCTTTCGTCCTGACATCGGCGACCTCATCGAGTTTGTTTTTGCTGCAACAACAGCATCGGGAGGAGGTCCTGGACCTCTTCTACACGACTACAAAGCGGCCGGCCTTCTCACTCCGAACACACATATTCAGCATGCGGAGCGCAGTCGGGCAGAATTAATTTCGTTTGCGGTCTCCACGAGATGTATCGATCACGGGACATTATATGGATGCAATTTTAAATCAGACGAGCACACAAAAGGGACTCGGGCTGATAGATACAGAGAACCAATTTCGTCCTGTTGGTGTCCTGTGAATGGACCGACCACCGCTGGGATGGGGAAAGAGAATCAATAATGATACAGTGTGCATTGTGTCGCATCGACTGTCAACCACCACCGCGCGCTTGCATGTCCCAGTGGAATGGGCAGTGAATTGGTTGGGTGTGGTAGCACTGGTATGTGTACAGTTTTGCATGACGTTAATTAAAAAAATAAAAAAAAAGGGGAATAGAAACGAAAGCACGCTATACAAAACAAAACAGGAGCGCGACTAATGAACGCTGTTGGGATGGACGGCAGGTGCGTTCATGAAGCCAAATGAAACGCAGCGGTGTATAGAAATTGAATCTGACCGCGATTGTGGGCTTTTGATGATACGTTGATGAGGTTACATAACTGAAAAAGACTAAGCGGTTGCAGTTTGTCACAGACGACGGGTGGCGTGGGAATTGGGAGTTCTCGTACAGTTTGTGAAGCGGGAGAAGAATGCCATGGAGACCAGATATCCTTTGAGGGTCAAAATGTGAAAGGAATTTCAAATAAATGTTGAAATGAATTTTACTGCAGCCAGTGAGGTGATAACTTTTTTGGAATGGTGCAGTGGTAATGTTTTTTTGACCGGTGCTCAACTGCTCGATGCTTTTGAGGTCCACTTGGTCAGGGAATAACGAACAAGAATGCAAGCAATGACTTACTCTTCAAGCTGGATGTAGAAGACCACTCTTGCTTGTGAATTAAAAAAAAATTTACTTCAGTTTTTCCTCGAAAACATGAGATGCGATAGCTTTGGCGCCAAAAGATGATAACGGTATTTTGTAGAGAAGTCAAAAACAAGAGGGTCTATCTCACTTCGTTTAGGAGGTAGAGATAATTTAAGAAAAAATCAAAAAAAGTAATTATTAAAAACAACGGCAACGACGATAACATGACTCCTATTGAATTTTATGTTGTTCGTGATTTCAGTGCCAATTCCAATTTGGAACCTCCAAGTTCGTCGTACCTTGAATTAGCTACAGCTCGACCTCGATCTGTGCTGCCAGTATCAAAATTGTTTATCTGCTAATCGTTTACGATACCGATAAAGCCACATGTCCCTGTCTCCAAGCGATGACTGTTGACCCAATTCATACAAATACTACTCCTTTGATCTCGATTCAGGATCTGCTGGCGCCCACCTCTCGGACCAATTAACTGGCGCCCAACCCACTCCAGTCGACATTATATCAAAATTCCATTAGGTCGTACCACCCCGAACCCGTGTCGCAGAAAAGAAAAAACCGAAAATTCATTTTAATAAATCCCAACAAAGCCTCTCGCAAACACCATACGGTCCAAACCAAAAAAAAAGAACAACACACACACACAGACTCCGGATTACCACGCCACTAAGAACTTTCTAATGCTTTACTGTACTGCCCTCTCCTGCGCGCTCCACATGTGTGCCAATAATCGGTATGCAAAACCGGACAAAACGCTCCAAACAAAAACATTAAAATAAAGCACATTCCCCGATAACCCTTTCCCTTGTCCGGACTGTCCATCTGCCCACTAATAAAAGCGAAAATAAATGCCCTGGCCAAAAGGAACAAAAGGACGCAAAATTGTGTTTACCAGCGTTGCTTCCTCGCTCGCGTATTAAGAAGGACGAAGGGAAAGCACATGTGGACAGTCGGCAGAGAGCGGTGGCAGGAGAAAGCAGAAGGCATAGAAAAATAGCTCGTAAATATTCAGCAGAAGCTTTCATTAGCAGTAAAAGTGCCATAAAAAGTGAGAAAAATGGACCTTTCATCTGTGAAAAACAAAAACAGAAAACGAGAACGAGAGCTAGGGGCCGGCGGACGATAGGCGCGGTGTTAGGATATGGAAAATTCATGAGGACGAAAATGGTAACAGTCGGCAGTTGGCATCCTCGTCGTTGTCGTCTCGATAAAAGTGCTCTAGCGTTAGTTCCATGTGGGATGAAGTTTACACACCAACACACTAAAGCCACGTTATCGTTTTGTGAAGTAGCAGGAGCAAAAAGAGTTGCGTTTGTCCTCTAGCCGGCTTCTGGTGGTGGCAGGCGACTGTGATGGCATTACTCATGTTTAGGCGTTTTTGTCAATACACACCCAGCCTCTCTTCCTTCGTCCGAAAGCGAGATATGGAACACTGGACAACTGAAACAAAGGAAGTCGAATGAATGTTTTAAATGGAATCAGAGATGACGTATGGAGTTCAGTTGGACAGTTGAACTGAATTTTTTTTGTTCCGAGGATCCTTTTCATCGGGACATTTTGCAATGGCCGCCGGCAGTCGTGTGTCAAGTGCAAGGATCTGATGCGAAGCGTTCCGCTCTTGTTGCACGATGGTTTCGGTCCATTGAAGATCAAAGAACGACCATCCACAGAGTCGAACGGTAGAGAGTGAGAGTGGTGTTGGGGGAACTTTCGAGTGGACGCGTTATGTGGGACAGTGAGAGTTATGGAGATGACGTATCTTTGCAGAGACTTTATGGAAACGAAAGTATCTATCAAAAGAAGCTGCAAGGAAATATGGATAAAAGCGTGGTCGATTTAGAACCCAGGTATCACCAGGTTGAATGCTAGTTGAGTGCTGTTAAGCGAGCGTACCCGGGTTTGAACCCAGCTCGGGGAGAAAACACCACAAACAATTTTCACGGGTCGAGTTCCGGCGAACGACTGACAGGCCTCCTTTCGTACTTCTGTCACAAAAAGGTTTCGCAATTCGCTGTTCGAAACCGGCAATAAACTGTAGGTCCCTTTCATATGTATCAAATAAAACTACGCACAACACAGTGGAAGCGCGAAAAAGCTAGGCTCTGGCCTTCCGCGGGCTGTTACGCCACTAATTATTGTTATTATCGCCAGAATTCAGAGCACAGCTAAGTTTACGTTACAACTAAGCGTGCATAAATTGATTGCTGTTGATCCAATTGGTGGTAAAATAATAGTAGTTATTTTTTTTCTGGTAAATATTTTAAAAATCCGAATTCGTAAGGCGCAAGTATCATTGTCGATAATTAAAAGTAACGTTGGCTTGGTAATTCAAAACCATTTGTCAAGCTTACAAGTTGAGACTTCAACAAAGGGCGCGACGCCGCAGCGGATCAAGAACATTTTTAGCAGCCGCCAAGAAAGGATTAGCATCTTTTGCAGAGATCGTAGAAGTTAGCAAGTGAATCGATGAAGAGTCCACTGTCTTGGATTCATGCACGAATCGAGAAGGCGCTTTGTGGTAGACTTTTTCCTTCGACAGCTACTGCATCGCGTAGTGAGAGATATTTAGTTTACCAGAGTGGTTTTTTATCGGCTGTCAACGCGTATTATTTATGTAATCAGATCGTTTATTTTTGGTCGGTTGTATATTGTATACTTTCTTTATGTTACACCACTTGCCAGTGGTGCTCTTGATTATTATCAGGGTATTACCCGATTTTGGATTTTAATCGGACATTCTCGGGTATTACCGGGGTATCAAAGTTTCGGGTACACGTCGGCTATTGGGTACCCACTATTTTTCGTATAACCGGCTTATATTGACAAGAGAAATTAACCGGGTACCCGGATATTCAGAGCACTACTTGCCAGTCTAACCTGAGGTTGGATATTTTAAGAAACTACAGCGAGATGTTCACCTCATTCACAAAAAAGACTGTGGAATTGGAGGCAGACATTTGCTTTCTTATTTCGTACGATTTCACAGTGCGCGAAAACCTCGGCAAAACATTAAGATGAGCAAAAACAGTTGTCACATATGCCTTGTAAAGGGAGATTTTTTAAAAGCTATAGGAAATTTTTTAAAAAAAAAAAAAAAAAAAAAAAACACATAAAATTCAGAAAAATGCATGAAATCTTTATTTGAATCGATAGTACGGTCCATATTGTTTAATGTTTGAAGATTATTTCATGCAAATGTTGACCTTGACTGCGCCTCAAATGTTCCATTCGCTTAGTCCAATTTGGGCATACTCTTTCCAACATTTCGGCCGGTATCTCACGAATAAATGCTTCAATGTTGTCTTCCAATGCGTCAATTGAAGCGGGCTTGTCTGTATAGACATGAGCTTTAACATAGCCCCACAAAAAATAGTCTAAAGGCGTTAAATCGCACGATCTAGCCGGCCAATTGACCGGTCCCGAACGTGAAATAAAATGTTTACCGAACTCGCCTCTCAATAAGTCCATTGTTGCGCGTGTTGTGTGGCATGTGGCATGTGGCGCCGTCTTGTTGAAACCACATGTCATGCAAGTCAAGCTCTTGCATTTTGGGCAAAAAAAAGTTGGATATCATCTCACGGTAGCGCTCACCATTCACAGTTACGTTACGATTCGCATCATCTTTGAAGAAGTACGGTCCAATGATGCCACCAGCCCATAAACCGCACCAAACTGTGACTTTTTCTGGATGCATTGGAGCTCTTGCTGATATTCACTCCAAAATCGACAATTCTGCTTTTTTACGTACCCATTGAGCCAAAAATGAGCTTCGTCGCTGAACACTTTCTTAACTTTCTGAACTTTCTTAACAGAGCACGCATTTTGATTATAAAATTCAATAATTTGCAAGCGTTGTTCGTTTGTAAGACGATTCATGGTTAAATTATAGACCAAACTGAAGATGTTTGACAGTGAAACGTGCGTCAACTGTTTAAACCAGTGTTGCCAAAAAGATAATAGCTAAAAAATCACCCTTTAGATGTTAAGAAATTCATTTGACAGCCGTTCTAACTCCGTAGTTTATTTAAAGTAATTCGTGAAAGTCACTGCACACCTACGCACTTTTCAGTTTCCTTTCACTTCCTTTTAACTTTCTTTTAACTTTCTTGTAACTTGAACTTAAAATCATTGCATAGTTGTTTGTTGATGAGATGATATCTCTCGGTATCAGAACTGCTGATGTCTAGTACACAGTCTTTATAGTACGTACAGTCAGAGTGAGAGGATAGTGGACACCATGTTTCGAACATTCAAAGGCTCATAAAATAGGTTCTGGTGGTCCGATTGTGGAACTTTTTTTTTTATTTTAAAAAGGTTTATTTACTTCTTTAAAGGAATGATCATCTTTAATCTAATGGCTAGTTTGTGTTTTGTTAGGTAAATCAGTAAACTAGAATTACAAGAAAAATGTCGTTGCATCGATTTTAGTGGATAGAAAATATCAAATTCTTGCCGAATTTGTTAAAAAGTTAGTAGAGAAATGCTAAGATATTTAAAAGGTATATTAAACACCAGAATATATAAGGCTTAGCGCTAGCTTTGAGCTGTTGGTCTTGTTATTAAGGTGTGCACTTTCTTATGACTCCAAAAGTTATTTTAATAATCTTACTAAATTTTTGTTGTTGGACCTATAACTATAATTTTTTTTAACACTTTTCGAGAATAAGTAAACCTTTTGAAAAGTAACAAATTTCAAAAATTGAAGCACTAAAACCTTTCTATGGCTCTTTGAATATTCGAAACATGGGTGTACAAGAAAATGTGATTCTGTAGAACCTAAAAGTTTTGTTTCTAAAATGTGTCGTAGTTTTTTCACAATGTTTTATTTACTTTTAATATTTTACAAAGCACTCTTCAAGGCGGCTTGTCGTGATCGCGGTTCACAGTCCTCTGCCTGTCCTTCCAACAGGACATATATACTTATTGGCCGATAAGTGGTCCTTGTCTTATCGGCAGGATCTGCGTCTCGTCTGTCCTCAACTTTATGGTGGTCGATGGGAAAACCCAGCCGCCGTCTAGTCGTCCCTTGTCTTCGTGGTTTGAGAGGATAACCAGACAGCGGCTTTTATTGAGTAGGTCTTCGATCTACCTGTGCTCACAAATGAGAAGATGCAGCTTCACCTACGGAGAAACTGATGGGCTGTTCCTTGTGCGTTGCTATTTTTTGCTATGTTGTATTTGTTCCAGCTAAAATGCTTGCAATTAATTACTTTTAGGATTCGGACGAATCACCACTGCCCAATTCTATACCAATTTTGGTAGTGGGCCCCACTTTCAAACAAAAAATGTTATAACAGACACAGCAAGCTTTTCATTCCTTCTTAAATTGCTGTTCCATATTCCACTTCCAACTTTAGGTCCATGTATACCTGCCAAATGATACCTAAACACAGATTAAACAAGTATTTGTTCAGGTAACTGAGCCCTTCAGAGCACAGATCGATTAACTCCACAAAACAAAAAATTGAGAAAGGCGATGAAATAGTTTACTCAATTTTGTTCAAATAGTTCTCGTTAAATGGTGTTAATCTTTATCGTCCAGGAAAGTTATTGTAAATATAAAAAGTTATGACTATACCAAGTGCCTTGACACTAAAGCTTAAGATTTGAAGTGAAGTTAATCAATCTGTCCACTGAGCGACTCAATTAAAAGCAATGTTCCCGTTTTAGTAGGACTTGGCGTATTATTTTAAATATATTCACTTCACCTTAAGCGTGCTCCATGATCTGCACATCCCTATCGTTTTCTATTCTCCTGCGGAAAAATGTTTAGCTATTTTCTTGCGCCTTGATATAAGCGACAAATCATTGGCATAGAAACTTTTTCTTTCCAGCTCAGTTAATAATTGAAAAGATTTTGTAGGAACATTATTGAAGAGAGTTTTTTTAAAAAAAAACTTATCCAAACTAAAAGAATGTTACAAGAAAGTCTTTTAAGATTCAGAGTTTTAATAAAACATTCTTTCAGTGAACTGCAGACAAATCTAGAGGTACACGAAAGTTGCAAACATCTAACGCAATTTAAAGAATATGGCAAACACTTTAATAAATATTCGTAGACCTTTCGATTCGACTTTCTTTCCATAATTCTCAAGAAAAACAATCAGGTGATTCTTAACATAAACTTTATTCCTTAAACCTAATCACAAACAAACTTCTCCCACCCGTCCTACGACTGATCCTCCTCCTTCGGCTTCACGGAACCACTGCCTCGGCGCCTGCTCCGTGTCTCGTGAATCTGCCGCAGCACGGCCATTCGAAACTCCAACTTCTCATCGCCGTTCATGTCTCGCACCAACGACAGAATCGAATGAAAAAACGCCTCGTCCTCGTCCAGCGGCACGCTTGTCCTACATGCCTGCTCCTCTCGCTTCCCTTTCGCATCTCGGCCGACGCCAATGTCTGTATTTAAATCGACTTCATTTCTCTTGCCGTCCCCTCCCAGCAAGCTGTCGTCGTCGATCTCAACCTTTAGCATCGCCGTAACTGGGTCACTGTACTCCATCGTCTCTTCGCTCGGCTCCAGCTTGATGTCGGCTACCAGTGGATCGTCGACGTCGTAGAAGAGACTTCCTTCAGCTGTCATCGACTCGGAGTTGCTGCTTAGCGGCCGCTTAGGGCTCTGGGAACCACCACTGTTCCCATCCGGCCCCAGTAGCTTCAGCATGAACGACAATCGATCATGGTACATATACTTCTTCACTTTGCTCTGGTGTGCTCGCTTTTTGTATGACCGCATGAACGCATCCCGAATATTTCGCCACTTCGCCGTAATTTTCAAACCTGAAAAGAAAAGCAGAGAAAGAAAAATTCAACTCAAAGCCATCCCTGCGCACACGAAAAACCATCGACCCGCCGAACACATCCACGAAACGACAAACAACGATAACGACAAACAACAAGAGAAAAGAGAAAACGCAATTATCGTCACGTATACAGAGAGAGAGAGAGAGAGAGAGCCACTTACCAATCTCCGCCCGTGTTTTCTCGTCCGCCGACCGATATTTATCGTCGAGCGTCTCGTATATCTCCCGCCAGGCCTTCTCCTTGCTGGTGAACGCCCTAAAGTCCGCCCTGGTACTGTCCCAGATTATCGGACGACTCTTGACCAGTTCGATTAGCTTCTGAACCGAGTACTTGTACGCGCGATTGTATCCAAAAATGTCGTTGTCCATTTTCGCAGCAAAACAGAAAAACGACAAGAGAAAAAAATCGTAGCACAGCACTACAGAGTTTCCACTCTGAATTTATACAGCAAACTGTCGTTTGACGACATTCACCGACACCGTCGACCGTCACCGACCAGCGCAACGACCACACCGACCTTCGACGACTGTATCGTTGTCTTTATCGGCGTCGGTATCGGTATTTTGCTTTTGCGTACTACTTTCGTGTGGGTCGTGGGCGGCAGAGAGAGAGAGGAAAAACACGATTCACTCGTTGTCGTCGTGTTGTTGTTGAATTGCTTTTGCTGCTTTGTATCGTTGCGACGATATCTACATTGCTGTGCTGTTGACGGTGAAACGTACGGTGGAATGTACTGCTCAACGATAAGGGGTGTGTTCGCAGTTGTTGGAGTGACATTGTAATGTTAAGTGTACTCGTTTGACGTTTTATTGTGTTTTGTTGATGTGATGCGGGGGGTTGGCGATTCGGTGAAAGAATTTTTTTTTTTTTAATTTGATGGCCAATAAATCGTTTCCAATCATTGTAAGGTGGTTAAAACTTCGTGATCTGTCTAGCATTTCAGATTGCCAGACGGCCGGTACTCGTCGAGATTATCCACATTCATTTAACCCTACTTTTTGTTTTTTACTAAAAAAAAACTAATTTCTTATATTTTATGCCTGCAAATACCAGAATAAGAATAAAAAAAAAATATATTAGTCTACGCAATTTGGCATAATTATTCTCTTCAAAATATATGAAGTAAATCATCTACAAAGCTTAACAGAGTAAAATTGTGATGCATAGTTTATGAATATTTTAAATTTAAATTTTTAAATTTTATTGGGATTCAAATATGTATATAAAACAAGGTAACAATTTGTGTACCTGCGAAGCCGAAGGCTTATCTGCAGGTGGTTGTTTATGTGGCATTATAAAGTATCTTTCAAGATCATCCCTTGCTTTTTTTACATTAGTTTCACAAAATAAACAAAAATTATTGAAAAGGAGAAAATATATAATTAAAACAGCATGAACATTGGCAGACATTACGAAATGGAAAATACGAGAAAATTATGGTATACACTACAATTATACGGATATTAAGAGATTGCAAATTAAGTTACTACTTTACGCAAATTATGAGTTTAGTTTAGATTAGTTATAGTAAAGGTCATGCTCCAAAGCCGATGAAGTAATTGAGCTCGTCTAATTTGATTAGATACTCGCGGTCCCCTTTCCTTTTTTTCCCTATATCCGAATGGATAACAAGGCATGTTTTATGCTGTGAGCAGGTGGTGCAGTTAGAGCGGTGCAAGAACCTCCCCCATTCGACGAGCTTGTGCAAGCATGCCGCCATACCCTCGACTGTACCGAAGCACCCCCTGTGGAAACCCTGGCTTCACAACAGCTTTCTAGGAAATCTTTTTTTTAATTTTTGCTTTCTAACATTATGACAGAGCATAATGTTAGAAAGCATTCTGTTATGCTCTTGAGATTTTGTGGTAACTTGTTTAGTATGTTCGGCACCTGGTACTTCAGTCGTCTTCTCCCAAATTCATTGATGATCGGTTGGAATAGTCCTGCCGCTCGGCTCCTTGTCCCGAGAGAATGCGATGTTGGTGTTTGGAGGCCGCTATTCTCATAGTATTCCAAAGCCATGGTCATCTGGAATATTTGGGTTATGTTCAGCGTCCTGAACCTCGTGATTCCTCTTCTCGACAGGATTTTGATTTTTGCGGGAGCGGGCTGCTCCCTACCTTGCCATTATTCCATACCGGATTCTGGATTCCACCTGTCGTAGGACTGTATCTGGTGCTTTTTATTGGAGGCATGCTAGGGCGAATATTGCACCTCTTAGTTTGCTGCGGAGGAAGTTGACGTGTGGTTCCCAGAGGAAGTGGCAGTCGACAATAAAACCTAGATACACCTATTCAACAATTTCGATCGTCTCTTGATTTGCTGTTCTGTTGCAGGTGAAAATCTTCAGGGTAATATGAGATGCCTGGTACATGGGACTTCGAATGTGCATCAGCTTGGTTTTGGAGTTGTTTATAACTAGTCCGTTATCAGGGCACCGTTTCCCGATTTCGTCTAGCTCGGTGCTGATTACCTGGATCGTTCGTGTCAATGCGCTTGATACGGCCGAGTCATTGTAGTCAACAGATTTTTGCCTTTCGGACTATGACCACATCTTTGTATTGCTTACAATTTCTTTTTCTCCATTCGCCTTCCTCGCGGACTGAACCGAATAACCTAAGTTGACCTTTTCTATCGAAGGAACCAACGATCAGCTCTGCAGTCCTGCTTATCGTCCAACTTTCGGCTCTATTCAGCAGGACTGGCAGGATACGAGTCTTGTAGACCTTGGTTCTTCAAATCAGGAGTTTTGACAAACTGAAATAGCAGCGGTTGCCGAGGGTGATTCTACGACGAGTGTCCACTATGATGTCGTTCCTTGAGTTTGTGGAGTTTCTACAACCGCTTATATTTTTGGCAGACTTTTAGACTGTCATTAGTTTTTGCTATGGCACGCCAGACTTGCCAATGAATGGAGTTTTCTAAGCCGAGCCAAAGCCGATCGAGATAAGCCATCTGATAGTTCCGTAATTGTGAACATTCGCAACTTTTAACTCAGAAATTTTAAGGCAGCTTCTAAGACGAAGACCATGGATTCAAAGTAGAACATGTCTAGCTGCCACAAAGGTTTGCAGAGCGTGTTCACCCACCGAGTGTACCAAATAAAACTTGTATACGAATTCGAAAACGTAGAATGACATATTTTGACAAATCAAATCTACCACCTGACCCAGCCAATCTTCCTACTCTCAGGCGATATGACAGCCTCCCATCAGCAACGTTAGCTGAATTTGTCCATCGCTGAATTTGTCCATCGTACCATGACAATCATCCACCCCCGCATAATAATTCAGACTACTGACCATTTTCATAATTTCACAGCCCACCAGCATGAGCAGCCCAGATAGCACGCACATGGATTACCAGTTTCATCAGGATAATCAACGTCAGTATTTGCCAAACTAAGTAGGCTCCGATAGAATTTGTTTGGCGAACAACACACCCGCCGAGACTCGTAGCTGCTCATCGCGTCAGCTTCGCCATCATCCGAGGCCTCTACGTCATCGACATCAGCCAGGCGCCCGCACCAGACGCAGCAAGGGAGACAATCTACGAAGGCAGCCGCATAGATGCGGATGAGAAAAGCCGGATAAGGGACGCAGGGATACACTCCTCTGTACAACGGATTCACATCACATGTTTGCCTTTCCACAATGAATTTTAGCGATCCGATTGAATTCACCTCTGTCCCAGGATCAAGTGAATATTTATGCGCAACGTGTACGGCCGAAGTTGAAGCCGAAACCGAAGCCGAAGCTGGTGCCACCGTCCCAGCGCCTGTTTACGTAACACACTCCGTCCGACTGACAGAGCGTCCTGCGTCGCTGGCTCGCTCCTGTGTCCTGTGCACACATATTAAAGTTACAATTTGATTGAGTTTACCGTTTGGCTGTGTTGTGTGTGTCTCTGGCCAGGCTCCAACTCTTCGTGCCTTTATGGCCACGTACGAGGATGACGGGATGCATCTCATCGGTTGCTGCTGGCGCTGCCTCGCCTCTGTGATGCTCTCGTTCTCTGTGTATCTGCCGCTGGTTGTGTTGTCTCCTCCCGGTTGGTTATTTTTAAAATGGAAAATTCCATTTTCAGGCTACCTGCTGCACCAAGTGATGTAACAAATCCCCCATCCTCACCCTCACTTCGGACTGTAACAAAGGATTTTTCAGTCGAACGTTAGAACATAGAACGGCTCATAATTGGATTTTAGAAACTGGGATACATTTTCAATTAAACTTCGACATTGTTGTAGCACGAAAATAAACATAATGCAATGAGGCTGAGGTCTTCTGTGTGTGGTGCTCGGGCTGTGTTTCGAAAATTTCATAACCTGCCTGGGACCCTAATTAAATTTTGATTGAAATTGTTTGCAGTTTGTCGGGTGGTAACGACGTACAATGCGACTGGAAACATGTGGCAGTTTCAGGCAAATGAGGGGGTGCAGCTCGTTTGTTCATCTCGCTGCGGTGGCAGTTCGGATGTTGCAGGTGGTTCATTCGTGTGTTGAATTAAATAGTGCGGTCCTGTAGGCCAAGGGCTACAGTTAGCGAATGATCTCATGAGAGTAGGAATCACGAGAAGTGAGCTAAAAGTCTGAAAACTACAGCACCAAGCTGTGCATTTTCCGGGGTGCATTGGTAGCCAATGGAGTGCCATTGACTCATTTGTTTTCAAAATTTTGTAATTTTTCATGGACTTGGTTGATGTTGCTGCCTCGTAGCTGCGGTCAAATGTTTTGTAAACATTTTTTACAGAAGACTGATTTTGAAAATATAATTCTTTTTGATAACAAATATTTATTTTTAACGAAAAACTGCCTATTGACAATGCGATAGGTACTTTTTTGTTAAAATTTGTAATTGTGGATCAATTACGCAACTGACTGGAAACGCTTCTTCTAGTTGCTCTGTATGAACTAGACTTAAAAATAAAAACAATGCGAATTAAAATTTATTTTACAAGTGTTGACATTCTCATTTTGATTATTTTATTTCGTAGAGGATTATCCATAGGGATTTTTTAACGATTATTTCTTTCAAGTATTTATCGTAGCTGTGGTAAATAGGCCACTGCACAGTGGTCGGATTCGCCAATATAGCTGGACAAAATAATTTTGAGAATGAAATCATTTTTGGAAGTAAATGTATTAAGTTTTGTGGGTTCTTATTAATCGTGCGATAAAGCTTTTGTATCATTAAATCTATCTAACTTAATAAACCATGTAAAATTAGGAATATTTTTAAGCCAGCGAAGGCAAACACATTTTACTCAACGGATTCACATCACATTTATGGTAACTTCTGGAAAGCACTGAATACGTGATCAATTACTTGAAAGAAGTGATTGGGAAACAGAACCTTTTGAATACAACTCTGTACACTCTGAATAATATCGAATGCTATAAAGTTATCTTTTTATTGAATGAATAATAAAATTAGGTGATAGTTTAATTTAAATATAAGTAAATAATAATTTGCGAACACCCCTTAAAACTAAAACTCTGTTCTCTGTCCACAGTTTTTCTTTCAAAGATCGAAAACATTAAAAGGTTACATTAAAAAGTTCCCTTTATCAGTTACTACACTGTGCTCAGTTAGGACGTTCCTTTTGTCCGAGCTTGGTAGAATAATTGAAATAAACTAGCGATTCTGGGCTACGTTTCACAAGCAGCAGTTTTTGATGTAGACTCACATTTCGAAAGGGTTCTAACTAATCGAGTTACGTGAAGGTAGAAACCCTCTCGAAGATATAAAAACACTGAGCTATAACAAACTTTTTGCCCCAAAGCGTTAACATTTAATGAACCCTCATACAAAGTCACAAATGCGCTGAAGCAAAACGCCATAACCGGCCCACAGCGAACATCAAGCGAAAGCCAACAACCCTCAGAACTCTTCATGTGCCACATTCACTTGTGCCTCTGAGGACGCAGCAAACATCTCTTGACAAAGCCATCAAAATTCGTTTTCTTTGTTTTTATCCATTTCAAAATCATCGTAAACAAAATAACTGCCAACACGAACTGCCACTCACAGAGGCGTGAATGCTAATATCCCAACCCACCCAACTGCCACCCTCTGAACTGTCATGTGAAACTTTTTATAGCAAACTATCTCCTCACAGGCGTCCTGAAATCCACTTTATCGCCATCGGACACACGCTGCCTCTCGAGACATTCGAGACGTTGTCGCGATGAAAGTGAAAAGACTACGATGACCCTTTACGGTTAGCGACAGCGACGTGGACAACATGCCGCCATTTTATCAATTTGTCGCTCCATTAATGGCTGATTGGCTCATAAACCAGTGGCACCCTGAGATCCATCGGCCGACTGAAGAAAACACAATCCAACGCACACATCTTTGGCGGCTAAAAGCTTTTTGCTTCGTCCTACTAAAATCCCAAACCCCAACGCCATATCCTTTCACTGAAATTACCATTTAATTCTCATGTGCCTCTCTCTAACCCCATCATCCGACGACTTTAAAGGATATCGGTCAACGATTTTACACCCACCCGGCGACTTTAAAATCCTCCATCCGCACGAAACCACTTTCGGTTCACAGGACTCGCAAAAAAAATCACATAAATACACTTCTCAGATGGGAAAGGAGGATGAACGAAGGCAAGGACGAAAAAAAAAAAAAATGAATGGCTGAAAAAAAAGGCAAAAAAAAATAAATGGAAGACCGAAAAATGGATCGTGTGTGATTTCCGGACTATAACATCGTCCAAACATGAAAAACTGTAATAAATTGTTGTTTGCTGGAAACGGTTTAAAACTGAACTCCGTTGGTCCGGTACATGAACACACATAGACACACACGCAGACACATCCGCCCCGTCGTACGCACATAAAACATGAGCTAATTTTAAATTTATGCTTCTCCAGAAGCAGCCAGTTCCGAAGTCTCGAAGATGACTTTCAAGGCATCCTTTCCCGTGTCCCGTGGTGTCCTTATTCGTGGGGGCATAAATAAATGAATTAATAAGGAAGGACTCTTTTTTACAGGGTGAATCCTTTCGCTGGCTGTGCAAAGTAGTGCGATGATTTGTGCGATTTGTGTTCAAAAGTGGAAACAATTTTTTTGGCACAAGCTTCCACGTTTTAGAGGGACTCATTAATTTTTTAAACACTCGCCCTCTTCCGTTCATCCGATGGCGTTTTACAGTTTTGATGTGTAGCTTTGTGTACTTTTTGGGGGAGTTTACGGAGGCGACATGTGCGGGTAATAAACGAACGAAACTGGTGGTGAATTTTTGGGAATACTGTGCTGGAAAAAAACACGAAGCCTCTGAGTGGACGAAGGAGCGACACATTGTTGCCTTTTGGGCAGCCCATTAAAAAGAACTTAAGTGTTTTTGTTATCAAACAGAGTCCACGCAAGTTGTGGAGTAATTGCATAGTGTTGTGAGGCGATACCATAAATGTTTTCAGTCAAGTGCAGAGCAATGAGATTTTGTGACTTCGTCTTTAAGGTGGCAACTAAATCAAAGTAGTGGCTTGGAGAAGAATGCACGAGATACAAAAGTGAATGAACGCACAAATTTAGCATGTCTTATAATTCACAAGTTTTTAAGCATTATAAGTTCAAAGTTAGCCAATGGAAAAAAAATGGAGCTTTTGACAAAAGTATAAGTTCCCATTTTTAAAAACAAAATCAGGTCTTTACAAAAATAAAAGTTTTTCCATTTCTGACCAATGTTTCAAGAGAAATCAAAGTTTGGCCGTTACAAATTCAAAAATTTCGTATAAGAACTAAAATAATGATTTAATTTAGTTCAATTACGTTGCGTTTCAAGGATAATATCGAAGTAGTGCAAATACCATAAGGTCCAGCAACACCAATTTGGCATCGGTAATAAGAGTTGAAAAACTCTAGTCTGATGACCATGCACAGCAAAGGGTGTTTGTAAATTGGAAAGGTAACACGTGAACGTTGAAGTTTCGCCCCAAAATCATCTCCACCTTTTTTTTTTCAATTGAGCCGTTCAGTGCGTCAAGTACGAGTTTGAAATTTTGCAATCATTCAACTTCAGTAGTAGCAGCGGATCATAACATGAAAGGAGAAATACACGGAAGACTATTTAAGCCCACAGAACATACTACAATCTTGCAAAGCTATTAAAATCAATTCAAAACTGCTGCTGTACAAGAGACTAGTTTTACCAGTACTCACACATGGATCCAAGACTTGAGTGTTTAGCCATAGGTGCTTTGACCGCTTAGCCGCGTTCAAGAGGATAGTCTTACAAAGAATAGTTCGCCTCAAACGTATGGATGGACAATTCCGCAGACAGTAGAACCATGACTTGTATGAAATCTAACTTGAAGCAGATATTATAACGCTACTGAAGCTCGGTAGCCTTCGATGGGCCGGATAAAGCGATTTTTCTCTATTATCGTCAAGTATTTTATAAACAATCAAACTTTTATGCCAATTTGTCCAAAATTTCAACGTCTGGCACTTCAAGCACCTCTTCGTCTGCCTCCAAAAGCTACCCAACCACCCATAATTATTTTTTGTGGTCCGTATTTGCTTCCAAAACAATGCCCCTGAAGTGTCGTCAGTTTGTTTGCCAAACCGATTCATCGACCAGTCATCAACCTCCTTGAGAACTTTGCAAAGACCAAGCGACCCCAAAAACTATTCCAAGAGAATACGAAATCCCTTTGGCAACCACAAACAAGTCCTCGGAAAATGATCAAAAAAAAAACCCGCCCTTGTCGCCCGAAAACCCATGACTCAAAGAACTGCCGTATGTTTTGTGGCACATAAAACGCAGACATCCTTGCTTCGAATTTTCTTTGATCCTGCAAAGGCTTCTTCTTCATCGATAGTTCGATTACAATTCGCACTCATCCCGTACAAACATCTTCCTCGAGTGCTTGCACAGGCTCTTTCATTGGCCCACCCGTCGCCCCTCCAAACGACCCGTCTCGACAAAAGGACACAGGACATAGGACACACAAAGACGATGATAATATTACTCTGTCCTTTGATTAAACGTCGACAAAGGAAATAGTAAAAAAAGAAGGACTTTGCACAGACTCACTACCACCCACTCACACATCACATACACACACACATAAATCAATCGATTCATCGACGATTCCTGACCATTAGTTGATAACAAACAGGTCACATCCTTTGGCAAACTTCAATCCTTTCAAGGCAATCAAAAGCGAAAATATCACCCATCAACGGCTAGCATCGTCGTCGGTGTCTGGCAGAAGGCAGCGACCCCCGCACATCAACTTCTATTAAGACTTTTTCGGGACGTTTTCTGCTTCGTTAGCCAGTTTCACTACTTTTCGCAGCACTCCTTAGTCTCCTTCGATGTAATCCCTGTGTCTGGACCGCCACCCCCTCTACAGAGATGTGGACAAACAAATTCATTTTCGATTGGTGCGGTGGGTGGGAGCTGAACAAAAGCCAAAATGCGATGAGGATGAGAGAAGAGGAAATAAATAAATAACGGTATATCGTGAAGACGAACGAAGTGAGATCCTCTCGGAATAAGGAAAAAGTTTGCTACCGGGAAGTCGTCCATTTCCAGGACGACTCAGGGTATTGGTTCGCATTCGAAAAATAACCGTTTTGACTTATTCCTATGATTCCTTTCAGCTTCATTTTCCATTTCATTTTCAGCAGGACACGACGAGAGGTGGAAAAGAGAGGGGCATTCGGTTGCTGCCACTCTTTTTTTTTTTTTTTTTTTGGAGGGTTTAATCAACTCACTGACGGTTTTCTGTTCCTTTTCTCGGCTCGTACATTTGATTTTGATTTATTAACTTTCTCCCTTTTAAGGGGAGGTGGTATGTTTGAAGGTAAACTCGAAAAGTTGCGGATTCAAGCGAGTTACACGAAGGACTTCGGTTGATTTATTTATCCTTTGAATCGGCTATGTAAAAATGGAATTTCGGGAAGTTTTATTTTTTTCCATTTTTTTTTTTTTTTCTTTAACTGGCTCGGGAGTTTAATGGAAACTCAGTCGTTTCGTGGGACTGCGGCCCACTCATTCTCACTTCATTTTGGCTGAGGGAGCGGACTGAAAGTTTGTGGAGAAAAATTGATCCTGGAATAATTACTGACGTCGTACAAAATCAGTAATTTGCAAACGATTGAAGGAATCGGAATTAACTGGGTGGGGTAAGCTGACGATGATTTTGAGACGTGGGACTCGGAAGCTGTGACGGCTGATGAGTTGTGAAAAGATGACTAGCGGTCGTTAGTCCGACTATCGTTACTTTTATTTATAGAGTTTATATAGGGTATTTGTTTAGCGGTATAGAACTTTGATGATGATTTTTTTTAAATTAAAATGAAATTTATCTTATTCGAAAACTAATCTTCTGGCATTATAATTTAAATATGATTTCTGGCATATGACCGCCACGTCTGGCTCGGGCGTAGTCTAAACTGGAGGTCCAATTTTCGATGACTTTCCAACATTTGTAGTCGTGTATCGGCAATAACGCGGCGAACGTTATCCTCCAAGTGGTCAAACGTTTCAGGCTTATCGGCATAGACTAGCAGCCTTACATATCCTTACAGAAAACAGTCAGGTGGTTATCGAGGTTGGAGGGTGTCCGTCACGTGTACTATGTGGTTACCAAACGTTTCCTTCAATAAATTAATTGTGGCACGAGCTGTGTGACATGTTGCCCAGTCTTGTTAAAACCACAGCTTCTGCACACCATGGTTGTTCAATTGATGACCGAAAAAGTCAGTAATCATGGCTCTACAGCTATCACCATTGACTGTAACATTCTGGCCAGCATCGTTTTGAAGAAGTACGGACCAATTATTCCACCAACCCATAAATCACAGCAAACAGTCGGTTTTTGTGGATGTAACGGCGTTTCAACGTGCTTATCATCACTTCAAATACAGTAGTTTCGTTTATTAATGCACCCATTCAAACAAAAGTGAGCTTCATCGCTAAACAAAATTCGCTTATGAAGATTGGAAACAGAACCATGATTTCCAAAATAAATTTACACAATTTGGTAGCATTGTTCAGGCATCAATCTATTCATGTTGAAATGCCAAACGAATGTTAAAATAAACCACTTGACAGCTGACAAAATGGCCGCCAGTTAAAAAAGTGTTGTCAACTTAAAGTTTAAAAAAAAACACTAAACAGTCCAAAACAGCCTTCGAAGAATAAATTAGTAATCCGGTGTTAAAGTTCAACCAAAGAAGTAAAGCCCAAATCGTAACGGCGCGTTCGTCGCTCGGTCGATCGGACTTTGACTTTCTCGTAAAGTCAATAAAACGAGTACCAATGCCTGTCAAAGTCCGACCGACCGAACGCGCCGTTATGATTTCGGCTTAAGGCTATAAAAATAGGTTAGGTAGCATCTAGGCTTGGTAATTTGGTGTTGATCGATGAAAAAATGCATTTGTTTGGTAATTTGAACATTCAACATGAAAAGTTAGCAAATTCGGCTTGGAAAGATTATTCATTAACCAACAGGATAATGACTCTAACCAAACTGCACTTTTAGTGAACAAATGACTGCCTTATAGTACACGAAGCCAACTCAAAACTCTACTAAAATTCAAAAATATGTTAATCAATTGAAATCAAGGCAATTCGAATATTTTTGAGCGTTTTTGGGAACATTTGGACCGAAATATCAGACATAATAAAGGGTGATTTTTTAGCTATTGCTGACGCACGTTTCGTGTTTTGTTTCACTGTCAAACATCTTCAGTTTGGTCTATAATTTAACCATGAATCCGTCTTACAAACGAACAACGCTTGCAAATTATTGAATTTTATTATCAAAACGCGTGCTCTGTTAAGAAAGTTCATTGCGCGCTTTTTCCATTTTATGGTCAGTTTAATCGACCCACTGAAGCGGCTATTCGGGATATTGTGACTAAATTTCGCTCCAAATTTACATTGTTGGACATTAAACCACCAACACGCTTACGTAGAGTGCGAACTGAAGAAAATATCGCAGCTGTATCGGCCAGTGTTAATGATGACCATCAATTATCGATTCGTCGCCGTTCGCAGCAATTGGGCCTCTGTTACTCAACAACGTGGAAAATTTTGCGGAAGGATTTAGGTGTGATGCTTTTCAAAATACAGCTGGTGCAAGAATTTAAGCCGAACGACCTACCGCAACGTAAAATTGTTGGTGAATGGGCTCTTGGAAAGTTGACCGAAGATCCACTTTTTTACCGAAAAATTGTGTTCAGCGATGAAGCTCATTTTTGCCTCAATGGGTACGTAAACAAGCAGAATTGTCGATTTTGGAGTGAATATCAGCCAGAAGCATTGCAAGAGCTACCAATGCATCCAGAAAGAGTCACAGTTTGGTGCGGCTTATGGGCTGGTGGCATCATTGGATCGTACTTCTTCAAAGATGATGCGAATCGTAACGTAACTCTGAAGATGATATCCAACTTTTTTTTGTCCAAAATGCAAGAGCTTGACTTGCATGACATGTGGTTTCAACAAGACGGTGCCACATGCCACATGCCACACAGCACGCGCAACAATGGACTTATTGAGAGGCGAGTTCGGTGAACATTTTATTTCACGTTCGGGACCGGTCAATTGGCCGCCTAGATCGTGCGATGTAATGCATTTAGACTATTTTTTGTGGGGCTATGTTAAAGCTCATGTCTATACAGACAAGCCCGCTTCAATTGACGCATTGGAAGACAACATTGAAGCATTTATTCGTGAGATACCGGCCGAAATGTTGGAAAGAGTATGCCAAAATTGGACTAAGCGGATGGACCATTTGAGGCGCAGTCAAGGTCAACATTTGCATGAAATAATCTTCAAACATTAAATTATATGGACCGCACTATCGATTCAAATAAATATTTCATGCATTTTTGTGGATTTTGTGTGTTTTTTTTTTTAAAAACTTTCCTATAGCTTTTAAAAAATCACCCTTTACACTCTATTAGAGGACCAAATTCACTCCAAGTATTACAAAATTTCCTGAATTCGATTCCATTTGTTCCACTTGTCTGTTTTTAAGAATCAAAATTTTAATTTCGTTTAAACTGCGCAAATTAACTAAATTACTGTTTACTTACTTTTGTGATGAAAATGTTGAATTTGTTTTTGTTTTTGCTCCACAGTTCTTATAGTCCGATCTATGTGTGTAGCAAACATGCTACATGTTTTTAAACTGCGTTTCAGCTTAACTTTTTATATAGTTACTTGTATAATAAACTCTTATAGACCTATAGCGGCGGTCTTTCCATCCGAAGCCTGCTGAATCTGCCGAAAAAGCTTAAATATTTCACACTTTCAATTAAAATCATTGGATAGAACCGAAAAAAAAATCTGACGATCTTCTCAAAGAAATAATGCAAGACGATGAATTTGAAAGCTTGTTTTGCTAACCATGATTGTCATCTCTAGTTCCACTTACAAAGTTCAACTTTGTCGAGGAGGATCACTGGCCACTCAAAAAAATAAATAGTCGGCGTAACAGCCCAGACAGGGCCAGAGCGTAGCTTCTTCGCGCCTCCACTGTGTTGTGAGCGATATATTTTGACACATGTGAAGCGGACCTACTGTTTAATGCCGGTTCCGAACGGGGAATTGCGAAAGCTTTCCATGACAGAAGTACTCCAGGAGGATTGTCAGTCGTTCGCTGGAGGTGGGGTCGTGAAAAATGTTTGTGGTGTTGTTTCCCCGAGCCGGATTCGAACCCAGGTACTCTCGCTTAACAGTCCGACGCACTAACGATTAAACCACGGCGCCACATTGGCCACTCACTCCTCCATAAAAGAAGATATAAGGAGATTTATCAGCACTCTTAGTCCATTTGACTGCCCTACAATAATAACGATTTCCTATAATTGCAATATTTCGATCTATTCATAAATCGGCTGACCTCAGTGCTCATTACCATTCAGAGTGCTTTTATAGCTTGCATCTTAAATGAAATTCATTCGAAACGCACTGCGCGGCTTAAGTCCATGCGTGCAAATAGTCCATCCTGCTGGAATGACCAACGGTCTAAAGCATGAATCCGGGGTCCAGCACCCTGCATTGCTCCTCTTCAACAACCAGCGAGTAAGTCCTCCCCTCCTCGGTATTAGCATCGTTTATGCGACTAAGTACAATTGACATTCATTTTAAACCGTTCAAATGGAATTAGTTCGACACATTGACACATAATCCCACCCAGCCGAAAGTCCGGAGTCGCTCCAACCCGCCCCACTAACGTCATCCAATTTGTCGTCGTAATTAAATCGAATTAATGCGCTCGTTTTCGGAACCCAAACCGATTTTGAAAACAAAACATGGATGAGCCCGGGCTGTGTCAGTTAGAAGGACGAACGTGCGTGCGTGCTGAGGGAGGGTTGCCTCCTCCACTCTCCTCTGTGCGAGTGTATCCTGCTTTTGTTTTAATTGAATTCCATTGAAATCCAATATTTTCGGTTCGTTACTTCTATCTCCGAGTGACTTTGTGTTGACTGCCGTACGGAAGATTAAATTCGATTTTTTTCTTTTTCAGCCTTCTCAGAGGGCGCTGTGTGTGCCGTTGGGTCGTCAGGTCGTCATTGGGTCCGAGGGTCCTGTCTTGTCATCACGATGGGAAAATTCTCTACAAAATACGTTTATGTCGACGATAGTGGAGCCCCTTTCACTTACCGAGGTTAGACAGGTGAGCATCCCACTCCCCTGTGCCGTCATCGTCCTCTCAAAAGAGGACTCCGATGATTAGATTTGCTGTGTGTATCAAAGGGTTACAAACGAAACTTAATGGATGTTCATGTCCAGCCACTGACATGTGTCGTTGTCTCTCTTTTCCTCCCGTTGGTTGCCTTGCTGTTATATAATTTTGCGAAGCCCCTGAACTCTTCCATCTGCGTTTGAGGTCGTCCAATTATCTTGTGTCTTTGGCTGATAAAATGGATTGAATGCAGATGCACCTTGTGCACAGCTGCAACGTCCTTTGTGCAGCTGCTGGGGGATGTGACTTATGAAGCTGGTTAAGAAGAAAAGACGAAATCGTTTGCTCTACTAGAAGATTAAACTCCGGTAGGTGAGCTGTGCAATGAGGATTGATTTTTGGTTGTTCGAATTCTCTTTTAACAGAGCAGTTAGGTGGAAAGCTGGAAATCTCGAAATTCGTTTTTCGTACGGGGGGTGGAATCACTAGACTGGTTCTAGACAAATGTCATTTAGGTTAAAGTACTTTTAGCAGTTGAATACTTCTAATGACCTTCTGTAGATCTTAGGTTTTGTGTAAAGGGTCGTCTTTAACTTTTATTACGTTCTTGAACTGATTACGGGTCAAGCTTTGCTTTTAGAGCAAAAACGATATAATTTGGTAATTAAAACTCATTTAAATTTCATTGAAAAATCAGCGTCAACATTGTTATTTATTTTGCCGAATATTTTGTTTTTTGTCTCTTCTGTAAAAAAATAAAAATGTAATTTATGTTGTTTTAACAATCATCGATTCAAATATTAAAAACCTTTAAATAATGATAGGAATTATTTCATAAGTCACTGTCGTCTGACTTTGGGGCACATTATGGCGGCCGCGGATGCTACACAGGATGTTATACCTGAACGATGTCAAACAGTCAGAGGTTCCAGCACGACGGCAACAGGTAGAAAGCCATTCGAAGTACAGATTTATATGCTAATGGGTCATTCCATGACAAATCGCCCAGCCTATATGGGAAGCTCTGAACGACCCCTCTTCGAATTGGCTGAAAATTGGTGGAGGTACTTATTGATGTGGTTCAAGTAATGGGACAAACAATTTTTGCCCAACTCGATATAGTTTGCGAGTAACGAAGGTTCAAAAGTTGGTAAAAAGTCAAAGTTCAAAATTTCTTTAAAATTTCAAAAAATCATAACATTGGTTCTGCTTATCAGAATTTTGTAAATTATATCTTATTGAATTCAGAAAAACTTGAACTTTTATTTAACCTACACAATTTTTATTTCCAACAACGAAGGATAGTTTAAAATGTCCTTTTTGGCACGTATCCTTGAATATCTCAAAAAATGGTATTTTAATTTTCCTATTTTTTTTATATTTTGGAAAACAATATTTCACCCATCTTGACTCGAAATTTCAAGTTGGGATCTCGATATTTTTTTTTAAGAAAATCTAAATATTTTGATATACATTTCCGTATGGAAAAAAAGTCGGGGAGAGTACGATAACTTTGGAGGCCAAAATTGATGATGGGTTTTTGTAGAGGGATCGAAAGCAAGCGTTTTTTTACTAAAGGAGTGGGGGTCTACTTCGCCCCGCTTAGGGGGTAGCGGCAGTTTAAAAAAAAGAATTAAAGAAAGTTAAACTATCCATGTCCATGGTTTTTGAAAAAAATCAAGCATGCAAACTCAAATTTATTGTATTGCAATACAAAAAACAAAATTTAGACCATTTTTTTCTTTTTCAAAATTGTACGCTGGACTGCTAAACTTGTTTTCTTTTTATCAATGCTCATATCAATTGAGAATCGAACCAAAAACCGAGTCTTTAAGAAAATTACTCTTGGTACCAGGAATGCACCTGTGTGTAATGGGGGTGGTTGTCTCGCTCCGGGGGGTCCAAGGTTTAACCCCCCCTGTGACAAGTTTAGACGCTCAATTTGCTTCATTGCTCCGTTGAAGGGATGTTCACAACCGCCAAGCAGGCCCTTGCGTCTGATATTTTTTTCCATTTTTTTTCTTATAAAAAAATTTTAGTTTTTATCCGAATTTTTAAAAAATTATGGACATGAGTCGATTATTTTAAATGTACAGTTATAGAACAGGTTTCTGGCTTTCAAAACTGGTATAGTCTTTCATTATAAGTGTTGTCGTGGTTTTCAATATTTTTTTTATCCTGTCGATTAATTTTTTTTTTAAATTGCCCCTGCCTTCTAAACGGAGGAAGATAGACGTCCCTGCCATAGTGGAAAATGTTTGTTGTCAATCCCCCTACAAAAGCCCATAGTAAATTTTTGGCTCCAAAGTTAGCGTAATCTTCCTGATCTTTTATTCGTGCCAAAATGTATATCAAAATATTTAGATTTTCTTTAAAAAAAATTTTTTTTGGCCGAACTCATTAAGACAACTTGAAATTTGTAGTGAATATTGTTTTCCAACATATAAAAAAATTAGGAAAATTAAAATACCATTTTTTGAGATATTCAAGGATACGTGCCAAAAAGGACATTTTAAATGATCCTTCGTACTTGCAAATTGAAATTATGTGGGTTACTTAAAAGTTCAAGTTTTTCTGAATTCAATAAGACATAATTTACAAAATTCTGATAAGCAGAACCAAAGTTTTGATTTTTTGAAATTTGAAAGAAATCTTGAATTTTGACTTTTTACCGATATTTGACCCTGGTTACTCGCCAACTATATTGAGTTGAGCAAAAATGTCTTGTCCCATGACTTGAACCACTTCAATAACTAATTCTACAAATTTTGAGCCAAATCGGAGAGGGGTCGTTCAGAGCTACCCATATGGGCTGGGCGATTTATTATGGAATGACCCAAAAAGTAAAATAAAAATTAAATAAAAAGTTGCTTTAAAATGGAAGGATGAACAGAGATGACAGAGTTGCTGTCGTGGACAGTACGATAAAATAGAAAGTTCAGCCTCAACTCTATATTTAAAGCCAAAAAGTGGACTGCATTGTCGCCAGACTTGAACTTTATTGTAAATATTTATGGACATCTTTCTAGACCAGTCTACAAAGAAGAAAGTCAATTTCCGTGGGAGAGTTTCAAAATGCCATTAAATATCAGAACAATCTGTCAAAAAAGTAGTAGTAGTATGTTGATGATCATGGTATATGACAAAAGGTTATTAGTAATTGCTGGAAAACAAAAGGAGAGAGGAAGGAGATAATTTCCCCCCAAACGAAGAATGATTACAGCTTTACCGGCAAGATGAAACTTACAGCTTACTCGATGAAGAAAATGAAAAAGCCGGTCCCTTTGTGGGGAAGAAAACGATACCACTCTGAGGTAATGCGAAAGCAGAGTGGATCAAGGAGAAGAGAGAGGTGTCAATGAGAAGAGGCCAAGATGTGGTTTTAGTGGGTGAAAGTCTCAAACTATTTGGAACAGAACGGACCTGTTCCACGTGCCTATTAGGTTTCCACATCGTCAAGGCAAAAAACAAAATAAAAAAAACCGATAACCACAACGAACTTCTTTCTATAATCCGAAAATTGCAATGACAATAAGGAGGCAGCTTACGGTTTGAGTCAAAGCTACAAAATCCTACTACCTGAATATAAACTATGAATTTTATAAACACAGTGCAATGTTCGAGGACTCCAGTTCTCCTGATGGTATGTTTATTGAAATTATCGAGTTTAAAATTTGTTGGATGAAGTCCTGCGGACATCAAAATACTCTGAAAATGCGTCCGTCATTTTAAAAACTCATACCTTTTTCATGTTTCCAGACTGTTTTTTTTTTTTTCGTTGCACGGTAAGTTATTGAACAGATTTTACGGTTCGGTTGCATCAAATCCCCGCTTAGCGAGAATCATTCACTTGATCATTTCAGTTAGCAATAAACATCTGAGTTCAGAGATGACGCTTTTTTGGCGGGAGTTACACCCATTAGCACTACACAGGATTAAGACTTGTTTCAAAGTTAACGCACTCATCTGACGCATTTGATGGGCATAATCCCCGCACCGAAGATAAACATACGTACATATGGCCACGTAATGTGGTCCAAGCCTAATGCTTTTAGCCGCAACTCTCCCATCCTATCACGCCCAGTGTTTGAATTATATGGTCGAGACTCCTCACTCATCCGCTGACCCTTCGAAAATCACTTATCGATGTTTCGCCCGAAAAACATTTGCGAAATCCTTTTTTCCAAGAAATACATCTCCAGTACACGCACACAGAAACACAGAGACAAACCGCCACGTTCTACGACGAGGAAACTCGCAATTTTCGAAATGTTAACGATTTGTCCGCCCAATTTACGAGGCATTGGAAGTAATAAATTAACTTCAAAGCACGTCATTCAAATGAGCGAGTAAATTATACCCCGGGCACCGCAAAAAT
Source organism: Syritta pipiens (assembly GCA_905187475.1). Lineage (NCBI taxonomy): Eukaryota > Metazoa > Arthropoda > Insecta > Diptera > Syrphidae > Syritta > Syritta pipiens. The sequence continues at coordinate 20,796,356 of LR994572.1, forward strand.
AGAGCACCGCATCGGAGTGACTTTCTCCAACACTGTGTTCCGACTCCGGGAATCACGAACGCCCCCGCACAACCCAGAACTGTGGAAAAATAAATTTTCACATGCAGGGAATAAATCGCCGAGGAAATTTATGTAAATGTGCCTCCCCGCTGCCGCAGAATACTCCTCACAACGGGAACCATACGCTTACGATACATTTCCTGGGTAGGACCGGATTCGGATCGGGATGCGATTTCAATCACTTTTTTTTTTCGGAGAGTGGAATGTAAATTTTATCGGTTCGTGGAGCCGAGGATGGTGTCGTCTAATGGATTGCAATCACGACTGCTGTGGTGGTTGATGTGCCTTCAAAAGACGCGGTGGCTTATTAACGAGCCTTCTGGGGGATTGGCAATGAACTTTGTCGTAAATGATGGACTTGGTTGAATTTTTCTCTTTGAAATGAAAATGTTTTCCAACGAAATTCAAATAAATTCTTCAAATGATGAGTTGCTTGAAACTAGGATGAGCTCAATGCTTGTTGGGCTCGAGAGGGATTGCAGTCACGTTAGATCTTTTCATTTAAACGTTTTGGTCTTTCGCAGAATATAAAGTTGTTATACTATTGGTATGTTATACTAAAGGTTAATTTACTATATCTACAAAAATTGGTGAAAAAGTAATAGAATTTTAAGTACAAGAGCAAAAATGTCCTGAGTATGCCGGGAATTGGCAAACGGCATCAAGGAAACCAATTTTTTTTAATTTTCTCTGAAAGGTTTGAACTTTATCACGGCAGTATCAAAAGACAGATATGTAAGAAAGGCAGGGTGGACTTTCAAATAGTACTTACCTCCGCTACCTCCAAAGCCATTTTGACCCCAAACGACGTCTTAGCTAACGCTGGCCAGGCGAAAATCTATAACGTTTCTAAACTAAAGTACGAGTCCCTACATTTCCTGTAAGTACCCGGTGGTAGATCGTTATAGGCGAAAATCTATAACGTTTCTAAACTAAAGTACGAGTCCCTACATTTCCTGTAAGTACCCGGTGGTAGATCAATCCTTAAGAGGAATTTGGTTACCCGCAATCTAAAAACGTATTCATAAGTGTACAGCTTAAAAGAATAGGTTTTTTTTATGGCACATTTAGCTGGATGTTGAAAACTGGACTTATAAAAATTAACTAAATTTTTGAGTGGAGTAAAAGCTTGGAATTTTTTAGAGTTTAAGCTATAAGTTTATAAATTCTGTGGCTTTAGCGCAAATTCTGTTGAATGGCTTTGCAAGAATCGTTGCGAAAATTTGGAACATCAAAATAAGCGACTCATCCTGCATCATATTTACGCCAAATATCATTCTTGTAGCTAAAATAACTTACAAATGGTGACGTTTTTAGTAATTTGAAAGTCGGCTGGTGTACTGCACTCTATAACACGCGAAACCTAAAGTTTAAAAATGTTAAGCAGTAGGTAATAATTTGTTTTTCTGTTACGATTACTGAGGTTTACCCGTATTTTAGAATCGTGTTGTTAGCCGTCTAGGCGATATCAATTGACCGCCTCGGAGCTACGATTTGACCCCTTTGGACTTTTCTTGTGGGAAACGCTGATTGATCGATGTTATACCACCGATTCAAGCATTTAAAGCCAATATCACCCAACCGGTCCTTGACCTCTAGGCCGAGATCATCAACAATGTCTTTGAAAGTTGAAGTGACTGAATGCACTATACGAAGCCAGCATGGCAGCCACTTGAACGACATGGAGTTTCATAATTAGTAAATGTTTTGAATGTAATGTACGGAAACAATTCGATTTTGCTGATTTTATTGCAATTAAAAAAATTGTTTTTGGCCCACACCGCACATACGTACAGTGATGAGCAAAAATATTAGCACAACACTGATTTATGAAAGAAAAACCAGGATAAGAAGGAAAGCAACATCATTCAAACGTATTTTTAAAAAATAAAAATAACTCAGCTCGCTTACAGCAAGCTAAAGTACAGTTCTCATTCCATTAGGCTCGTTCTGCAGCTCAAGCTTCATTTTCACAACAACACTGATGATTAGTCTACTATTATGTGTAAATTGTAAAGATCTTAGCTCTCAAATTGGGCACATCAACGCGAAGGAGAGTGCTCTGAATTGCCACTTCTCACACCTCTTGCGAGACTCTTCATCGCACGTTATAGTCGATTTAGATTCAAATATCAAATCAATATCTCTGTTCTGTTCATTCCCTCTAAGGCGGCAGACATCAGCACACCTCCGTCAAAGACCGCAAAAAACAATTAAACTTCAATCCCTGGTGCATGAATTAACCCCACAAAACAGAGTCTTCACATCATCGAATAAATAAGCTTCACTCAGTTAAAGAAAGACACAAAAGGATGTGCCCCCTCCCAACAAGTGCCACACAATCAAGGCAGATCGTATAAATTTCATCTTCATTTACCTCTCTGAGTCTCTCTCTAACTTCAATCCAATTACGAAGCAACGAACAAAGCCTCACCTCAATGCCACGCAACAAAAACCAAACAGCATAGAAAGCACGAAGAGCGAAGTATGGAGACCCCATGATTAGATTAAAATAACACATCCACCCTCCCATGCAGACGTGAGACACACATGAGGCCAACGGCAAAACCTGGCATCGCGTCCTTGCATTATTTCAGAATTGCCTGCGACAAAAAGCTGCTTCACGTAATTAAATCCACTTTGTTAGTATAATCAGACCTGTCAGGGTTGCATTATGATCTGACAATTGAAGTAGGCTTCTAGGGCTCCCCTGGCGTGGCACTCAAAGGCACTGCTCGAGTTCAAGTGTACGACGACGACGACTGAGTCCTTAATGCATTCCCACTTCTCATCGTTTTCATCATTATCCTTCCCGAAGTCATTATCGTCATCGTCATCGTCATCCTCATCATCATCATCGTCCTCGACGTTTCTCTGACTGGGCGAGAGAGAGACTGCTTTCTGCCGCCTCTTATCCTTTCGCTCCTCAATTCGAGTATAAACATGATGATGGAAATCGAGAGGAGCACTTTATCTTTTTAGTTTAAATAGATATTTCGCTTAAGGTTCCTTTTCCTCGTCCTTTTTCTCTTTGCCGTCCTCGTCCTTTGCGAGCGTACTTCACACAGTCGACGACGACGGAGAGCTATGAGTAAAAAGGAACTGGGAACCCGAACTGGGACTGGGTGGCGGTTTTGTTCTTAGTGTTTGATTCAGGACCCTCTCCGCTCTTCGCTCGCAATCTTCATCAAGCCTTCTTCTTCCATTCAGTTTATCTATTATCCTGTGAACCAAATTTGAATATCTTAAGTGCAGACGGTACTTCTCATGAATAAATGATAAGTGAAACACTAGGGCTCTCTCTCCCACACGCCCTTCCATTCTGTGTTTGTATATGTGTGTGGGTGGGTGGGTGGCATCATCATCATCATCGTCATCTTCATTTCTTTACTTTGGGTTTTATATTCATTTGGGTTCGCCTGCCTTCTTCCTTATTTAGTTCTGCTGTCCGCCAGTGTCGCTGAAAAATCGTAATGGACTCTGAAGGACGAAATGGGTGGGTGGTTGGTATGGTGAGGGGGCAGGATTGAGGAGCGTGAGTGAAAAAATGAAAATTTATGTTAATTTGACTTTTATCGCGATTCCAGTGCGAGAAGGGAATAGGGCGGATGGGTTCTTGGGCTTTGTCACGGTTCAGCCCCCTCCTTCGCGGAAAAGTCAATTTCATTTCAATTAGCATTCTTATTCTTTGTAGTCTTGAGAAAAGAACGAAATAAAATTATTTTATAACAGTTATTGGGGGTTAAGAGGAAATGAGGGGAGTAAAGCGATCTCTGTCTTTACCAACGGTCAACGGCTAAACAATGGAATCAGCTTTGATTTGGAATTGATTTGGATGTCCTGCAGAAGTGACACGATGAACTTAGAAAAGAGAAAAGGGCAGTATGGCATTTAGGCGAATGAGTGCGAGAGACTCTTTTTAAGGGCTTCGTTCCAAAGGAATAACGAAACCCTTATGGAATCACTTCGGTGTCTGTCTGTCTGTCTGTCGCCTTTAAGGGGTAAAATTTGGACTGAAGATGTATCAAGGCAACCCAAAAATAAATCATGCACCCTTTTTGGAATTATTTGCAGATTAAAGGAAACGTTAGTACTAGTACTAACGCCCGAAAAAACTTTTATTGACTTCGACGGTCGACATGGGTGTCATTGGAAATGGGGCGGTGTCCTGATTATGAAAATGTCTGTCTGTCTGTCATTAGGCTTTAATCTTGCTAATTGGCAAACCACTAAGAATGAAGAAATAAAACTTCGCCAAAAGATGTATTTCACTTGCACAAAGAAATTTCAGGTAAACAAATTTAAAAAAAATTCATATTAGCAAAAAGCTTAGTACCAATACTAAATTTGAAAAACAAATTTCTTTTACTAGTTCCTTGGTATGGATATCGTTGGAAAGAGGTTAATAGATCAGATCAAAAAGTTGTACTATTGTAATCACCATTCTCTTATTGGTAAGATGTTATTAGCCAACAAACTGCCAAAAACTGACTTGTGTACCGTGTCCCCCACCTTATTCTCTAAAATATTTGACCAAAAAATCTGAAAAAAATTGGAGTTATGGGGCAACTAATCGCAATACCCCAAAATTATCCACAAATCGTGTATGATTTTTTGCTCATACTAAAATAAATTAATTACTATTGTAACTTTTTTTGAAAAAAATTTCACGGGAATATATTAAGTGAGGTACCATCGGATAGGACTTGTAAAATGTAATAGAGTTTTCATTTTGAACTTTTCAGTTGGAAGTTAAGTTTTCAAGATATTAAGCTTCAAAGTCGAAAAAAAGGCGTCCCCCCTTCTCATTTCCACACCCGTTGGTCTAAAAATCTGAAAAAAATCTAGAAGGTAGATCTTGATGTAATCTTTGTGTTAAAATTGGTTTGAGCACTCAGGCTTTAATAGTTTTCGAGACCAAAAACCAAAAAACAACAACACTCAAATTTTGAAGATCCGAAAACGATATTTTGTAGATCTCGGCAAAAGATCAATAAAATATTATGTAAAAAAAATTATTTTCATACAATTTTTCAAGATATTAACGATTTAAATCGAATCAGTTTCCTACCAAAAAAGATTAACTGACGGCAGTCGCAATACCGCTTGCGGCATCAAAGCAATTTTCACACGTCTGGTGCGATCAGCAAATGGGAAAGGATTTTCTTTTGTTGAGTTTCATTCGAAATGAAAAGAAGAATTTTAGTGAATGAACAGTGAGTTCAGTTTGATTTGATTTGACTAGTTTAGTTTGTTAATTTCTTAGACTTATATTAAGTCTAAGCTACTAATCTGTTTGCGAACGAAACCCTCAGCAGGTGAGTAAAACTCACACTTGACCGGTTTTTTTTTTATAATAATAAAAAAAAAATTATTTCTTCTTATCAAGAAAACCAACATTTTTCATATTTTTATGGAAAGAAACTTTATTGATCAATAGGAACCCACAAATTAATAGAATCGAAAGGAACCTAGTTAATTCTGAAAATAAACGTATTCTAAAAGATTGTTTCATTTTCCTCTTTCATTCGAAGATGGCGAAGATGCTGGTCTAAGTAAAACAATTGGTTTCATCGTCTCAAAGACGTTGGGGGGTCTGCATTGCATGCGATCGGGTAGCTTCTGACCGTTCAAAACATGGATTGAACCAGTAGTGCAACAATCGTGTATGTGATGAAGTGCTTGTTCTACCTCCCCGCGGTGGCCCCTGGGAACTGCGTGTGTAAACCCTTATGCACGTAGGCTAAAACTACAAGCGCGAGCCATGATCTAATGTTGGATTAGGCACGGCGGAAGAATTCACTCGATTGAATCAACGGTGATGCTGAATCTAACCTCTTGGACTGGTGTTCCTTCTCCCGGAGCTACTCTGACATATTTGGAGTTCAGGTCTGGGGGGAGGCTTCAGAGTCTCATGTCAGGACTCATGAAGTAGAGATGGTGGCGGAAGAGTCAGCGATGGACCAACGGCAGCGCTCACAACCTCGTACGGGGATACTGACACCGGCCTAGCCGGCCCTTTGTGTCCCAAGGGTACCTTACAGGGGCCTGGCCCTCCAGGTTGGGGGTTTCTCGACGGGCTAACTTCCCGTCAGAGTAAAAACACATTTAGTTGTGAAGCAACCCAATGCCTCGGAAACAATGGATAAACCTGTTGACGACCAACGCAAGAAAAAGGACAACGATCTTCGGATCTGCACGTGGAACGTTAGGACCCTTAACAGACCACGTGCAGCCGAACAACTAGCGGAGGCCCTAGACTGCTATAAAGCAGACGTGACCGCCATCCAGGAAATACGATGGGACGGGCCGGGCATAAAGAAGACGAAAAGCTGCGATATCTTCTACGGCGACTGCTACCGCAACAACAAACAGCGGATATTCGGATGCGGATTTGTCATTAGAGGCAGACTTAGGCAAAAAGTCTTGGGCTTCAAGCATGTGAGCGAACGCCTCGTGACAATCCGGATCAAGGCCAATTTTGCCAACATCAGCCTGATATGCGCACACGCTCCAACTGAAGAAAAAGATGACTGCACTAAGGATAGGTTCTATGAGCTATTGGACCAAACGTACGCTCAGTGCCCCAAGCATGACGTCAAAATCATCCTGGGTGATTTTAATGCAAAGCTGGGTAAAGAGGGAATCTTCGGTGGTACAGTCGGAAAGCATAGCCTACATGACACCACTTCCGACAACGGAGTCAGGCTTATTGATTTTGCAGCGGGGCGAAATGTTGTGGTAGCAAGCACGCGGTTCCCGCACCTCAATATTCACAAAGGGACCTGGCGATCTCCTGATCAATCGACCACCAACCAAATTGATCATATTGCGATCGACGCAAGGTATGCCTCCAGTATTTTGGATGTCCGAACATTCCGAGGGGCCAACATCGACTCGGATCACTACCTTGTTGTAGCCAAGGTTCGAATGCGGATATCCCTATCACCGCCAAGAAGGAAAAATACTGTGAGAAGGTTTGCAGTTGAAAAGCTACAATCGCAAGAGATAGCCAGGAACTTCTCCGATCAAGTCTCTCTAAACCTCAACAGCTGTCCTATGCCGCCAGCAGCATGCCCAGAGGACCAGTGGCAAATCTGCCAGCAAGCCATCAGGAATGCCGCTTCTGATGTGATAGGTTTCACTCGCCCACCAACGCGAAACCCCTGGTTCGATGAGGAATGCCAGCGAGCGCACGCGGCTAAACAAAAAGCGTATGCGGCGGCTTTGCAAAGACGGACAAGAGCGGCTCGTGAGCTCTACGAGCAAAAAAGGAGAGATGAGCACCGGCTTCTAAGAAAGAAAAAAAGAGAGCATAGGAAGCGCGAGATCGAGAATATTGAGAGATATCATAGCAGGAAGGACGTTCGAAAATTTTACCAAAGTGTCAGGAGGACACTCCAGGGAAAACAGCTTCGAATGGACGCCTGTAGGGACGAAGAGGGCAATCTCTTAGTAGATACGCAGTCAGTGCTGAGGGCATGGGAAGGACACTTCTGCAGACTGCTAAACGGCGATGACAACCAACATTCCGCTGTCAGGCAGAGCGAACCATTCATCGTGGACGATGACGGGCAATTCCATCGTCCTCCCGACCTGGACGAAGTAAGGATAGCCATATCCAAGCTCAAGTCAAATAAAGCGGCCGGTACCGACGGTCTAGCTGCCGAGCTCTTTAAGGCAGCGGGAGATGACTTCATAGCGAGCATGCACCAGCTCATCTCCAGAATATGGTCGGATGAGTGCATGCCCGATGAATGGAACCTCAGCATCGTATGCCCGATCCTCAAGAAAGGAGACCCTCTAGTATGCGCCAACTACAGAGGTATTAGTCTCCTTAACATCGCATATAAAATCTTCTCTGCCGTATTGTGTGAACGTCTAAAACCGTTTGTCAGCAATCTGATTGGTCCATATCAGTGTGGTTTTAGGCCTGGAAAGTCCACTATCGACCAGATATTCACATTACGGCAGATCCTGGAAAAGACCCTAGAATCCCAAATCGACACCCACCACCTTTTCGTCGACTTTAAGGCCGCGTATGACAGCATTTTTCGGGAAAAATTATACGAAGCCATGTCTGGTTTTGGCATCCCTGCTAAACTGGTCCGACTTTGCAGGATGACCATGGAGAAAGCTCGCTGCTCCGTGAGGGTCGGCAGTGACCTTACCAACATCTTTGATGTCAAAAAAGGCTTCAGACAGGGCGACCCGCTGTCATGCGACTTCCTCAACACTGTACTTGAAAGCATTGTGCGGAACTCCCACGCCAACACCAGAGGCACAATCTTTCAAAAGTCCGTGCAACTACTCGCGTATGCCGATGACATTGACATAATTGGCAGAACACAGCGAGCTGTCTGTGAGGCATTCGCGAGCATTGAAGAAGAAGCGGCGAAGATGGGTCTAGCGGTCAACGAAGGAAAAACGAAGTACATGCTGTCATCAAGGAAGGACACCCAACACCGACGCCTCGGGCAAAGCGTCAATATGGACAGATATAACTTCGAGGTAGTCAGGGACTTTGTCTACCTGGGCTCCGCGGTTAACTCGAGAAACGACACCACCTTGGAGATCAAGCGAAGAGTGACTCTTGCCAATCGCTGTTTCTTTGGGCTGAGAAGGCAATTGAGTAGTAAAGCCCTCTCTCGGACAACCAAGCTAACATTATATAAGACCCTGATCGTCCCAGTCCTCCTCTATGGCGCAGAGGCTTGGACATTATCAAAAAAGGATGAGGACCTGCTAGGTTGTTTCGAGAGAAAGATCCTTCGCGTGATCTTCGGACCTGTCTGCGTAGATGGCGAGTGGAGAAGGAGATTCAACCACGAACTGTACGGGCTGTACAGCGACATGAACCTTGTCAGAAGAGCCAAAATCCAGCGGCTTAGATGGCTGGGCCATGTAGAGCGGATGGACACCAATGCTCCGGCCCGGAGAGTCTTCGAATCTACCACCATGGGGAATCGCGGCAGAGGAAGACCCCACCTCAGGTGGCGCACCCAAGTGGAAAGGGACCTCAACCAACTTGGCGTGCGAAACTGGAAGCAGCTGGCAAAAAACCGGGCCAGTTGGAGAGGCATGTTGGTTGAGGCCCAGGTCCACCCCGGACTGTAGCGCCACCTAAGTAAGTAAGTCTCAAAGACGTTAATGATAGTCCACCTGAAAGCTTGCCAAAATCGTTCGAAGACGCTGACGCATACAGCAGACATTTTCATACAATGACAAGTATGACAGGCCCAAAGAAACGGGGTACCCGGAAAATATCCGGTAAACAGGTGTGGTTTTCTTAAGAGAAAAACACAATTTCATAGAAAATCGATCTTACACTTAATAACGAAAACAGTGTCTTCACTGAAGACTCTTCAGTCAGTTCTTCTTTCATACTGGAAAACTTTTTTAATGTTACCTGAACTTCAGTTTGGCAATCGATCAAAAGCAATGATCAAAACTATATATTTTGCCTTCTGCAAAGAACTCAACAGGTCAACCAGGACGCCTGTAGCCTTGGGGTGCCCAACTTGAGGGCGCTGGCAGGTGGAAGTGCAGGAGGCCTGGACCGAACGTCGGTTGTTGCTCCGATGATAATGAAAAAAAATCAACAATGTAGAAAGTGGATGAAATAGACTTAATACGTAGTTGTATATTACAAAACGTGGGCGCCGTGGCTTAAGCTTAGTGCATCGGACTGTTAAGCGAGAGTACCCGGGTTCGAATACAGCTCGGGGAAAAAACACCACAAACAAATTTCACAGCCCCACCTCCAGCGAATGACTGACAATCTTCCTGGAGTACTTTGGTCACGGAAAGCTTTTGCAATTCGCAATAAATTCGGAACCAGCAATAAACTGTAGGTCGCCTTCACATGTGTCAAATTATAACGCACAGAACACAGTGGAGGCGCGAAAAGCTAGGCTCTAGCCCTTCGTTACACTAATATTACAAAACACGCTGAAACATTTTATCTGAATGTACAATCCTTCCCAATAAGTTATTATCTATTCTCATTCCTTCGATACGATGAGATAACTTTCCTCGTATCACAATCCAATTTGTCCACCCGTTCATCCATAATCCCGCTTAACATTCCGCACCACGTTAGCGCAGCAAAATACAGTTAATCTACAGTTCACCCGGCCATAGGATTCTCCTGGATAAGTGATTAATTTAAAATTCCCAACCAACACCACCCAAAGTATTCCAAATATTTTCATCATAAATCCCAGCGCAGAAAAAAAAAATTAAAAAAAATATATAACAGAAATTCAAAGTGTTATAATGACTCAAATCCTATTTCCTATTAGCAGTCCGTGGCTGTGGGCGTAATGCAAATTCGTTGGACACACAAAAATGTGATTAAATCACCACAGGACATCGCAGCAACGATTGTAATAAGCTCCACACTCAACGAGGCGTGTAAAATTTCACCAGAATGCGTTGTAATTGGATAAAAAGAATGCTTCGAGGCTCATTAACGTTAAGCATACTGCGAGGTTGCTTTGATTTGAATTATATCGCAGTTAATGGTACTTTATGAGAATTTCGTCGGTGTTTTGAAATGGAGTTATGTGTAGTTTTAGGGGCTGCTCAGAAAATACTTTGAATTTGAGGGAATGTGAATATCAAATAAGTTTTAAGTTTCTTCTGAACAGAATCGCGTTTTCAGACCAGTGAAAGGGTTCTTAATACTAAAGAAAATCAGCTTTTAAGGCCTTGTGTGCGGCACATTCTTCAGACACAATGAAAAAATGTCAGAACCGGTTTGACGACGCGATGCTAATCGTACACTTAATTCTTGGAGTTCAGCCTCGAAAACATCAAATAATAATGACTGCCCGAATGGAGAGATAGAGATTTAAAAAACTGCACGACCGATTGATAATTTCTGAAGGTCCATAAAGAGTAAATGGTCTTTTATAAATTATTGCCGCGGTGATAAACAGAGGCACCAATTGTAATAGCTCTAGTTCAACATAAATAAGCCATCTTTTATTCGATTGATAGTATAAACACCACCCTATCGATTTTGTAAGCCAGAAAAACATCGAAATTCGAAGATCGGTGAATATTAGAGATATCTCAGATGGTTTCCGACAGCTATCCACAATCAGGCATCGGCTGTAGAGTTCACTTTTAATTTTTTTTAAGCAATCTTCTAAAGTTCGCATTAATACCTTTCACATAACTACGTCAAACTAATTGGAAACTATCTTTCAAAAATTTATTGGTACGCGAAAAACTCAAAACTCACTATCTTCAGATTGCATTTTACCTTGTAATTTATGATCCAGAGCTTTCTGTGTTATTATTATTCATGACATTCTAGAGAAAACGTCACCCGACCTTTTGAAAGTATCGTGACTTCTAATAAATTTCGGGACAAGTATTCAGGTGATAACTTCAAAAAAGCACACAGAAATAAAATCACAAACATTTTAATGAAAACTGCTGTAATCACAGAAGCTTCCGCAAAAATTGCTTAAATACCATTTTCATTTAAGACCATTCAAGTGAATGGTAAGGCTTAGAATGCAACGTGGGTTAGGTTAGGTAAGGTTAGCGAGTAGGCGGTGTTTTACTCTGTCTCACTTAGGTCCTTGTGGACCCCTAGTGTTGCCCGGTAGGGGAGATTTCTGTCCCTTCTCCCACTTGTAAATGCTTATCCATTAGTGGCCAGATCCGTCCATTTGGTCTTACTCAAGAGCCTGAAAATATTCTTTAAAGGAACAGAGTTAATATCGCAAAGATCCTGGAAGATATGTCTTCCAAGTGTTTCAAACCGTAGGTGACAAAGACTGGGGCGGTGACAGAGGTAGTATTTGGTGTCTTTCCTCTCCTCTTCATCACCCAGGAGTCCTATCCTATAAAGGTAGACTTTTATAACTAAAATGCAATGTAACTCCAAAACGGATTGGAACAATCAGTAAACTCCAAAAAAAATATGATTTCTAATTCGATATTAGAAATTAGTTATTTATTGTTTACAGAAGTCTAATGGACTCTTTTTATCGGTTTTCCCATGATAAGTGTGAGCAACAAACTATCTTGCAAATTTGATCAGGACGGAATTGAGACCACCCTTGAATAATGGAGTAATGATAAAATTTGAGCTCACAAACCAGGAATCCGGTCCTTAAAAGTTTTCGAAAAACACTGACCACAACTGAAATTTGTATCTTAAGCGCAATTTCAAAACTCTCACATGCCCTAATCTCAAGCCGAGCATATTTTAACAATATACGAGACCAACCCTCATCAGTTAAGACTCTTCTGAGTTTACAGGATAAACTGTAACAATCCAACAACGTAGGATTTTAAGTAATCACTCAACAAGCTGCTCTCACGACTCACTCGCCTCAATCGAAGTCACAAATCTCCACCGCACATTCGCTCATCAAGAGCGAGATCAAGCTAAAGAGAATGGGGTCTTAATCTCCTAGGCAAACTTTCTAAAACGACTTACGCTACGAATTATCCTTTAAATAAAAGAAAAATAGAACCCCAAGTTCACCAAGTTAAACAGATAATGTCGGAAACTTATTCCGGCAATTTCGCCTATGCAAATAGATCGTCATTGTCTACCAGAGCTTCCATCTACCCACCCGTCTTCCCTCTCATATTTGAATATAATTCACTGCTCGCAGTCACCGTCCGCTCTCAGTCTCTTTCTCTCTCTCACTCACTTATACTCGTATATCTTGCGAACATTTTATGAGAAAGGACGAAAATCACCCAACCAACAGCCCTCAGAATAAATCAAACCGCCGCGTCACCACCCTCCGGCTACCCTTGCCGTGTTAAAACGAAAGGAAAACTCAATTCGCAAAGTTTGCTCTTCTCCGTTTCCGTTTCGTTCGCCCTGGTGGAACGAAGGAGTCGAGCGGAAAGAGCATGAACTTCCGCTTTACATTAATAACTGTATTCAGTTGTTGCGTTATCCTAAAATTATACAACCATTTATTTTAAACTTATCATGTTATTCAGTTGGCTGAACTAGCTACCACCCCCTCCGACTGGCATGGCAGTGAAACTTTGCCATGTTCTCCCTTTCAACAAGTGGTTTTGTCATCGATGCACACAATGGCGAGGATGCCGGCGACAAGGACGAGTGCAGGGTAGTCCTGAGCGCACAGCATACAGTCGTCGGGATTGTGGGTTTCATGCAAATTGAGGGGGGCGCCTTGCTCGGCACACACGAAGTTAGGAGTGAAAATGGGAAAAGTTGCTTCGTCTAGGTTATTTTTATTTTTTTTTTTTTCCTGTTTTTGTTTTTGTTTAATGATTTTTCATTGAATAAAGTTTCAAACGCATCCAGGGTGTTGAGAGTTTGTTGGAGTTGTGTTTTGTGGTGTTTCAATTCGTTTATAAAACTCGCATGACGGATAAATTGAAATTAATTGCAACAAATTAAGTGGGTGGGTATAATTGGAAGAGCTCCGTGCGTATCAATTTGTGCGTATAAAATGTCGTCGGGGATTGTTTGGGACTAGGGGAAATACAACAGCGATTCTGTTTTTTACGGTATGGTATTATTGGTATTTATGGTGCGAAGTGTACCTATCTGATAATGCAGCCAAATTGGTGTGAAATATGGAAAATTAAAGCTTTAAGATTAATTCACCTTGCAAAATGGGCCTGGTTCGGCTTCTCTAACGCTCATACGGCATGCGTGAAGACGGTGTAGTTTCACCTCTTAGAGAAGCTGCAGCAGCCTTGTTCTTACTCAAAAGGTTCTTGGAATCGGAAGCCTTGCTAAAAGCGAAAATGAAGGTATTGGTCTATTCTTTTAGTGAGCATGTGTGAATACGGTGTAGTTTGCGAAACTCCAACACTCCGTGCGCCTTATTGCGCTCTTAGAAAAGCAATTGTTGATTTTAGAAATAATTTATGAGACTAGACAAGTTTAAGTGGGAACCGTGAATCGATACGTTGGACTGTTAACCGAGCGTAGCCGGGTTCGAATCTTGTCCGGCGAAGAAGCACCACAAACAATTTTCGAGGCCCAACTCCAGCGAACGACTGACAATACTCCTGGAATACTTCTGTCAGCGAATCTTCTGTCTGTCAGCGAATGGCTTTCGCCATTCGCCGTTCGGAAGCGGCATTAAACCATAGATCCTCTTCACTTGCGTCAAATTATACCACGCAAAACACAGTGGAGACGGGAAAAAGCTATGCTCTGGCCCAGTACGGGTTGTTATGCTGATTATTTATTTATTTAGTCAAGCCTAAAAGACCCGGTTGATCATCAGTTTAAGTAATAAATTAAATGATTGGAAATCAAAATTCCAGCAGCTGGCTTTTTGCAGAAATTGAAACCCTGAAATTTTCTTTTTTTGTGAATTGATTTCTTTTACTTACGACTAAAATAACTAAGCAAGTTACATTTACGATGCTCTACACAGTTAATACTAAGCACTTCAGCTTGTATTTATCATTATCATCATTACTTTGCAATGCCAGAAGGTCTTAGATAGACCAGACAAGATACAAGCGTTGTACTCAAATTTGGATATAGGCTTATGAATTGAAGCCAATTCAGACGGGGTAAAATATTTGTTGCATAGTTTGAGAAAATGTAGACATTTATCAACATTTTTGGCGACCTTAAATATAGGGCTTTTCATTAAGGGGTGTTATTTTGATATTTAAAGAAAAATGGCATTTTTTTAGACAAATGATCGGATGTTAATTTTAATGTAAAAAGGAAGGTATGCCATTAATAATGGAGAACAATATCAGTTAAATGGATGCCTCGGCCACGCTTACAGAACCGAATCCTTTTCATGAAATTTTCTATAATTCTCTATGCCCTTAATAGCTTCACGAATTTCATCTTTGAGGTCTTGCATCGACGCTGGGCTGTTGGCGTATACCTTATCTTTCACGTAGCCCCAAAGGAAGAAGTCGAAAGGTTTTAAATCACAATTGTGATCATCCCTTCGAGAGATAGCACAGTCTGGAAACTTTTCCCGTAAAAGATCGATGATTTCGTTGCTTGTGTGACACGTAGCACCATCTTGCTGAAAGTCAACGTTGTCCAGATCAATACCATCCAATTCCGACTATAAAAAATAATTAATCATCTCTCGATAGCGCAATCCATTTACCGTAACTGCTTCTCCAGCCAGAAAGGTCCAATAACCCCGCCGGATCATAAACCGCACCAAACACGTTGAGGATGGAGAGGCCTTTGAATAATAAATCTTGGGTTCTCCGAGCCCCAGATTCAAAAATGTCTCTTTTTGACGTAGCCAGCGAGGTGGAGAAGGATTCATTAGTTAAGATGATTTTTCGATAAAATTCCGAATCATTTTTATGCATTTCAAGGACCCAATTTCAACCCCAAACCGGATTGAGTTCTTGTAATAACTGAACTTTATAAGCCTTAAGAACCTAGTCTTTATGCAAAATACGGTGTGTAATGACCGCTGCTGTAACGGTAGATGGTAAAGCAAACACAATCAGTAGTTACTAAGTTTAACTTTATTTAGATCACCCACACTGCACAACGATCACTAACAGACTAACCCAAGTAGCTGACGTGGTGTCAACGAATAGGGGAGAGTGAGAGCGCATCGTGGATGTGGAAAGCGCTGTGTAGTGAGCGATGAGTGCGAGAGCATGAACCCAAGTGTCAGCTCAGAGATCGTCCTCGCTGACAGGTTGCCACACGGTGTAATGACGTTTGTGGAATGCCCAAATCTAAAAAATGACGTATTCTTCGACAAACCTGGGTTTTCTTCAACACTTAGGGCTACAGCACCAATATTCTCGGTTGTTCTTGAGCGTCGGGCACGGGTTTCATTCTTCACATCATTAACTTGTCCCAACAGCTCAAATCTTACTGTATTGCGGTCCGACAAGGTGCTTCACGACCGAAAAAAGTTTTAGTTTTACGAACCGTCTCTGCCAAATTTTCACCATGTTTATAGTGAATTTTAATAATTTTTAATACGTAGTTGAAGCCTGTGTCGTTCAGTTTTTATTAATGGCATAGTACCTTAATTGTCAAATGTCAAAAAATTACAATTACAAAAATTACACTGTCGTTCCAATTCAACAGCCAAAGAGCTGGGCCGTGAGTCTTTTAACGAATATGAGAATCAAAGAGTACTACCATCAGCGAAGGCATGGATTGTATTAGCAGAAGCAGACAGGAGATCATTTATAAAAAAGAGAAAAAGTATCGGAGACAAAACAGAGACTTGGGGAACGCCAGCGTTTATGTGGTGGAGATTGTCATAGGTGATGGTTTTCTATTTGCCAAATTTGTGAATGTTTCAATTTTTTGGAGGGTTGAAGTTCTGCAACAGTTGGAAGGAGGCGCATCTTAAATTAAAATCAATCATACAAATGTTTGACACTTGTGCAAGGGACCGGAAAGCTTTCCGTGACAAAAGTACTCTAGGAGGATTATCAGTCATTCGCCGTGCAAAATGTTTGTGGTGTTCTTTCTCCGAGCTATATCCGAACTTGGGTACTCTCGCTTAGCAGTCCGGCGTACTAACCAATCAAGCCAATGGCCCCCACAGATATAGGAAACATATTAAGGTTCCTAAACCTTAAGATGCTTTCGAGATTTCAAAAACCGTGATTTCAGAATTGAATAAGACGCTTAGCTGTAGACCCAAAAAAAGATTCAAGACAAAAAATGTATTTGGAAGAACTACATAAATAAATGAAGTTATGAGTAAGATTCTGTATGATTGAAGGCAATGGTTGCTTCATGCACTGAAGCCACGAAACGTTTAAAATGCTTTTTTCACTTGCGTGTAGATGGCCCAAAACATCATCCTATCGCACACATCTTACAGAGTAACTGGCTTAGGCTTGCCGGCACGGTTGGCCATAGGTTCCTCGTAGCGCTTCTTCGCCTCAGCTTCGGATATGTTTTCTCCTTCCAACTTCTGGTCCATACGCAAGGTAAATTCGTGACGGAACCGGGTCGGTCTCTTGATATCATTGCGGTGAGCCTTACGTTTTTGGTTGTGGTTTGTGTGATTCTTGGACTTGGCCATTTTTATGATCTATCAAATTGTTTTTGACAGCTAAGCGGAAAAAAAAGAGTCTTAGCAACTAGTTGAGAAACGGATACTTTATTCAATTTCGTGATAAACTGCTCAGCTTAAACAACTGCACTTATCATTCACAAAATTATAATTTATTGTTGCACAAAAGTCTGTGAAAAGGTTCAAACATCTCACTCCTGACGACAAGTATCGTCATCATTCAAAGCTGACCACGTTTCTCAACTATGAGCTTGGCGTGAATCCTCACATCTACGTCACATGAGCTTCACACTTCTCTTTTTAATTAATATTTTTTTTTATTACATTGTCCCACATCACACGCCGACTTATCTCATTACGTGTGGCAACAAGTCAACGGTTACAATTTACACAAAAAAAAAGAGAGGAAAATAAATAAATTTCCAATGTAAATTTACTCCAATGGAAAATCATTAGCCATGCATTGTGGTGGACTCGGTAATGAACGACTTCAAGCACTTTTTTCCATAAATTTTATCCAAAAAAGACAGACGAGGGGTGGACGGACCAGGACCGCGATGACAATACAGGTCAAGACCAAGCCACCCATTCCCACCCCGTCACCGCGTCGTTCATCGGATAAATCGGCAAGCGGTGCATTTTGCAATTAAATTTCATTCCCCAACCACCGCCTGTGCATTTGTGTGTCACTTTAGCGAATGAATGAATGTCGTGGCGAGAAAAAGCGTTGGGCGCCATTTATGCAGTACCAGCAGAATGGGCGCGACGGACTGTATCCAATATGCAATTTCCATATTATGAGCGTAATCGCTTCTGATAAATGCACTTCCCGTAAATCTCACATTAATTTCATTTGCATGACAATGCGCGATAAGCAGTGGCCGCCCGCAAAATTACCAGCAGCCGGAGTTGGTGTACACCCGCCCACTTTTTGGAGGCACAGTGGCGGTTGTTGCGACTGACGTAATTACTCCAAAACTATTTTATCTGCAGTGGTAGAACAAATTTTCATAGACAGAGTGAGATACATTCGGCTGAAATAGGTTTTTCAACTGAGTAAATATTTCTATTCACAGGGTGTACAAAAAGGCGGGTGTTTATTTATTCAGCGGGGGTGGTAGAGCATTTAGGCGGACATCTAAATTAGATTAAAGGATAAATATGGTGGATTATCAACCGTGGTATAGAACAGTTTCGTGTTTGAACGACCTAGTCATTAAATGTCGAAATTGTGGGCTTTGTACATTTTTCTTTCAATCTTCAATCAATCATTTTGATCGTGTATGCTAACTCTGGCTTAGAAGCAAATCAAAAAATCTTAACTTTCACTTTTGGATCAAACAAACATTTTTGGTTATCTCTTTGACGCAATTGGAGAAAAGGTAGTGTTTAGATAAACTCCCTCTAAAGAACTAACGTTCGGCGACATGCCGAAACAATCTTGTTTCCTTTTGATAAAGTACTTGACTTTACTCTTGCGCCTTAGGTCTTCGAAAGATCTCAAGCAAACTCCCAGCTTACGCTTGGGGAGCATTGTCCTTAACGAAATTGACACTAACGCTACGCTGTGTAGTAGATCTGATACAACTCAATTCGTACTTCTTTCATAAACTATCGATCAGATTTTTACTCTATTAAGCTTTGGAGATAATTTGCTTCATATATTTTGAAGGAAATAGACTAGACTAATGTTATTTTTATTATTATTTGCAGCCATAAATTAATTAAGAAAATTTTTTTTTGTAAAAAAAAAAGTCGCGCAGTGTAGGGTTATGTTCTATCTCTTTTTTTTAGTTGACTTCTAGCCTAGAAAACTTGAACTTAAGAACTCAAATAGAACTTAAAAGCTCTTGAACATCCGCATTTTTTTTTATTTTGTCTAAAGTCCATAGTTCATAGTCAAGTTGTGCACAGGTGTTGTCCATGGAAGATTTCGTGCTTATCCCGTAAGCAAAGCTCTGGATCCAATCAAAAAAAAAAAGAAGATCTTTTCGTGCTACTCCTCTGTAACTTAAAATTAAATGTGGTTCAAATCAATCGAAGTTAGGTCTGTCATAGCAGTTTACTTAATGGTAGCCTACTCATAATTTTTTCTGTAACGTTATGTAATTCAAAAACAAATACTTAAAAAAAAATATTGTTAGGAATTAAAACGATTTATTTATAGCGACTGGCGAAAATCGGACTACAGATGCGCAGCTGTTCATTTTTCTGTGTATGGTGTCTTATGACACCCTGTAATCATCGAAATTAGGAAATTTATAAAATATCTTCATCTCGTGGTCATTGGCTCTCAATCCATTAAGAGCACTTTGGCTGATGAATTGAATACTCAACCTCGCTGCGGATTATATAGTTTTAAGGGCGTTTAGGACATTGAAAACATTTCTAAATGAATTATTAAAAAATAAACGCATTTTCGAAAGCGTTTTAGAAAAATTGGTGTAAAACCAGCTTGTTAATGTTTTATTCTGATTGGCGGTGTCACAGTAAAAAAATGTTTCTTTTTAATCACGTTGGCAGTTAGCAAACAAGTCCCTGTCCTTCTATCGAGATATTCCTAATTACTCCTTTGTCCCAGAGTAGAAATTCTTCCAGGCTGGTCGGCAGGATCTGCATTTTATTGCGATGGTTCTGGTGGGATAGCCAGTTGCAGTCTGGTTATCTTTTATTGGGTTGGTTATGGCAATTAAATATATAGTGTAAGCACCATAAGTGATGCGACAAAAAGATAGCACTTAAAAAGAAATTAAAAACCTGAATGTAGAAAATTTCGGGATTTCAGATGATAAAAACTTATCATCTGATCGATGATCCTCCTTGTTTCTTAAGGAGAACTTATTACACTTAAACTATGAAAACAGTATTTCAACTCATCCTTCTCCATAAGCTTAGAAAATCATGTCATGTGCTATATTTTTGCCGCAAAGTATACATAATAACAATTCAAACCTGAAACAATTTTATTAAACAGTAAAATCGTGTTACAGGCAAAAAGAATTTTCTTTCTTTTTTAATTTTTACGAAGCTTCACAGCTCACTGTTTAGTGCCACAACAATATACAGCACCGTGTAAAAATGAATACAAACTCAGCGATTTTATCGTTTTTAGGGTTTCGTTCCAAAGGAATAACGAAACCCTTATAGATTCACTTATGTGTCCGTCTCTATTTTGTCTGTCTGTCTGTCGCCTTTACATATTTGCTAATAACTTCTGAATCCTCTGTAGTTAAGGGATGAAATTTGGAATGGGTATGTATCTTGGCAACCCAAAAATAAATCAGGAATTTTTTCCGGAATTAGTCGTATATTAAAGAAAAAGTTAGTACTGAAACTAACCTTTGAAAAAAATTTTATTAACTTTTGTGGTCAATATGGGTGTCATTGGAAAGGGGGCGGGGCGGAGATTACAAAAATGTCTGTCTGTCTGTCACTAAGCCTTATCTTAGGTACCTGGTGAACCACCTGGAATTAAGAAATGAAATTTACACAGAAGATGTGCTTCACTTGCCCAAAGAAAGTTCCGAAAAAAAGTTTGAAGAAAGTCACTTATTAACGAAAAAGTTAGTACTAATACTAAAATCAAAAAATGGTTTTTTTTTCTTAGATACTTGATATGGGTATCGTTAGAAAGAGAATTATAGCAAGATCAAAAAGTTGTGCCACAATTAGCACCTTAGTCTTATTGGTAAGAAGTTATAAGCCCGCAAACTTCAAAAAACCGACTGGTGTACCATGTCTTATACCTTATTTTCTAAAATAATGGGCCAAAAAATCTGAAAAAAATTGGAGTTATGGGGCAACTCATCGCAATATTGCAAATATATCCAGAAATCTCTTATGATTTTTTATTTGTACTAAAATTAATTAATAACTAATTTTTTTAATTTTTTTTCTTAACGGAATTGATTGAGTTAGGTATCGTTGGATAGGTCTCGTAAAATAAAATACAGTTTTCATTTTGAGGTTTTTGTTCCGAGGCTCGGTTTTCGAGATATTAAGCTTTAAGTGCGAAAAAAAAGCGTCCCCCCCCCTCGCATTTCCACACCCGCGGGTCTAAAAATCTGAAAAAAATCTAGAATGTAGGTCTCGACGTAATCTTTAGTTTAAATTTAGTTCGAGCATCTTGGCTCAAACAGTTTTCGAGTTATTGGCCAAAAACCAAAAAACAATGACATACGAATTTTTAAGATCCGAAAACTCCATTTTGTAGATCGCATCAATAGAATCAAAAAATGTTATACAAAAAAAATTTTATTTTCACACAATATTTAGAAATATTAACGATTTAAGTTATGTGAGCATTTTGCTAAAAAAGGGCAACTAGTGATTATCTCACACACACAAAGTTTTCTACGCGTTTCCTATACCCAGAAAGACAATAGAACTTCGAAGCGGCGTTGGTGGGGTGGTTATAGCGCTCGCGCTCTGGTCTGAGGGTCCCGGGTTCAATCCTCGATTTGGCTTTGTTTGCTTTTTATTTTTTTTCTTCTCCGAAGAGGGTTTCTCGAATATTTTGTATGACAGTTTTCTTCTCTCTCAGTTCTCTTAAAAGAACAAAGCAAAGCAAAGAAATGATTGATCGTAATAGCTTTGTTGTTGTAATTTTTTTGAAGAAAATAAGAGAATCAGTTATTTGTAGGTGTATGTGTGTTCAGACCATTTCCTGATTTGCTCTTTTCTATTGGTTGCGATTTATATAAATATGCTGTTGGAAAGATTTTATGTTTTGTCTCTGAATAAAAGTGAACATAAAAAATTCTAAGGAAAAAAAACAAAATAAATCCTAGTGCAAAATTTGAATTTTTTTTTGAATTTCAAACACGAGTACTTGATTTGTTAATTTCTTGGATGTTTGTGACTGTACCACATTAGTGTTCTAGACGATTAAGTGGCTATTTTTTATTGCCGAATACGTTATGATTCGAATTGCTGAGCTGCTTGGTAAGCTAACTTTCATGAACTGCTGATTAATTGCTTCAATGGAGTAGCTTGAGACCATTTCCTTTAAGTTCACTAAATCAATTTTTACACGGTTGGCACGATCAGCAAATGAGAACGACTTTTCTTTTGTTTAGCTTTATTCGAAAACGGCAGGTAGCCGTAGTTAGTTGCTTTAACTTAAATTATGTCCTTACTTCTAATCTGTTGACGAAAGAACGAAACCTTTGGTGCGTGAGTTAAACTCACACTTGACCGGTTTTTTTTGGACATATAACACCTCCCTTTTGACAGTTTGGAATGATTTTGCACGGTTAAAAAAAAAATCAGTTGTAATGTGTGGTAAAACGATCACTTTGGCACGAAAAATTAGCAATGTTTTTTTTTTATAAAATGGATAAAAACGAGCATTGTTTACTACGGGGGTAAACCCTTAATTACGAGGTAGGTACAGCTTCAAATCAAATCAAACAACAGCAAAAAAAAAAACGGTCAAGTGTGAGTTTTACTCACAAACAGATTAGTAGTTTAGACTTAATATAAGTCTAAGAAATTAACAAACTAAAATAGTCAAATCAAAAAAAACTCAAGTCACTGTTCATTCACTAAAACTCTTCATTTCATTTCGAACCAAACTGAAGGAAAGAAAATCGTTTCCCATTTGCTGATCGCGCCAGAAAATTGCTTTGGAGCAGTTAAGGGATGAGATGCCGCAAGCGACACTGAGACTACCGTCAGTTCATCGTTTTTTGCAGGCAACTGATTCGATTTTAATCGTTAATATCTCGAAAAATTGTATGAAAATAATTTTTTTTTGTATAATATTTTATTGTTTTCATTACAAAATGGCGTTTTCGGATCTTCAAAATTCGAATGTTATTTTTTGGTTTTTGGCCAATATCTCGAAAACTATTCAAGCCAGAGTGCTCAAACCAATTTTAACACAAAGATTACATCAGGACCTACATTCCAGATTTTTAGACCAATGGGTGTGGAAATGAGAGGGGGGGAGGGGACGCCTTTGTTCCAACTTTGAACCTTAATATCTTGAAAACTTAACTTCCAACTGAAAAGTTCAAAATGAAAACTCTATTACATTTTACAAGACCTATCCGATGGTACCTCACTTAATATATTCCCGTGAAATTTTTTTCAAAAAAAGTTAGTAATTAATTTATTTTAGTATGAGCAAAAAATCATACACGATTTTTGGACAATTTTGGGGTATTGCGATAAATTGCCCCATAACTTAAATTTTTTTTCAGATTTTTTCAAATATTTCAAATATTTTAGAAAATAAGGTGGGGGACACGGTACACAAGTCAGTTTTTGGCAGTTTGTTGGCTAATGACATCTTACCAATAAGTGTGAGGTGATTATCATAGAACAACTTTTTGATCTAACTATCATCCTCTTTCCAACGATACTCACATCAAGGAACTACTAAAAGAAATTTGTTTTTCAAATTTAGTATTGGTACTAAGCTTTTTGCTAATATAAATTTTTTTTAAATTTGTTTACCTGAAATTTCTTTGTGCAAGTGAAATACATCTTTTGGCGAAGTTTCATTTCTTAATTCGTAGTGGTTCGCCAATTAGCAAGATTAAAGCCTAATGACAGACAGACAGACATTTTCACAATCAGGACACCACTCCATTTCCAATGACACCCATATCGACCATCAAAGTTAATAAAAGTTTTTTCCGGCGTTAGTATTAGTACTAACGTTTTCTTTAATCTACGACTAATTCCAAAAAGAGTGCATGATTTGTTTTTGGGTTGCCTAGATACATCTTTAGTCCAAATTTCGTCCCTTAACTAGAACGGACTTATAAGTTATAGTCAAATATGTAAAAGGCGACAGACAGACAGACAGACACCGAAGTGATTCCATAAGGGTTTCATTATTCCTTTGGAACGAAACCCTAAAAACAATGGCAACACCAACAGTAAAATAATGTACCAATTTTGCAAGCCACGGTGTTCTTTAATCGTAGATTTTCCTTAAATTATTCATGTCCATAGTTTTTGAAAAATTCGCACACAAACTCAAAATTTTTATAGAAAAAAAAAAAATAGAAAGAAAAGTTTAGATCATTTTTTTTTTTCAAATTGTGAGTTGTAGAAGAAGTTACTTGTCGTCAATGCTTTTCTTAATTCTGAATTAAGCACAAAAAAACCAAATGGTTTAATGTCTTCTAGATTAAAAGAAAACTTGCACGGGCCAACAATTTTGAAAGAAAATTGAATATGAATGAAAGACACACAAACACATTCCAATCGGTCAAAAAGGAGGATCTTTATTAAGAAAAAACCATGATATCATCGATTATGTGACCATTTTTGCACGGTACTGTACTCATGTAACAAGGAGAGTGCACAAACTTGGGGTTACCGATTTTGATGAAATTTGGCAAAGTGTCCACTCCCCCGTGGAACATTAATTTCCCGAAAAAAAACGCAACACTCCCCCTTTTTTCTGAGAAAAACGCACCCAAAATTTTTCCATTCGTTTCTTATATCAAATTGGAACATCGAAATTCCGAATCGGCAATAGTTCGTCCACTCTCCTTGTAAGTTTCACAGACAATTGCGTTGAAAAGCAATAGTGAAAAAAAAATCTTTAAATACGGAAAATATGCTTGTGGATATTCTTGGACTTCTTACCAATTCACCAGTTGTTTTTATATTTCAACTAATTTTTTTAATAATTTAAATGCTCGTCTAAGTTCTCGTTTTGACTGATATCGAACTCCTCACACACCACATCACCACCGAACCAAACAACTCTCTATCTAAGCGAACCACCCTGTGCAGGCCTTTTATGCATACCCATCCAACGAATGGACTTTTCATGCGTGCATGGTCGGGTAAAATTGGTGTTTTGGCTACACGAATGGACGCATAAATAATTGCGATTTCAATATTATTATTTCGCCTGACTTACGTAATTTTAATTAAAATAATTTTATCCATTAAATTCCGTTGATATTTTATTAACACACACATAAACACGCACCCAGACACAAAAGACCTGGTACAGTACTTTGCCCCTACGCATTATTGCTGCGTTTCATTATTGAGGTAGGGCGGATATGTGGCTGCAAATATTGGGCGGTTGGATATGGTGTTCAAAAGGCTGGGAGTCAATAAATTGAATTGGATTTTGGGTTTAGGATCGAGTATGGGGTGGATTTAGGAATATTTTTGGGGTGTATGGGTGGTATGTGGAAGGGAACGTTGAGATTTACATCACTAGGATTTGTTGTTAAGTAGAATCAGTGATGCAAGCAACAAACTATCAGACCGATAAAGTGAGGGAGGTAGTAACCATCGTTTCCATCTGGAATGTACTGCAATATCGAACACAAAAATTTTAAGAATCTGGTTTAGAGGTAATATGGATAGGTGATTTGTGTGATGCAAGTCAAGACGTAAGCTCACATACGCTTGGACGGATCCCTATTTTGGAATATTTACATGAAAGTGAAAAATATTAATTATGGCTGCGCTAAAAAGTAATTGTACCAGTTCACTTCTTAGAAGGACTAGAACAATGAAATGTGCCGCGAATGTCAAAAAGAACCAAAGACTGTAGAGGATAGAAGAAGCATCATATATGCGTCAAGAACTCTCTATATTTGAAATAGGAAGTCAAAAGTATACTTCAAAAAGCCCTGAAGAATGCAGTCCTATTGATTTTTGGAATGTGGTTAATAAAAACCATATTTACTATCTTCGGAAGTCGAGATAGAAAATGTCGCTTAACTTTGACTTTGAACAATCGTATTAACAAAATTTCAAGGGTGTGAAATTAGACAGTAACCGGTTCTAACCATCGAATTAAGTGAACTGATTATTGTTCCTTTTGCATGTCGTAAAAATGATAAATGAAAAAAAAAATAAAAATTAACTAGAATTTAATTTAAATTGAACAAAAAGACGTGAATAGCAATTCCTTAAGCAATTTCTTAAGCAATTGATTTCAACTTTATTTATTCAAAAATTTGCTCCCAAGCTCCCAATTGGATAAGCCCAAAACATGGGCTTATCCAATTACTCAAAATACGGTAGTAAGCAATGGTACTTCTGAAGAGTAACTGCAGAGTAAATAAAACGGATTATACTTGAGCCTTCTTCAGTAGAAGAAGTACAGGATTTTGGCTCCGTCCCCCGCGTTAGAAACTTTTAACACTTTTTATAAAGTTAAGCCGAACAAAGTCTAAACTAACAGTTTGCCTTTGAAATGGATTTATATACCGAGTGTCGTCGGTTATCAAGAAAATCTTTGTTGAAAAAGTGTAAAAGGACAAATCTAAAGAGAATAGGATCTTTAAACAAGCTAACAACCGGTGATACTTACGTTTTTGAATGTCTTCAAAAAAGTTTTCCCAACTAAAAAGATAGGGATAATATGAAAAGTCCTTTACTTACCTATCAGGCAGTTAACACTTGGAGGGTCTTACCCTCCACATTCTACCCACTGGAATAAACTAAATAATATGAAACTCTATCATTTAAAAGGACAGCTATCATTTTTGCAAAATTTAAGCTTGAAATAGACCAAAATCCAAAAATATTGTGGATGCCTTCATTTTTCGACAGAAACATTTAGTTTCTCTGAACTTCAAAGAAGGCAATTTCAACTACTTACCGATAACTATAACGAAAAAGGGCTTAGGATGATTTTCTTGATTTGATTTGACTTACGAGGTACGAAGACGCAGACTTCATGTTAAAGAGAACTTCGCGAATTTTTCAATTCTTGGTTCTAAGTCTGTTATTCACTCTCTTGCTTTACTTTAACATCATTATTAGAACGGGTAGTAATTGGACGCCCTGTTGTTTTAGCATTCGTAATCGATTGAGTCTTCATAAATTTTTCAATTATACTTTTGTCCTTGAGCTTTTGACATTCAATCAAGATGCCCAGAAATTAGCGAAATTGCAGCTAAACTTTCAATCTTTTTGAAATATTCTTCAACGAAGGAAATGACTTCTTTTTTCGTGTAGCTCTCTGTTTTCACTAACGCTAACCTGACAGCTGTCAAATTGTTTTTCTTTTCTGCTGCTGTTGGCAGTACGTTACCACACAAATGACGGCCATTTTAATTATTTCGGGAGTTATAGGAAACTGTTAATCAAAAACAAACGTGATATCTTCCGAAAAACTTTGGAATTACCGTCCCCTCTTTTCACAGAAAGCAATTAAAATCAAGAAATTTCCACCGCCCTTAGGCGTCCCTTTACAGCCCAATAAACAGCTGTGATAGTTTTATCTATGTTTTAGTAATTTGCAATTCTTTGCACTCTAAAATTTAAATTTTAAGTGACGAGTATAAAACTGAAAACACCCAACTGAATCTTTTATTGACCACCTCACAATGTCAACCCATAGGTGATAGGCAAATTGAAGTTTCAAAGCAGAGATTTGCTGAAAGATTACGCAGCTTTTTAAACTTCAACGGGCCAAGAAACAGAAATTCCCATCTCTTAAAATAGTTGAGCAGACCTAAGACACGCATTCAGCAGGATGTCTGCACCGAACGCGTCAACAATGCAAGTCAAATGCGTTTTCCCCCAGGCGGGCCATAGATAATGTCCTGGAAATGTTGATGCTCCACAAAGCTCTCAATCAAGTGGGCCGAACAGCAGGACAATGGGACAGTGGGACAGCAGGACAGCAACACATGAACTCTCAGGCCAAAACACGCTCTTACGACCAAGATAAGGAGGTTAAATCACCACCATTAAGGGACGTTACATGCAATTTAAGCTCTGTCAGAATCTTTGTCCATTTCGAGTCGCCTACCCACCCCCGGAGCAAATACAAGCAAACTCGATTCTGTCTTTGGTGCATATCAAAGCGCATCAGTTTCCATATCACAGCAACGCCATTAAACGACACACACACATGCATCGTTTTCTTGAGATCCCTAAACGTCCGAGCTGGATATGAAATCAGCTGCCCAGAAATTCCCGTTCAAATAAATTGAATTCCAAGCGCATAGCTCCCAATCGATTGCGCCCACAGAACCCATCAGAGTCTGCTTCGTATCTCTTGGGCAGCATCGATGCCTAAATTTGCATGCATTTGCAGGAAAATAATATTTCATAACGCTGCTTGCAGGGCTACACATGTTTTGACCACACGCACACACAAATAGACAGATAGACACACACCGCCGGCGGGAGTTGTGTGCGTCCTGCACATCCGCTTGGCATTTCAATTTTCAACCGGTTTTGGGAGCCTGCAAGGAGGAGGAAGCTCATCATAGGCCTCAAATAAACCCCCGAACTGGAATGCACTTATCCGGTTCCTGAGTGCATCCTGACAGTTTCTGTGGGTGCATGCGGTGGGTGGTTGGCAGGCCCACGCCCATTATGCGTGCCTGTGTATGCTCATCGGTGCATCTGAGCAAATCTACACACCGGCATAGACCGAAATTATCCCATGGATGCTGACCAACTCCACCGAACATCCTTCGTCCGTCGTCCGTCGTCTCTAGTGCGGCACAAACGGCCCCAGACCCGCCCACTTCATCTATTCATTAGCCATGTGAGGTCCAGCGGAGCAAATATGATGAGTTATCGATTTTGTTATTGCAGATTGCAGAGCAGTGCGTTTTCGGAGTGGCGGAGAGGGAGGGTGGTAATGGTATCTCAATCGATTTCCAAGGACCTTTCTCGACGAGAGTGGAGTGTGTTTGAGAGTGGCTTCTGCTGGCATCCTGATTAAGGCCCTCTATAGGGTGCAGGTTCGTTTGATCAGGAGCAATTTTGACAGATGCGGGTGCAGTGTCTGTCAAACGGTGGTCGCTAGATATTGCTTCGTGGAGAGATGACTAACGACAATGAGCCGTTTCTAATGGAAGGACAAGTTAATGGATAAGCTGTGATTTTTTAAATTGTTTAAATGCCTCTCAACCGCAATCATTATTGAATGCAATCATTTCGTCAGGCTGAACTCAAATTTGGAATCTCAAAGGAGTTGTGCTTCGAAGGCTTGGATCTTCGATTTCACGGCAAATACATATACATATACAATCACGACAATTAAATAGAATGACATCGATCCATTGGACCATTGGACAAACGGCAAACCGGCCTGACCATGATGATCGGAAGAGTTCGGCCAACGGCGGAATAATCTGATGCTTTCGATCTGGAAAGTTGACGACGATGAGCTCAGCTGATGGGGAGGCTTTCTGGGACTATGGACATACTATAATATTCATTCCCTTGTTACCAATCAACAAATAAAGACTCATGATATATTGCTATCAGTTTGATTTGTATTTGCGCGAAATACCTTGCGATATATCTTTCCCAAGAAATCTCTTCTGATTTTTCGCGAGAATCGCTGGCGATTCATTTACAATTTGATCTTACAACATATTCGACTACACGACGCATTTTAACCCATCCAATAAAATCAGCCCGTGTAAATAAAATCAAGAATTAATTTGTGAATTATATTCGTTTTATTGTTTCGTATGTATTCGACTACAGGGACACCTGCTTTTTTCCTTAACCTTTACGTAGCAATTACGGGCAAACTCACAAAAGGAAGTATCCAATGGCTGGAAAATTATCGAACTCAGATGTTAATCAATATTAACTTTAGATTCAACTTTAACACAATGTACATATACGAGGTTTGTTCCAAAAATAAGGAGAATTTTATTTTTTTTTTTAAAATATAAGGTTGTCAAATATCTCCCTTCCGCTTTTTTTCTCTTCATTCAATGCTTCATAAAAAGTGCGCCGTTTTGTTCGATAATCTGTTTCCATCTAGACGGCAACTTCATAATACCCCCCTCGTAGAAGCCCCCCTCCTTATTTGCGAAGAACTCGGACAGCCACTTTCACAAGCCTCTTTCGAGTTCAACTTCACACCACTAAGGGCGTTCGCCATGGACAGGAACAGGCGCTATGTCCGGGCTATATGGTGGATGCTATAAAACCTCCCATCCGAGCTCCCGTAGCTTCTGACGAGTCATCAACGAAGTGTGTGGTCTGGCGTTGTCCTAGTGGAACACTACACCCTTCCTGTTGGCCAACGGGTGCAGTCCACACTTCTGGTCGATCGCCTGCTTCAAGCGGTCCAGTTGTTCGCAGTAGATGGTAGAATTAAGCGTCTGGCCATATGGTAGCAGCTCATAGTGGATGATTCCCTTCCAATCCCACCAAAAACACAGCAAAACCTTCCTGGCCGTCAATCCCAGCTTGGCCACTGTTTGGGACGATTCACTGGCCTTCGACCATGACCGTTTTCGCTTGATATTGTCGTATGTGATCCATTTTTCGTCGCCAGTCACCATCCGCTTCAAAAATGGGTCGAGTTCGTTCCGTTTCAGCAGCATATCGCAGGCGTTGATTCGGTCCAGAAGGTTTTCTTGCGTCAAATCATGCGGCACCCAAACATCAAGCTTTTCTTTTGTATCCAGCCTTCTGCAGATGGTTTAAAATGGTTTGGTGACTAACTCCCATCTCCTGGGCGATGTCACGAGATACCACATGCCGGTTTAACTCGATGTTTTCCATGATTCGATCGGTATTCGTCGTCACAGGTCTTCCGCCGGCTGGCTTATCAATGGTGTCGTTTTCACCGGCTCTGAATCGTCGAAACCATTCCTCCGTGGTTCGAAGTGATAGAGTACCATCCCCCAAAACACGGAACATTTCTCTAGCGGATTTGCATTTAACGAAGGAAAACTTTAAAATAGCGCGAATTTCGAACTCCATGTTTAAACGTCTATAACTGTTGAACGCAATATCCAAACTAATCATCGTATAGTATCGTTTTGTAGGTTATGTCAAGACCTTTCAAATGATATATAGATATTGCCAGATACGAGCTCTGTAGCGCTTTGTACATATCCGGAAAATTCAAAAAGACAAAAAGGCGGAAGGGAGATATTTGAAAACTTTATATAATATTTATTTATTCATCAATTTTTATTTTGTCCCCCTCAATGTAGTCGCCCTTAGATATAATACACTTGTGCCAGCGTTTCCAATCCTCGAAGCAGCTCTAATATGCACTTTTTGGTATGCCCTTGAGGTCTCTCAGCCATTCGGTCTCTTCAATCTTGGGAACAGGAAGAGTCATGATTACGATGTTGTTTTTGGCCAAAAAATTACGAACAAGCAACCGTTTTTTTTGGTCAAAATTCAGCAATTTCGGAACGAACTTCGCTGCCACACGCTTCATGCCCAAAATTTTTGAAAAAATTGCATGGCATGAGCCAACCGTTATGCCGACATCTTCAGCAAATTCTCTAATAGTGATTCGACATAACAATTTTCTTCTCTTTCTCAACATTTTCACGGGTTGTTGATGCGCTGGTCAGTGGTCAGCTTGTACCACTGTCAACATTTCAAGTGTTTTTGAGCACTTAATTCACAAGTGCTCAAAACACGTTCCACAAATATCATACATTTGTGGAACGAAATTTACTTCCTGTCAAAATAGCCTATGATTTATAGATCTTTAAGGTAGTAAAGTCTTCAAGACCAAGCTTGCTCTAAAATGAATTCCTATAAACTAAAATATGCTTAAAGGGAAAAAATTCGATCCCACAAGGTCGGACCAAAGAGAAGCCATTGAAAAGATAAAAACAAACCAAAATGTTCGCACCAAAGTGCGAAATCATAGGGTCCCATACAATTAGCACACACTTTCGCATACGTCCCAGTATCCTTTAGGTTTTCCTTTCTTCCTCTACAAATTTATCCTTAATGTGGTTTTCACTGAGATTCAGAATAAATGCATCGAGGATATGCTGGTGAATAGTACCGGAAAGGGAATCCATCCGAGCTATGGCACCCACATGCTGCTCTAATTAAAAGCCCAAAATACTGATGATGAACCAAAAATGAGGTCATGTTTTAGGGGGTAATTTGTTGCAAAGAAAAAACAAAAAACATGAAAAAGGATGGATTTTGGACCATGGAGAGTTGTTATCAGGATGATTTCAGAATGTAATCGAGAGGCAATCACGATTTTCGCATCAAGAACACGCACACATGGGAGACCTGAGGCTTTCAAAAGAAACGAAAAGGTTAAATGGATTTTTCTATGTGCTAGGCAGGCCAGTTCCAGAAACCCGATAATGAAACAGAAAAATCCCAGTTTCTATGCAGAAGACAAGGTTTGGGCTGTGTGAAGCTTACTGCTTCTCTATGGACAGTCGGTCGCAGTCATGTTTGTGTAGTAGGGCAGAGTATACTCTGCTGCGTAGTAACATAACCACACAAAAATATTTGCCTTTTTTTTTAGTTCTTGTGGACTATCAGTTTTCATGAAAACAAAACTATTACAGCAGAGAAAATTTGTTTTCTAACTTATGTGTTGCGTTTCCGTCTGCTTCAAAATATACAGCTGTATTATGTCCGAAAGATAAAAGCTTCTTGATAGACAAACGGACATTTTTATAGAGTGAGCTTCATCCCCTTCCAGACAAACGATACCCCAAAACAAAATGCCGCTTTAACATAATTTAACATATTTCTGAGGAGCTTATTTCACAAATTTAAAACTAAATAAAGAACTCAGCATTAGTATTGCAGTTGCATAAAGAAATTCTTCCAGCAACATTTTTGTGGCACTTTCCAAACCGGGTTAAAACAACACATGATCAAAATGCGTCCATTTTATAATTTGTCACAGCCATTTTACGTCGTGCTAGAAAATCGCAATAACAACCCTCTGCAAATACTTTCACATTTGTTGCAATAATTATTTCTTTTTGTTAAAATTTTGATTTAATTGTTTTTCTAAACGTAAACATTTCCGAAAATCTACAATTGAAACTTTGTTAATCCGTGTATAGCTTTTCTTAGTCATATTCGCTGTTAAAAAATTCATTCCGAATCAAGAAATGAAAATTAATAATTTTTTTTGTTTGGGTTGTGAATAAAAGCGCAGAGCTCTCAAAGCTCTCAAATTCATGGAAATTGTTTATTTAACTTATTGGACTATAATGAAACTTAAATGAAGAATTATACAATAGACAGTCGTCAAAATCATCACAAGAACTTTGTGCTTAAAAAAAAACCCACTTCACTACCATTGACCGTCAGGCAATTGAGATTGACAAAGCCCATGGATGCACGACTGACTCCGAAAACGAAAACCGAAATAATTAAAACACCTCCCGGGGCATCGTGCAGTCAGTCACTCATAACTCCGCTTAGATTACATCGTTATTGTTTTAACCGCTTTAATCACCTTTCCCCGCCTTTCCATTTTACTTTTTTTTTTCATAATCGCCCGCGTATAATTACCGACTGGCAAACTCACGCCTAGCGAGACCGCAAACTCATAAACGCACGACGGGCGACAAGCCGGAAGGCGAAGGTGGTGGCATGCATCCGCCACACCGAGCGGGTGTGATGCCAAATAAAATGCCATAACTAATTATTTTTCGAGCCAAAGTAAGTTCAAACAGACGAGCAGGGCTGTGATGCTGACTGCCGCACCACCCGGGTGATGCCGCACATCTCCTTCGGGAGACCAGTTGCCGGGATTGTTCTAATGGATCGTTAATCGTACATCGTTTGCTCGTTAGAATGTCGAACAGAGAAAAATTAAATAATAAAAAGTGGGCGGGTGGCGGCTCACCACACAGAACACAACTTGGCATCACTCATCAGCGTGTACGTGACTTATTCCGCTTCAAGAATTGTGCGCAATTAACGGAATCACTTAGCTACGGTTTCTGTTGCGTGGAGTTTGGGGTAGGTGGGGTCTTTGCTGAGTTTATTTGCCCTCTGTCACCCTAATTGCGTGCGATTTACTGTTTTTTTTTTTGTCTCGTTATATTTTTTTTTTTTTTTTGCTGTCTTAATACAATTTTAAGTAATTAAGGATTTTCAAGGATTGGTAAGGATCATTGAGGGATTTTCACTCGAAGGTTTTTTTTTTTTTAATTTTACAGCGCGAGATGTCGGTCTTTGATTCGAGGGATTAATTTTCATAATGCTACTGTGGGGGTGGTTGTGATTGGAGTGGGGTGGTGGTGCGAGCGATTGATTTTGTCAGCAAGTTGGTGAGAGGGTGGAGTTGTTTTGCAGCAGCAGTGGCGGCTGAAGTTGAAGGCTTAAGTTGCCGTGTTAATGATGGAAAAATGCACTTTGAAGTGGTGGGATTCGAGCGGGTGAATTAAGTCATCACGAGATTTGTGGAAGGGCGGTGGTGGAATCAATAGGCACGTCATAACGATGCGACGGTTGAAGGCAGTTGTTGTTTTATTTTACCTTTGAAGCTGAGTTCAGTGGCAGTCGATTTATGACGGTCTCCTTAAGACTGGAGTTGAGGTTTTTTTTTTGAATTGCGAGTGTAGTTGTTTGTTTTTGTCGGATCATAGTCTTCTAACTTCGATGGGACTTAAGGACTTCAAAACGATTTAAAGAGGAAAAAGTCTTGTGGAAAACGTAAATTTTTTTTACTTAAAAGCATAATATAGGAATCGGGGGATAGAGATTAGTGATTCTAATTAGTAAATTGCACGGCTGGGAATTAGCTAGCATCTTGCGCAGTAGGACGCAAAGCAGAAGAAATCAAGGGCTATTGAATCAATTAGTGTTTACTGTTTATCGCCCGAAAATCACGACTTTTTATAATAATAAATGAAGAAAATTAAGGCGCTTTTAATATTTTAAAAACCGGACACTCATAAGTCGATGGTCATAAACTTAAAGCACTGTGTTAGCTGGATGTTGGATGGGTGCAGTCACAAGTCTCGATGCAATATTCTTGAAATTAAAGTTGAAATTTAAGAAATAGCCGAGTTTTTGGGCATTGACAAAATTTACTTTTTTTTACTTAAAAGATGAGGTGATCCGGTGTGAATTAAGTGAAAGTAATTTAAACAGTGGTTTATAAAAGCATTCAACTTATTAAAACAATAAAAAAAAATTTAAGGGTTTGTTTAATATAAATAGAATTATCCTATCTAAGTCAAATATGCGCCATCGATAGCTTTCTGTCATTTTGAAGGTAATTTCATTATAAAGGGTGATTTTTTAACTATATTTTTTTTGACAACACTGGTTTAAACAGCACGTTTCTTGTTTTGTTTCACTGTCAAACATCTTCAGTTTGGTCTATAATTTAACCATGAATCGTCTTACAAACGAACAACGCTTGCAAATTATTGAATTTTATTATCAAAATGCGTGCTCTGTTAAGAAAATTCAGAAAGTTAAGAAAGTGTTCGGCGACGAAGCTCATTTTTGGCTCAATGGGTACGTAAATAAGTAGAATTGTCGATTTTGGAGTGAATATCAGCAAGAGCTCCAATGCATCCAGAAAGAGTCACAGTTTGGTGCGGTTTATGGGCTGGTGGCATCATTGGACCGTACTTCTTCAAAGATGATACGAATCGTAACGTAACTATGAATGGTGAGCGCTACCGTGAGATGATATCCAACTTTTTTTTGCCCAAAATGCAAGAGCTTTACTTGCATGACATGTGGTTTCAACAAGACGGCGCCACATGCCACATGCCACACAACACGCGCAACAATGGACTTATTGAGAGGCGAGTTCAGTGAACATTTTATTTCACGTTCGGGACCGGTCAATTGGCCGCCTAGATCATGCGATTTAACGCCTTTAGACTATTTTGTGTGGGGCTATGTTAAAGCTCATGTCTATACAGACAAGCCCGCTTCAATTGACGCATTGGAATGGACAACATTGAAGCATTTATTCGTGAGATACCGGCCGAAATGTTGGAAAGAGTATGCGAAAATTGGACTAAGCGGATGGACCATTTGAGGCGCAGTCAAGGTCAACATTTGCATGAAATAATCTTCAAACATTAAATTAAATGGACCGTACTATCGATTCAAATAAAGATTCTTTTCTATAGCTTTTAAAAAATCACCCTTTATCTCTCTAATAGAATCCCTGGTCCTTATGATCAAACAACTGTAGCAACAAGTTTTTATAAACCTCTCTTGAAGCTAATTTTCTTTACCAGCAAAATCGTTCGCCATAGACAAGAATAGATAGTAATCACTTGGTGCTAAGTCAGGGCTATATGGTGCATGAAAAAGAGTCTGCCAACCGAACTCCCGGAGATTATTCTCCTTCAAATTCATATAAGATTTCCTTTAACCACACCTAATACGTCTTCAGGGAAAAAGT
Source organism: Syritta pipiens (assembly GCA_905187475.1). Lineage (NCBI taxonomy): Eukaryota > Metazoa > Arthropoda > Insecta > Diptera > Syrphidae > Syritta > Syritta pipiens. The sequence goes on from LR994572.1 coordinate 20,832,530, forward strand.
GCTTGCTTACAAGGTTGAAATAGAAAGGCGTAACGACGTTACGACGTGTTCTCATAACAAATACCACGCCGCAACGCCTGCAACGAGCCCTCAGAAAAATCAAATAAGTTTGTTTGAAAGACTTTAAGAAAAAAATAAGTAAAGAATGAAATAACAAATCAAACAAATAAAAATGCTGCTATAATAGTACTTTTATTGTAAGTAAAAGATAAATAACAAACTGTACTTTACTTTTTTAATACGGTAACCACCTGGAACAATTAGGGAAATATTTGATTCGGCTTAGTTATCTTTATCAAAGTTTTTAAGTTCACTTTTCCGTTGATTCAAATATTTGCTAGTATTAGTAATGAATCTAATGTCATATTTTGAAAATTTGGTACACTTAGGCCAAAACTAGGCCCATTGTCCTGAGAACCATCCAATGTCTTAAAAGTGGAAACCTTTTTTGATTGGTTACTACTCCAAAATGTTGCCACAAGAAATATTTAATGCCAAACTTATTTTCAGTTTAGTGTTTTTGAGAACAAGAGCTCGTCTAGCAAAAAATTCAATGCTATCAAAAAACCAATTGCAGTTTAAGCTGCAATATTTTTTTTTTCATTTGTTGCCTAGTTTGTAGTTTATGTTGATACAGAAAACTCGCGATAATTCAAACCTCTATAATTCGAAAACCTCTGTAAATCGAAGCATTCTCACAGTCCACTGAAAACCTATGGTCCTACAAAACAACATGAAAACCTAATATAACCGATAATTTGATAATGATGGTTTGTTTATCTTTATAATTCGAAATCAATTTTGTTTCTTTTTCTTTAACAACCGTTTGTTGAAATGCGTACGTGACGAAAGTAAGCAATATTTTGTTTCTGAACCTCTTTTTCCTGACCCCATGAAACTTGAATTATAAAGCCTTTACTGTATTTTAAAGGTTTTATAAAATTTTTCATGAGTTTCTTTCATTCAAACCACTTAGTAAATAGTGATATAGAGTGAGATACTATGTTTAACTGTAAACGTTTTATAGTACATTAGCAGTTTGTCATAACTCAGCGACTTTTATAAATGTTTTGTGTTTATATAGAAAACTAAACATTTTACAGAAATATATTTCGTGGTCTTAAACCAACTTATGATCTACATAACCCGTCTATTGAAATTCGCATCCTTATTCACAATAGATAAAAAATCTGATAGTTGAAGTCTATAAATTTACAAACCTCAAAAGGATCGTATATCTCTCATAAACTACACTAAAAATATTTATGTTCAACTTTTAAGCTCAATTCTAAAATTTCCGACACTTTCAGAAACTCTTTAAACCACCACCGAAAACCCCAACCTTAATCTCTGTCCAAATCGAATTATTCTCCTAATTCACGATGACGTCTACAACTTCACTTCTGCATCGAGCAGAAAAGCGAAACCTCAAAACAAATTCACTTTTCCCATCCCAAGGTAAGGCAACTTCCTGCCACCGCAGAAAAAGAGAAGCAGAGAAATGTTTCCCACCCTCACCCCAACCACAACCCCATTCCGCTGTCAAGTTCATATAATCATGATGAGATAAACACACAGCAAGAGTTTCTAGATACATCTCTGTGTGCTTATCCCGTCCTTATGTGGGTAAAGATAAATTAAGAACGTCACTTCCCCATTCCACTCAAGACTTCAGCCATTTAAGAGGCGTGTTGATTCCGACCGAACAACCGACGTGGAGCAGATGAAGGACGAAATGCAAACTTGGTTTGCGGCCAACGGAAGTGGAAGTGAGTTTTTGACCCTCGGGAACACTCCAACTGAATCCAGAAACCACTTTTAGTGCAGGTGAAAAAAAAAAAAGAAAAAGAAATCTAACCGGCAAACGTCATCTACCCTGGGAGCGTATCGCTCAACCATCGCGACTAATGAGCTGCGTTCGGTTCATTTGTTGCAAACGGACACAAACCGCAGCTTCGCGATTCCGGCAGACGCAGTGAACTGAAATGTATACCGTAATTTGAATTCAATCTAAAAGTCTCGAGTGGCAATTAAAGAGATGGATTTTTTTTCCTCTAATTCTCTTGGGTGCGCCGCATTAGACTGGCAACGAGTGCAACTGAAATGGAACATCCAACGCTTCGTGCGACGCAATTAATGTTAAGTACTCCCACGAGGTGTCCCTGGTGGAAGGCGCAGTGCCAGTGTCAGTGCGCTGACACAGGCGTTTGAATTTCAGCCGTGACCTCGGGGGACGAAGCTGTTGCTATGCGAGGGTGTTTGCGAAGGACTTTGGGCGATTAAATGATTTTTTTTTTTTTCGTAGCTCAGGGGACGATGAACTACTTCTCCTGACTGTGCTGCTTTGTGTGCTGCAGGTAGAGATTGAAACGAAATTTCATTACACGGATTAAGCTAACAGGCTTCTCTTTGAAAATTTTCAATAAGTCCTCTTATGTAATGGGGTGGTGTTACAGCCCGTTGATGGTCAGAACATAGCTTTTCGCGCCTCCACTGCGTTGTGCGCAGTATAATTTGACACATGCTGAGGAATCTACTGTCCAGTGCCGGTTCCATTGAATGGAATGGAATTGCAAAAGCTTTTCATGACAGATGTACTCCAGGAGGATTGCCAATCGTTTGCTGTAGGTGAGGCCGTGAAAATTCGTTGTGGTCTTTTTTTCCCGGGCGGGATTCGAACCTGGGTTACTTAGCAGTCCAACGCACTAACCATTAAGCTAAGCAATTCTGTAGTCAAATCGCGATACACTGGACAGTGCATCTGTCCGTCGGATCATGTCAATCATCATTAGAGACGTAAATTTCTTCGTTTTCATTTGATCAATTATTATGAAATTTATGGAAGAGAGGTCCACTAATAAATTAGTTAAGTTAGGTAGATTTACATTACAGTATGCATCTTTTATTCTTATTTGCTAATTCTAAGTAAGCTGGTTGGTAATTTGACTGCTCATTTCTTAATTTGTGTTAGCTATACACCGGCCAAAAAAAAAAATTGCAACACCGCTTCCAGCGCTTGCAAATTGTTGAACATTTTTTCCAAAATAAGTTTTTTGTAATAAATGTTTAGAGGACAATTCACTAGAATCTCAATTTCAACATCATCGATTAACTAAGACGACAGTTTGCCATGCAAATAAAATATATCGGTTTTGTTTCAATTAATAGCGAATTAAAAAGTTGTTCGTCTTTTGAGAGAAAGTTCCGCATTCGAACCTTGGTCCTGTTAGCGTTGACATTGACTGGATGTGTGTAAGCATAGGCTTGCGATCTCACCAAACTAAAAAGTAAAACTTGGAATAAATCGTACAGTCTTCGTGGTCAATTTATCTCACAAAAAAAAAGTTGGTGTCAAATGGTTTAAGCAAAATGTTCATTGGCGCTAACTATATGACCTGTAACCTGAGTATATTTAGAAAGAAAAGTAGTGATTATGATTAAGCTTTTAATTTTTTAAGGTCTTGGTATATACCAAGGCCCCAAAGTGGCTGTTATTCATATGAAAAATTTGTATTAAAATATCTACCCATTGAGATCCCAACTTGAAATTTGAAGTGAAGATAGGTAAAGAATTGTTTTGTAACATACAAAAAAATTAAAAAAATTAAAATACCATTTTTTGAGATATTCAAGGATACGTGACAAAAAGGACATTTTGAAGTATCCTTCGTCCTTGCAAATAAAAATTATGTAGGTTGGTTAAAAGTTCAGTTTCTCTCTGAATTTATTAAGACATAATTTACAAAGTTCTGATAAGCAGAACCAAAGTTTTGAAATTTTAAAGAAATCTTGAATTTTGACTTTTTAACCAACTTTTGAACTTTCGTTACTCGCAAACTATATCTAGTTAAGCAAACAATTTTTGTCCCATTACTTGAACCGCATCAATAAGTAACTCCACCAATTTTCAGCCAAATCGGAGGGGGGCTGTTCAGAGCTCCCAATATAGGCTGGGCGATTTGTCATATAATAACCCATATACGGGTATTATTCGGTTCAGCTTTAAATCTTAACCCATTCTCTCCTATTATACTTTTAAAAATACAGTAAAATGCAGTTAAGACAAGCGGTTTTATTTCATAATTAACTTTGGTAAGCACATAAACTGAGTTGCATCATGCCGTACTTTTAAAAGTACAATGGGAGGGAATAGGTTGAGTAATTAAAGACTTTTCTTTTTTTCTAAAAAAAATTTAATATAAACAAACTGCGTAACTTGCTATGGAATTTTGGCATCGCTTTTATAATAAAACCGGGCGCCGTTGGCTCGATCGGTCGAACTGTTGAGTGAGAGCACCCGGGATCGAGTCCAACTCGGGAAAAAACACCAGAAACATTTTTCACGGCCCCACCTCCTGCGAACGATTGACAATCCTCCTGTCGCACTTCTGCCGCGGAAAGCTTTCGCGATTCGCCGTTCGGAACCGGAAAAATAGCAGGTCCTCTCCACATGTGTCAAAACTATAACGCGAACAACACAGTGGAGGTGCGAAAAACTAGACTCTGGGTCTCAACGGGCTGTTCGGTAGCCATCACATGCTTGTAAAAGATTGGGCCTTTAAACTTCCCATTTGAAATCCCCTCTTAGCTCGAAGAAAATATTCAATTTTGTCTCATTTTAAAGTTATCGTAGTTTGTTTAAAGCTTTTGTCATTCACCTCTTTAGAATTTGCATTTTTGAGCGTGCTATGGTCCACATATTATAAATCTAATGGAATTTCATTTTCTGATACTTTTATCACTTCCTCAGTAAAACTTCGCTATTTGCACAGATTTAATTATTAACTGGATCAATTTCAACAGATTTTACATGTTTCGAATTTTTGCGTAAGCGGATAAGTAAATTAAATTACATTATCATGGAGTTCTTCAAAATATCAAAACTATAGAGTTTTCCATTCATTCTTTCCGTGAAATATTCGAGAGACACCTCCAAAACAACATGGCCGCGACTAACTATCCAAATCAATAGGTTCTATTATTGAACCTATTTAAAGTGCTCTGCTTTTTTAGCACTGAAGTAATAAATTTAATTTTTTTTTAAATATCCCTTCCTTAAATAATTTGCATCCCTAACACCGGCAGTTGCTCTTTTCATGGGATTCTTATAACCGAGAAGAAAACTTCTCATGAGTTGTCATCAGCCCGTACTAAAGTTTTTTTTTTTTCCACTGCAAGCATTTCATTCCCTATGAACTGTGCTAGGTTCAAATTTCTAAGCCCCACTTACAAAACTGGAAACGAGTTCGGGAATTGGCGCATCCACGCCATGGCCTCAGGCGCCCCGAGCAATTCTGTTTTTTGTTCCGATTAATTTATGGAAAAATGCAAAACACAGAGACTACAGAATTCATCACTAATCATCGATCGATCAAACCAAATCGGTCAACAGATGAACCCTAACACGCGTCTGATTATTCTAACTCCCGACGCGATTAATTTAATTATTCACAAGCGTCTAGTGCAGCCTATTTCTTGAGGCAAAAATGCAAATCCATCGGAACAAACTTTCAACTTTGGCAGAGAGTATAAAAAAGGGTTTAGAATAGTTCTGGAAACTAGTTTGTCACGGCAGTTGATGAAAGACCGCAGTCACCATGCGAGTCTCGAGTGTTTGCGTAGTTTTTGTAATCGCCGCGGCGGCTCTCATTGTTGAGGCAACAGGTACATAAGAAGTTCTAAAGCCTTTCATGAATTTTTCTAATTTCACATTTTGTAGCCATCAGAGAGGTGAGAGGCAATGGCAGAAGGCCATTGAATCGATCGCCTGTTACTTCAACGGACGTGGTGTCCACGGACCCTTCGACAACCGAGTCCATTACCACGTCAGAGGAGCCAACGACCACGATATTTTTGATCGGCCCCGATGACGTTTTGGAATTTGAAGGCGGAGATGAATATGACGAGGGATACGATGAGGAGTCAGATGAGGAATCTGAAGAGGACTATGGCAACGATCGTGGCGAATACGAGGGAGAAGATGAGGAAGATGAAGAAATCTATGAAGAGGAAGACGTTGACGAAGATGAGGACAAAGATGAAGATGATAAAAAGATCGTGGTGTACTCTCGGCGTAGCTTGGCGGATCCCAACACTGAGGATCTCGGCCGCTCTGATAGAAGCAACCGCAGAGAGATTCTCAGGCTCCGAAACCAGATCCAGCGAACTGGTAACCAACGTCGAAAACAGAAGTTACGTAGGCAACAGATGATACGGCGAAGGAACTCACTGAAGCAGCAAAGAAATCGCAAACGAAGGCGTACAAACAAGCGTAGGAACCAAATGCGTCGTCACAGGATGACAAAGAAGCGCCACAATGCAATGGATAGGCAGCGTAGGCGAAGCATGCGTCGACATGGGCGGATTGTGATTGGCAATCGGCCAAGGAATCGCTTTGGCAGGAAGAGGGGCAGGCGACGTGTTATTCGTGTCTAGATTTGAAATTAAAAAGGTCTGAGAATAGAAAGGAGCTTATTTTGTGTCTTCTGCTTGTTAAAGGCCACTTTTGGTAGTGGACTTTAGTTCGTCTCTTGAAAATCTTTTCAGTTTAAGAATCGAATTTACAGTGGCAACGAATAAAAACCAATTTCAGATGAACATTGGATGTTTTAAAGCCATTTTTTTTTTTTCGTTATGAATCACCATTGAAATCACAATCGACTTTTCGATCTTAGGCATCTTGGCTTTCACTGTCGAGTCTACAGAAGCCACCGGCCGAAAAATAATTAGCGCCCATACGCCCTCGAAAAGCGAATCTTTTTTTGTATTTCCTCCCCAACAAAACCTCCGACGGTCAAAGTATGCACAGAGCTTACATCAGCAATCAACCGAAAAAAAGGATTCCATTTCGAAAGATAGACACAACTACAAGATACAGATACGTCCAGAAAAAAAAAAACTTTTCCCTTTCAACTACGAGATACCATTATCCCCCTGTCGTGGCATTATAACTTCGACTTCCAATACACCAGTCATAAATCCTAATGCGGAAAACGAGAGAAAAATCATGATTTCATCGGATTTAGATACACGAACTCACCCGTTGTGCATTCGTATCTACATGTTCATAGATAGACAACCACACCCGCACACAAATAGAGAAGAACATTCGAATCTGTTGGATTGTTAACGAAATCGGAGAGTCGAAAACGTGAGATTTTATAAATTGTCTTATTTCGAGAATCCTTCACACAGAGGATAAGGATGAGAAGGAAACAAAAAAAAAAAAAAAAACAAAACGAGTGTGAGTGTGACGGCACGGAGCGGAAGGAAAACAAAAAGCTCAAAGCAAAGTTGGTGCTGTGAGTCTGCGAGTCTGCTTTAATGACTCTCCGATAGTTGATGGTATCACCATCAGCTCTGAGTCTATGAGGAGCGTGTTGATTTATCCAACCACTGGTGCGGGAGGAAGTGTTTGATTTCGGGGATGGAGTTCGGGTCGGTTTTGGGTGGGTAATAAATCTGGAAGAGGAATTTTCGGACTCGTTTGGGTTGATTACATTTTTATTGTAAGGCCAAAGCTCAGCAAATAATGAGGCTTAATTAATAGGTGCAGTTTAGTGGGTGTGGCAGGATGGGCACAGGAGGACGAGAAAGTCTTGTGGGATGTCACAGAACGGGCTGTTAGTGCCGCCATTTGTTAACAACGCAAAATTATTCAAATGACAGACTCGTTTTCGGATGGGGTTGAGTTTTTGGTGCCTTGTTCCAAGGTCCAACTACATCAGTGGACCTTTAAGACTTTTTAACACAAATTTTTGGTCCTATTTGTATTTGACTTTAGAAATGCTATCTCTGACATGCTTCGATCTGGTTTAACACTCTCCTTTTTTCTAATGGATTTCATAACACGCTATTCTAAGCCTCCGGCGTAACAGCACGAAGGCGTAATAACACGAAGGGCTAGAGCCTAGCTTTTCGCGCCCCCATTGTGTTGTGCGCGTCATATTTAACACACGTGGAGGGGACCTACAGTTTATTGCCGATTCCGAGCAGCAAATTGCGAAAGCTTTCCATGACAAAAGTACTCTAGGAGGATTGTCAATCGTTCGCTGGAGGTGGGGCCGTGAAAATTGAATTGTTTGTGGTGTTTTTTTTTTTTTTCCGACGTGGATTTGAGCCCGGGTACTCTCAAAAGAAGTCATTATTTGTGCGAATACCGCGCTGTCCGGATGCTGTCTTCCTTCAAAGAGAGACCCTAATCTGCGCTCGTCTAGGAGGACTTTGGAGTTCACCAACAACAACGCCACTTGTTCTTTGCGTTCAGGAGTGTTTGAAAAAAGCCTCTAATTGTAAGCTTTCAGGTAGATAAAAAAAAGATTATGGCCGGCTACCAACCCGCTGATGTATAATTTTTTTATGATTTATTATACAGTCGCTCATAACTTATTTGACCCAACCTTGTTGTACAATTTTGAACGCGTATAGCTCGTAAACGCAAAAAGCTATCAAAAAAGTAAAAACGCAGAAAGATTTGTTGAGTTTAAGAAAACACTTATTTTAACATTACTGAAAACTTTAAAAAATACATTAAAAAATGAGGTAAAAAGAAAGAAACTCACAAATTCAATATCACAGCTTATTTGGCCCACTTCTAAAATTGAGGATAAAGGGTGATTTTTTAAAAACTATAGGAAAGCTTTTCAAAAAAAACAAAAACCGGTCAAGTGTGAATTTTACTCACCCGCCGAGGGTTTCGTTCGCAGATTAGTAGCCTAGACTTAATATAAGTCTAAGAAATCAATAAACTAAAATAGTCAAATCAAATTAATTCTTAGTGGTTCGCCAATTACCGAGGTTAAGGCCTAATGACAGACAGACAGACATTTTCATAATCAGGGCACCACCCCCTTTCCAATGAAACCCATATCGACCATCAAAGTGAGTAAACGTTTTTTCGGCCGTTAGTATTAGTACTAACTTTTTCTTTAATCTGCGACTAATTCCAAAACGGGTGCATGATTTGTTTTTGGGTCGCCTAGATACATCTTCAATTCAAATTTCATCCCTTAACTGTAAAGGACTTATAAGTTATAGTCAAATATGTAAAAGGCGACAGACAGACAGACAGACACCGAAGTGATTCCATAATAACACAAAAAATTCAGAAAAATGCATGAAATCTTTATTTGAATCGATAGTACGGTCCATATAATTTAATGTTTGAAGATTATTTCATGCAAATGTTGACCTTGACTGCGCCGCAAATGGTCCATCCGCTTAGTCCAATTTTGGCATACTATCGGCACCGCTATCTCACGAATAAATGCTTCAATGTTGTCTTCCAATGCGTCAATTGAAGACGGCTTGTCTGTATAGACATGAGCTTTAACATAGCCCCACAAAAAATAGTCTAAAGGCGTTAAATCGCACGATCTAGGCGGCCAATTGACCGGTCCCGAACGTGAAATAAAATGTTCACCGAACTCGCCTCTCAATAAGTCCATTGTTGCGCGTGCTGTGTGGCATGTGGCATGTGGCACCGTCTTGTTGAAACCACATGTCATGCAAGTCAAGCTCTTGCATTTTGGGCAAAAAAAAGTTGGATATCATCTCACGGTAGCGCTCACCATTCACAGTTACGTTACCATTCGCATCATCTTTGAAGAAGTACGGTCCAATGATGCCACCAGCCCATAAACCGCACCAAACTGTGACTCTTTCTGGATGCATTGGAGCTCTTGCTGATATTCACTCCAAAATCGACAATTCTGCTTATTTACGTACCCATTGAGCCAAAAATGAGCTTCGTCGCCGAACACTTTCTTAACTTTCTGAATTTTCTTAACAGAGCACGCATTTTGATAATAAAATTCAATAATTTGCAAGCGTTGTTCGTTTGTAAGACGGATTCATGGTTAAATTATAGACCAAACTGAAGATGTTTGAGAGTGAAACAAAACACGAAACGTGCGTCAGCTGTTTAAACCAGTGTTGCCGAAAAGGTAATAGCTAAAAAATCACCCTTTATAAAAAAGAATGACAAATATTTTTATTAATTTTAATGTTTCGTATACCCCTCCATTTGTTGAATTTGTCTGTGTTTTTACTTTTTAGCTTCGGCCGGTATATCAAACACCGTTTATCTAATCGGTAAAGCATTTTTGCGACTTGGGGCAATTTGCACCTCTTTTTTGCTGCCCCAAACTGATCAACATACTTTAGGTTAGTTTTTTTTAACAAAGAAAGATTCAAAAAAACGTCCGACATACATACCTGCTCATCCCTTCCCAACTGAGTCTGTAAATTCCTTTCTTTTTTTTTCTTCCACTAAATCAATCTCATTGCGTCCTGCATACTCTCTAATCTTCCTTTGTCATTCAAGAATAAAGACTTATATCTTCGTCCTTCGTCCTTTAATCATTGCTAAAAGATATTTTCTTAGCACGACTACCGCTCCTTAGACTTGCACCCAAACGAGAGTTCCTCTTCAATCACGGTCCGCACAAAAAAAAAAAACTGACAAGGCGTTCAGACATGGCAGATGTCAGGCAGACAAAGGAATTCAGCTGCACACAAAAAATTCTCTTTTCATCCTACGTGTGCGTCATATCCTGCATGCTGTTCGATTTTGAATTACTTTTCACCCCCACAGAGAGACAATCAAACAATTCCATCCAAATGACCTCACTGGCTGTGTGTCTGTCCACACGATGAATTAGTCATAAAGCACCGGACAGCACTTTCTGTTTACGTAACCCTTTATGAAGTGATTCCGCCACATCAGCGTCAGCATCAGCATCCAAAGTCAACATCGAGCACCGAAAGCACTCCAGGCTTCAATCAACAATGTCCGCCACCCACCCTCACCCACCAGAAGTCATCAACTAAATTTAAGTTATGATCTGATGACTGTGCGCAAATGACCGACTTACCTTGTCAAGAGCAGCCCACCCACCCTCTCCTGAAGCAACTTCTGCTGATTGTGGAGGAACAGGTCGACACTATTTTCGAGAGTTAATATAATTGGACGAGCAAGTGGAGAAGGAGCCTCCAACCCAAGGACACTGGGCACTAGTATTCGAGTCGATGTGTGTGCGACTGTCCTAGATAGACACACACTCGGCCACTCAAATCAACAATTCAGGCCCGTACTCGAGTTCAAGATAGATTCGGATAAAATTCATGACCTGTACCATCACCTGAACGGGAGGGGATGATATTGAAATGAAATTGGAATCATCCCGAATCGTGTATTTGCTTAATTCTCCGACCAGCCGCATGAGAATGGGTACGAATACGAGTCCTAGTTTGGGAATCGGACTCGTACTCGAAAGCCGACGAGCTGTGTTTGGATTCTCTGACCTATTTGCTGATGCAATGTAAATTTGTTTCATCATCATTTTGATGGAATTGAATTTGGCATGCGATGCCGAACGATACCATTCGTCGTACCTTGTCGTCTTCGGTCGATGGTCTCGATGTGGGCAGCTTAATTAACTGGAACGTAACCGAGCGCACGTGCATATTCATTTTCTTGGGTCTTCTTGGTTCTGGATGACCTAATAAATGTTCAATCGACTGATGGGCTCAGTCGTCTTTTTATTTTTCAAATGAATGTTGGAAGTTAATTGCATTCTGGATTAAGTCGAGTTGAGGCGAGTCATTATGAGATGTTGTTCGACTAAGGCTCGTGAGGCATGTGCAGGTGTCACACAGGAATCTGAAGTGAATTTGATTGTTAGATGTTCGAAAGAAAAAAGTCAAAAATTGATGAAAAACTACAGATGCCAATTAACAGTTTATGAAGATAATCACAAAATACTAGTGTGAATAATGAGCCATTTTTTTAATTTTTTCCTACATTAGTATCCTTGCAACCCTATACACTTCTTCCAGCAATGCTCCCATCTCTCTAACCCGTCCAAATTATACGTGGCGTTTTCCCCTGCAAAATAATTATTCACGAATGATTGATTGATTGAATGATTCGCGGGGATTGCCTCCTCATTTGACAAAAATTACTGTCCTTCCAGCGCAGTTTTTAAATGGGGGGAAAAAAACAAATCACTTGGGGCTAGATCTGGTAAGGTGAATGCTCAAGCTGTTCAAACCACTGAGGTCTGAGACGGCGCGTTGTCTTGATGGAACAAAAACACTCACAAAAATCGATCATATCGACTGTCAACTAGAAACTGTGGGTCCAAAATGGCTGAAACTTTGGTGAGTAACTGTACAACTAGCATTCGCTAGCTTTAATTGACGAGAACCGCTATCTTTACTTTACGGTCGGAAACTTTTCAGACTATTTTCGTACGAAAAAGTTTTACTTCAACAAAAATTTGGTTACACTGTACTTGAAAGTCTTTTTTTTTTCCATACTTGTGATGAAGTCATCAGGAGCTTCATTTAATGGAGCTGATTTTTAAAAACATCGTGAGCATCGAGTCTACATCAAAAATAAAATGAAATTGTGTAATGAAGTATTTTTTTAATTTATCAGCTTCATTGCTGCTGACGGGTAGCTTTTGTGATCAATGCATCAAGGTTCTTTTCGATAAATCTCCTTATGAGAGCTAAAATTCGCCAACACTGAGACAGAGACTACGATGATTCTGTTGAAGGTGATTACGATGCTAACGATATGTGAGCCGTTCAGAGTACACATTGATTAAATGTGTATATGTAAATAAATTTCCATAAAACGAAAATTTGAAATACACTCCGTTTCAGACAAATGGTTGTCTTTTAATGGTGGTAATCTTTATTAATAGGGAGAGATATTGTAAACATAAGAAGTTATAACTATACCAAGTTCTTTAAAACGTAAATTTTAAATATTTGTTCAATTTGGAACTTATATATCTTTGCACTAAGCGGCTCATGTTAAAAAACTAGTCATCCTCCAAATAAACATCGCCTTAAATATTCACCTACTTTCGACGAAATGACTGAATTCATCCTCAGAAAGTTCTTTTCAAGGATCTTTCTCACCTCGTTTTATGTCACATCATCCTCAATTATACGCCATACAATCGCGGACTGCCGCTTCATATTTTTTTTTTTCATTTTCTCTGAACCTCTTCAAACATCTCCTACCCCGAATGACCCCCACACAGCCGCGATAACTAAAGCAGATCGATCTTAAGAGGCCATGCACCTCCCAGCACCGCTCGTCTCGTCATCCACTCGTCTCCTGACACACTTCACTTTTATCTTATAAAGTGCTTCTCCACCATATGTCCTTTCATTACTTTCATTTGCACACCCCAAGTGCATTACGCCTCAGTATTTGCATTGGAGGAAGCATGCGGCTTAAACACACACACGAAAGTACAGAGGCACATCTTCTCTCAACTCTTTCCTTTTTAATCCTTATTACGTCGTCGGCCATGAATTCCATCTGCTTGTGTCCTTTTTCTTGGCTCTTTACTCCTCTCTCTGGTGTCTGGGTGCAGTCAATGTAAGGGCCAACTTGGATGCTGCCTATCTTTTGGCATTTGCCACCTCGACCCGAAACGCGAGTGCGATTCCGTTTGGGTTGTTACCCGCCTACCGCACCTCGCCGCTTTTGGCGGATAGCAAGTATGCAACCATCATGCACATTAATTTTTATTTCCGCTCCCCAAAAGAGACGAGACTTCTGGGCCAGGACTGTGGCAACCGTTTGAAGCGTACGAATGGGAAACCAAAAATGAGAGAAGAAGAAACAAAAAGGAAGACATCAGAACTCTTAAAAGGGAAGGGTGCTCGCAAAATCCCAATTAAGTTACGATTCTCGCGCACAACTGCCACAGCAAATGGATACAGTGCCTTTCAGGACTGCACTCGGGGAACAGGGTTCAATTCAATGGCTCAAAGTAAGTTCTCCCCATCCTCGTGGTGTGTGTGTAGAGAGGTTCTACTTTTCGCATTAATTTGAGAATAAAGTGAATGAATGCTTCGCAGATATACCCATCCGCCCACCACCCCACGGCCAGCCACTGTGCAGTGTATTGGGGGGTTGAGGGTTGCATTTGCACTTCATTACGGCAGATCCACTCCGCATATCCTTCAACGGGGCACCACCATCAGATATAATTTCGTTAAAAGGTTTTAGATGTGATTCCCTCTCTCTACCCCCGCTATGCATCCATATACACACACACAGATACGAGCGTGAGGTGGGGTGCAAAAAAAAAAGAAAACACAAGAAGCAAGAAAGTATAAAACGGGACGTATGGAGGTTGAAAAGAAGCGCAAATGTTTATTCAAGTCCTTTCAGTCTGTGTGAAGAGAGGGCGCGCGGACCATGTTGATGGAGAGCATATCCTGTCCGTTTCTTTGTCTATTATCAGCACTTTCGTTGCTTGGAAAAAGGATACACGAAAAAAATGGTTCTCCTTTCCCAACATGAATTGGTAAAGCATTGAACTAATTTAGTTGAATGGTTTCTTGCAGCACAACCGGGGGGAACAGGGAGGACAGCGGCGGCAGGACTCGAACGTGGCCAACATAGTTTCCAGTGCGCGATGCTTGAAGTGTTTTTTGTCGGTTTTTTTTCTTTTTTTTCGTGCCAGATTGGGCTCTCTAATTATTTTTATGCATTTTAATTGAAAAGAAAAGCTAATTTTCATGGAAGTACGGAAAATGACCGGGCCGGAACAGAGTGCGGTGCAGTTAGATTACAAGTCTTTGTCAAATAGGTGGTGTAGGTTTATTCGCCGCGCTTTTCTGCTAATTGGGTTTTAAGAATAGTGTTTGGATAAGAAGAGGGCGTTGCTGTGTGAGGCTGGAATTTTGTAGGAAATTGGTAGGTGATTTGAAGAAGGTCTCGACTAAGAGGTAAAGCTTCTGCCCCGCTTTTCGGTTTTTTGAATGCTTTGAACATTAACTACGCTGTATCACAGCCCCAGTGATATCAATTGACCTTTTCACACACTTCAAACATAAAATAATTTCCTTTTTAAAAACTTACTTCTCTTCGAAAATCAAGGGTAGGTAAATGAGAGCCGTTTCAGACAGTAGAAAAAAAAAAACTTTCTGAACGAACGAAGTCGTTCTTGTAGCGTTTAATAATACATATGCAGTACGCACTCGGTTAACGCAACCCTCGATTAGAGCAACTCCTCGATTCTCGCATCACTTAAATCTTAATGTAGCCTGACTCTATAAGTGCTACCTCGATTAGTGCAACTTCTTGGACTTATCTATTATAAAGTTTTTAAATATTTTAATGACTACCAAGAGAGAGAAGGATCAACTACCTCTATCTACATTATTTACAAATATGTTAAGAGAAAGAGAATTGATCTCATACGTTTCCAAACTGCTGTATGAAATTGTTCCCAATATTAGCATCTCAAATTTATGGAAACGTTCGGTCCTCTGCAAACTGCGAGGATGCGGCAAAAATTTAGAGCCCAAATGAAAGTTAAAGTGGAGTTGCTCTGGCCCTTCACTTTATCGAAAGTTAAAATAGAGCTTGCAGTTCGATGCTTTAATGTAGGTCCGAAGAGAACAACGATTCAGTTGAGCGCATTTTATCTCAACAAAAAAAATTAAAGAAATGGCTCTTTTGAAAAACTTTTAAGTCTAGAAAAAAAACATATTTTTATTGTATGCATGTTTAGAAAACTTCTAACCTTTCGTTTCTGAAGTAATGCGAAAGCGGTCTCAGAGTGGATGGGAGAAGAGGTCAAGATGTGGTTTTGGTGGGTGAAAGTCTCACATTACTTGGAACAGAACGGGCCTGTTCCACCTGCCTATTAGGTTTCCACATCGTCCTCAAGGCAAAAAAAAAACAAAAAAAAGCCTTTCGTTTTCTTAGTAAAATAAAAATGTGTGCAATAATAACGATTTACCTTGGTTTCAATAATGTTTCTTTTTTTAACATTATCGTTATCTTTACAGAAACTATCATTTCCACCATATTTTTTAATCCACAAAAATATGTTCCAATAAGTGCAATAACCTTCCCTCAGAAAGAGTATGGAATTCAAAAATCCAAACTCATCCTCATAAAGGCTCAGTTCGTGATTGTAGTCCTACTTAAAAAAAAATTAATCGTTTGGAAAAGCTGCAACTACTGCGAATCAAAGAAATGGTTGCTGCTTTCATGATTCAAAAAAACAACCAACAGACGTACAAAATAACGAACTGTTAAAAAATATGAACAAAATTAAAGCAGCGTGATGCAAGCAGAAAAAATATTACATCGCATCATAAAGTGATGCACTTTTTTGACTAATTCTAAAGTAATCCAAACTTTCAATTGCAGCAGTTGTTGGCTTCATTGATTCTCTCTGTCGAGTAACAAGTGCAAGTGCATTGATGATGCTATTTCCGTGTATTCAGCCTTTTTTGCTAACCAATTGGAATTGCTCCAGAACAAGTTTTTGAGTGTGGGTTTTTACTGGAAGTTTGGAAACGCCAAAAATCCTTTTTTTTCGTGAATCGACATTCATCATTTCTTTACGTACGCAAACTACTTTACTAAGTGCTAAAGATTTCATTTAGTTTAAGTGTTAACAGCATTACCTAATACTTTATCGAATATGTCGACACTAAATCATTTACATGACATCAAGCAGAATACCAGAGCCAAGATTTTCACACAACTACAGCGTTATGTGCGATACAACTTGACACAAATGGAAGAGACCGCCAGTTTTTTGAGGGTTCAGGACGGCAAATTCTGAAATCTTTTTATAATAGATTGGGGGTATTCAGCCTTGACCACAACAATCATTATAGGATCACTCAGACAGTGAACTTAACTTTCGCGTTCATATTCACATAATTAACAAAGCAAACTCTACCCTCGATTTTGTTAAACGATGGTCTAGAGAACTCTCCGACCCATACGTCATAAGGGCACTTTACACTGCTTTCATCCGTCCATACCAAACCACTACCTCCGCTTCGCCCTTCTTGGTTTCTCCTGGTCCAAACCAGATTGGTTTTAAGTTAGGTTAAGTTTTTCCCCGCTTGTCTTAAGCCAATAAATGGGGCTGTTTCCCCATTAAAACTAAACTCTGAACTGAAATTTTTATTTCCTTGATTTTGTTTTTAATATGCACTGCTTTTTAACAATACTTGGTTACCAATTATTTGTCATTAAATTAGATTTTTATTTTACGTTGAAACTGTACAGAAGTTAAATTTAGACTGTGACGCCTAAAAGTCTCTTATATGCCGAGCGGGGGTTCAGAAAAAATTACAGTGGATTTGTTAACTCATAAACTTCGAGACAATCATGAAGATAAATTTAGAGAAAAGTACATACTTAAACAAATTTGTTTTGAAAACGTTTACTTAATTGGGTCTTTTTTTGTGAAAATATGTTCTTTAGAATTGAAATAGTAGCTCGTTTTCCAATAGGAACAAGTTTCACAATAACAATTTGTCGTTGTTTAATGCTTTGCAGAGCAGGTTGTTTTGGGGCGTCTGTCAAATTTATTGATAACTGTCACAAAGTAGCAAACCATTTTAAACGTTGAAAAGAAGCATATACTTTAACATCAAAATAAGTAATCGTGAGTGCAGACGTTGCACTTCTCTTATTGCAGTCATACTGACTCCAAAATTGATAAAACGATCAGCCATCACCTCTATGTCAAAAGATCGCCGTTGTCGGTTGAA
Organism: Syritta pipiens; assembly: GCA_905187475.1. Classification (NCBI taxonomy): domain Eukaryota; kingdom Metazoa; phylum Arthropoda; class Insecta; order Diptera; family Syrphidae; genus Syritta; species Syritta pipiens. The sequence goes on from LR994572.1 coordinate 20,850,092, forward strand.
CAGCAGTATTCAATGTGATCAATTCTCCACAAATTCAGTCTTCAAAAGACTTAAACTAAAACTTGGCGAGGTTTCTAGTGGAAGTTATTTCTGTTCCATATCCAAATAATAATCTACGAACATACACAAATAGATAACATCGTTTGTTCGTTAAAAAGCTTCAAAAGCGATTAAAAGGAACCAAAACTGATACATCAAAATATCAGCATTAGCAATAACAAGAAATTTACTTTTTAAAACCACGTTAAAAAATTACTCTACTCCATTCTTTTTAGAATGGCGAGACCATCACCATTAATGGCGAATGCTACAGATGAACCGTAACCAACTTCGTACTAAAGTTGGTGGGTCTGTCCAAACTGACAAACAGGAATTGAAATTTAATAAAAACTGCAACTTATTCTTCGCGCAATACCAAGTGAATGACCACAAAGACAGCCAACGTGGTTTCAGGTTAACCCTATTATATGGTTAGAAACACGTCTGCATTTTTGTGGATTTGTTCATCATCCATAAAAAAAATAGCAGGGTTAAAAGTAGAAATTTGATGACCGCAAAAATTTAACTAGAACCCCGAAACCAGCGGCAGATAACAATTTGGTAGTACAAGCACAGCCGTCTGGCTGTAGGAAAATCCGACAAATAGCAGCCAAAAGGGCCTCTGTATAACAATTGATTTAGCTTGATGACATCGAAATTGAAGGCCGATAAAAAGCCTAAGAGAAGGTACACAAATGTGAGCCTAGTTTTTGGGTTCCGCACTAAAATTTTTACTTTGAAACTGTTTTTTTTAGGATTCTCTTCATTTTTACTTCTAGAAATCGTTATTTAAAAGCGTTTTGTATGAACGTGTTCATAACTTTAATAAAACTCCTAACCAAAGATATCGTTTTTCAAGACTTCAGGAGCTTTAATATAGTTCCAAGGCAGTCTAATTCTAAAAGAAGACCAATACCGATTCGAACTTATCGCATGATGAAAGCAATGTCAATCGTCAATGTAACCGACACGTTCGACTTGTCACGAGCTCCAGTGGCCATAATATAGGGAGCTCTACCTTATCCTTTACATTTTCTTCTCTCTCTTACAATTAAGAAAAGTAGTGACGAAATAACTTGTTCCATTCATCAATTTCCAACTGTTGAGTTAAATTACCACTGCCTTTGGTCAACCACTCCGATTAACGATCTCCAAAAACCGCGTTAAAAAGTTCACAAATCGTCATTCAGAAAGTTACATCGTCAACGAGCAGAAAAAAGTTCCCAACTTATCTCCCATCCAAATTTAGATACCACCGACCCTCACAACACCGTACTCTCACCTTCAAACACTTTTCTTTAATTTTCCACTCGAACAATTTTCCGAGGACATTTTCATTTCCATTTCAATATCCTCCCCCGTCCAAGGCCAGCGGACACGGACAAAAAAAAAATAAAAAAGGGACGAAAACCGAAGTACACAAATCATCATAACCTCTACACCAACAACAAACCAACCCCATCACACCAACACCACCGACCAGCGGTCCAGGACGCCTCCTGACATTTTTCCCTGCTGACAAATGGATTCTTATCATGGGAAATCTGTGGAAATATATTAACTCCTGCTCGCAGGATATTTTATTACGCATTCCCGAATTCAATTTGATTTTGTAAACGTGCTGCCGCCAACTCTCCCACCCTCACACAAACGCCCACCACCGTCAATGTGTCACCGAAGCGGAGCGACTCCGAGACATGAGCGAAAAAAAAGCTGCCAGCTCTCCAGGACAACGACGACGCAGGATCGCAATAGAAACCCCTGCCGCAGTCGTTGCCGCTCCGCGTGGAAAGGGGGACCAAGCGGTAGGTACACGAAATCCAACTGTCGTGTACAATGTCTGCCTAATGTGTCACGTTCCTCGTCAGTAAATTGCAATAAAGGCTGACATTTCGTGCGACAAGTCTCTGTCTAATAGAAAAAAGCAATTTCTTTTCTTTCTCTCGCAATATTCGCTTTCGCTCTCCCAGTGTCTGTGCGGGTCCCGCTTCCTCACGTCACGATGACAACCACGACAACGACAACGACAACGTCGGCAACGGCGACGAGCGTTCCTCGCTTCCCTTAATGTATACGGAACCGCAATCGTCATCATCATCAACATCGTTCTTGGGTTCTTTTCAACACTCCACCGAACACGGACTTAGCCCAGCACGTACCTGCGTCCCCCCACTTTGCCAAAGGACACGAGGATGCGTTAAATGTCCGTGAAATATTTGATTTAGGACGAACCTGGCAGGAATACTAGGACAAAAAAAAAAGCAAAACTGGACACCGGTGGTGTGTGTCTCTGGATGTTGACTCAATTCCAAGGACACCGCTGGAGAGAGGGACCGTCATTCGCCTGCTTAAGCGTTGATGTAGAATGTTTTCCTTTTTCTTTCGATGGCATTAAGCCGTCGCAATGGACATGAAGTTAAGTCACGTGTAGCCATTGAAGGTGTGTGTCTGTTTGCAGTAAGCCCCCTGGGGATTAATCGACGCCCGGTATGACGGTATATGAAACAAATCAGTTCGATGTATTTCTCAATTTAATCCCATCGATGGGCGACATTCTGTACGTGTCTCCGGCAATTGGATCGACTTGATGACACTGCAGAGTACGCAGTGGGGACATTAGAAGCTTTCTGGGACGTTGATGGATGCTTGGGCTGGGCTAGGTCTTAAATGGCACAGAGGCTAAGAGGAGACTAGTCCACAAATCTTAGCAATTTGTGGGTCTTCTTTGTAGTATATGGAATACATTTTCTTTTCATCCAATTTTCACCAATTACACTCAACAAAATAATTAGTCGGCGTCGTCCATGTTCCTACTGTCACATCTGTTGCTTATTATGTATTCACTGCAGCCAAATCATAGTAACAAGCTACACATATGAGCAGGACGTCGAAAAAATAAAACCGACGAAGCGTCAGCCATGCCGCTGTGGAGGCCATCTTGCTCTGGCGGCCATATTGCTTTCTGGCTGTCACATTTGTTGCTTGTTACATATTTACTGGAACCAAATCATAATAACAAGCTACACATATGATCAGAACGTCTAAAAGATAAAACTCAGATAGCACAATCGCTGGGGACAACATACGATAGATGTAGTGGTCCATCAAACGATTTACAAACTTTAGGGATCAAATTGAAGACAATAGATTTTTTAGAAGTTTAGCAAAATTCCAACTGCTCCTCTTAAATGGAGCAACAGATTTCCGTCTACGAAAACTCGACCTCATACAGATTTCAACTTCGAATGTCTGTAAGCAACATTGTTTCCCGTCGAGGCTCAGGAAAATTGAAAAAGTTATAAGCGGGTTTTTAAATCGGACAGACAGACACCGAAAAAGGACAGCAATTCGGACTTAAAAATCCTTGCTAGTGATGACGATGCCCCGAGGTGACTTAACTTTGCTGGTTGACTTGAAGTGAATAAAACCAACAGAGAATAATGCTTAACATTAAAGCTACTAGGGTTATCGGAGAAAAAAATATAGCAGCTGACGCGATTCTCCAATAATCTTTTAGCGTTTTTTTAGCGGATATTGTGAAGTTGTCTCAAATGTGGCTTTTGAACATTTTCAACTACCATCCCAAAAAAAAAATGTATTACTGCTCTTGAACAAACACGGCGCAGTGTTATCTAATCCGACACACCGCAGTTGCTGCTCTACTCGTCATCGGAAGGTCTTCCTTCTCCAATTGTCAACTCAACACCTTTTCTAATCGATAAACTCGCAGTCAATTTTTATTGAAAGACGATGTTTAGGCCATAGGAACAATTTCACCCTGACACTCAACTACAGAGCGAAAAATTAAATTAAACTTCCTTCTGAAAGGATATGCATAACTGCCTCGGACTCTTCCACTCCAAACTAATATCCGGTAAATACCCCGAATTTCAAGTGCCACTTGGTTTCCAGAAGAACCTTAAAGGAATATAACCTTTTAGTGATGAGTTTACTAGATTCCAGAAAAAAGTTGAAAGAAAGAAAAAAAGAAATTAAAAATTTTATGTTCTTGAATGAAAACGGCCGAACAGTGGTCGAATATCTACTTCAAACCTGGAGTTTGATCATACCAATCTTCATGATAAATTCTAGATTTCAAACCATTCAACCAACAAGTTAGAAATCCGTAGTATTCATTGAACTCATTTTGAAGTATTCACTCTTTACTTGAAATCAACTTAAATTCTTTGAAACTTTATTCATTTTCGTTGATGTTGCTGTATAAGTTAATTAAATTAATAACCGCAGAAGACACACAACTTCGAGTGCGCACCTTTGGTCTTCAAAGTGTTTTTTGTTCAACTGTTTATCTTCAGCTTCAATCGGAATGATGAACGGTGATAATTTCAGCTATTAAGTCTAACGGCTTTGGAAAAAAAAAAATAAAGAATTTCGTTAATATCTTACATATAGCCGAGTTTATTACACAGCGGCACGACGAAAGATCCAAATATGTAATTTGGGCATAGAACATAAGCTTATTATAAAAGGAAATAAGCTTATTACCGATGTTTTTCAACAACTTTGTTTTTTTAATTTTTTTTTTAATTCGACAATGAAAAACTTAAACAAAATAATAACGAAAAAGCCCTTAGCCTTTTCATGCCCAGTGTTGTTCCTATACAACATGAATTTCATCTACTGACAACTCGAAAATTCTGGCGTAACAACAGTAAAACTGTAGTAGGTTTATTCTGAAACATGGTTTTAGACCATTTACGTCCGCATCAGATGTCTCCCAGTTCAAAAAGAATGTTTGAAATATTTTACATCATTTTTGGTGAATCACAAAAAAATGTTTTCCTTGCGGCTGGTATTGGTCTTTAAAAAACATCAGTAGATTCAAAATGAGGTAAGCACAGAATTAGCACATTATGAAATAAATTTGAATTAAAAATATTAGAGCAAGCATTTTTTTAATATCATGTCGGGTACGCTTTATGCTTTGTCATAGCTTAAGACCACCGAAGAATGCTTTCCACTAACTATGGGCACTCCTGAATAGAAATGCTGTTTAATTCACCCTCTATTGCTAACCAAAGTTTTTCTGAATTTTCTGATTTTCTTTATCCAACCTTGTCTCTCCATCTATAGATTTTCTATTAGATTAAGGTCAGGTACCTAAAAGTCCATTATATTATTAAAGTCTCTAATGGGCTCCATAAAATGCTCCTCCTTGTACATTCATGCTGGTCCCTTCGTTGATCTATTTTGTCGATAGGCGTAACACCTTCCCAAGAAAAAGGCAGCTCACACCATGATTTAACCTCAAACGTGCTTCATAGATTTCTCATTTTGTCAAAAAAGCATTGTAAAACAAAATGTGGTATAAAACAAGCACACACTCTAGATCTAATTGCACCCACCTCTTTGTAAAAATTCTTACCGAGATCGTCTCCTCAAAACCCAGGAGGGAAATGATAAGCAGTTCTGTTGTATTAAAATTGTTCTTAACACACCACGCACTAATCACAACCAGGCACAAAAAATGAAACTTTTTCAAAGTCACATTAGTGTACGCTTTTCAAACACAAAAACTCCACAAAGATGTCGAGATGAGATTTCTGCCTGCTGTTGTAGGAGTTACTCGCCGAGATAGGGTGAGAAACACGACAATCTCCACAGCTTAATGTTGAACAGCTTCTTCTCCGAACGGAAGGATCCATACTTCGATGGTTTGGCCACGTGGCACGAATGTCCCCTGCAGTACGACTACCGAGGTGTGCCTTGTATGCGACTCCGTCGGGTAGGCAACCGCTCGGTAGACCCAGGATGAGATGTTTAGATCAAGTCCAAAAGCTCGCCTGGTTACGCTTGGGCAGACCGAGAAGTTAGAGTCGGCGGCGGAGGATCGGGTTGCCTGGAGATCTCTTCTGCGTGCACTGCCTTTAGTGGAACATGCGGACAAAGAAAATGATGATGATGAAAACTTCACATTCGCTATGACATCACTATGAAGTGAATAACCTCAAGTTCACTTTTATTTCCTAAAAACAAAACTTAATTCTAATTATCGAGCCCACTCTCTGTCTTCTAACATTTCTTCAGTAGGACGGTATTTCAAGTAAACTGCTTCAATCGTTTCCGACCGGAGTGATTTCAACCAAGTATCACATGTCCCCAGATCACTGTCCCGAAATTTCTCTGCATTTTATGGTAGCCGCCTCCACAGCTCCAGCTACTGCCGCTCGGAAACCTGTAAAGAGAATGGGTCCGAATGATATCCACTCAAACATTCTCATTCCCTGCTGAACGAACCTGAAATTTCCAAATGCTTCAACGCCGCTGCTGTAGATCCTGACGGACTCGTCACGTCATCCTTCAACTGTCCAGGATGGACCTTAGAATCCCTCACTAACGTGCCTGAACCCAGGACAGTTTGCGATGCCAACCGGTAAGCCATGTCCCGTGGTATTCCCATCCGCACAGCGCCATCAGCCAGAGCCTCGATCATCACAAACACGTAAGCCGGTCCACTACCGCTGAGGGCAGTTATTGGATCAAGCAAGTACTCGGATACCTCCTCAGACGTTCCAATTGACCGGAGCAGACTGTCGGTGATCTTCGCGTCTTCTTCGGTGGCCTTTGTTCCCCTCACGAAAACCGAGCAGCCACACTGGACCAGGGCTGGTGTGTTTGGCATCACTCTGATTACACGGGATTCGAGTGAAAGATTCTAAAAAGAAGAACTGATGATAGCATGATCATCGAATATGAAACACAAATCTGACACACCTCTTCGATTGTTTTGATCATGATACCCATGGCCACTGAGATAAACAGCTTTCCAGCACTGTCCGGTTTGATCTCGTTTAAAATTTGTGGGACTACATTGGGCTTCACGGAGACAAAAACCACATCGGAGTTCTTTACCACAGGCCTGTTTTCTGTAATAGTAGTGGCTCCAAGTTTCTGAAAGAAGAGGAATCTAAGATCGAAGAGGAGCTCAAGAAAGATTCTACCTTAAAAGACTCGAAACTGATGGTATCCGTAGGGTGGACGCTCGCTGTTATTAAATCAGCTTTCGTGAGGCCTGAAAGTAAACATTTTGTTAAGGAAAGTTTGGATCACATATGTATAGTCAAGGGGCGTGAATATGGACAAAAGATATAAATTGAGAGCTCTCCAACAGTAAATTGGAGCCGCAATGAAATTTGTACAAAATTTTCAGATGAAGACACATTAGCGATGTCAAGAGGGTTGAAAATCAGTTACGTTGAACCTCAAACGAAGCTCTAAACTAAATTTGTAACGCGGATCTTCAAAAATGGGCATCTCTGGAACTTAATTTAAAAAGTCTTTGAAATTCAAACAAAGTGCCGAGCTGAGTGGAACCTCAGCCTACACCAAAGACCTCAAAAACGGACAAATTTGGCTTAAAAATCAACATCAACACAAAAATCAAAGTGGGTCGCAATAAAGCAGTCACGCCTCGTGACTTCTAAAATTGAACGCATTAAAATCTTAATGTCGCGTCTGTAACTTCAAGAATTCGGTGACACATAAACAGCTTGATCACATAAAACAAGTGCGCATTCATAAAATTGATATCTTCAACTCTTGTAAAAGATTTTCACTTCAAAGTCCAACACGAATCCCTTCTCATGGGCATCACTCTTCCACAGAACTACAAAACGTAAACAAATCTAAAAATGTCTATTTATAGCTTCTCGTTCCTCTTATCAAATCGTAAACACCACATCACAACAAAAATCTTATCAATCGACCATAAGGCAAATTTCCAAAACCACCCACCAGCTGAAATGAAGCCCTTGGCCATTGCTTGTGCGATTTTTCCGCCTCCAAGAAAACCGATTTTTAAAATTGAACTCATCGTCTCGGTTATGAAATTTATATAAAAAACACTATGACTTCGGGAAGTATTGAAATGCACACGTTAGTAGCTCGCCGCTGACAGTCAGGCTGTTAATGCTTCGAATGCCACTCAGTCCTCAGACGCTTAGCGTTCAGACGTTATCGCTGCTTTTAGTGATATCAGTTGTTTTCGTAACCGCGCTCTTCGTTATCGCCGGAGATAAGAACAGAATCGATTCTCCTTTTTTTTGTCGAAAAGTGAAACAAACTCGGATCACTTGTTTTTATTTATTTTAAATAAAGTACCCCCCGAGGTGGTCCAAGGTACTTACACGAACCAGAGTTTTAAAAATGAGAATACAAAAATAGCCAGAGCTTTATCTGCAATGTTGGCACACTTCTGTGAAAGGAGATTTTCAAATTCTTGACCTTGATCCATGTTTTTGGTTTTCGGACGTCATTGTGGCAGTATGTTGCATGCTCATGAAAGTAATCAATTAGAATGATAGCCTAAACTGGGTTGGGGTGCGGGCTGTTTTTAAAGCGGGTGCAGAGTATCAACACTAAAGATTTTATTTTAGATTGATCACAAGGCAGAGTTTTTTTTTTTTGAGAGAGAAACACGAGTGATCGTGTCGAGTCGCCTTGGCCGAAAATTGCAAATCTACAGGCAAGTAAATAGAATACATCACCTAGTGGAAAAATCTAATCGCTGGTTGAATATGGACAGAATTATATTAGCGACACAACAAATCGGACGTTAAGTCTCCAGGCTTATCATAGCCCCTTTAATATACTAAATAAAAAATATATACCAAAAATACTTACCATCCAAGTTAATACTTACTTTGGACATATTTGTTTATAAGTGACTATAGTTTTATACGAAGGATTCGAATAATAAATCCGAGCTGCACAAATAGTGATAATTGAAGCTTTTATAAACATTGAAGCAAATATAATTCAAACAGATGAAATCTGAGTCAGTAATCGCTGCCTGATTTGTATAAAAATGCAAAATGAAAAAACCGGTCAAATGTGAGTTTTACTCACCCGCCGAGGGTTTCGTTCGCAAACAGATTAGTAGCTTAGACTTAATATAAGTCTAAGAATAAAGCAAACTAAAATAGTCAAATCAAATTAAACTCAACTCACTGTTCATTCACTAAAATTCTTCTTTTCATTTCGAACGAAACTGCACAAAATAAAAACCTTTCCCATTTGCTGATCGCGCCAGCCGTGTCAAAATTGCTTTGGTGCATTTAAGGGATGAAATGCCGCAAGCGACACTGAGACTACCGTCAGTTCATCGTTTTTCACAGGAAACTGATTCGATTTAAATCGCTAATATCTTGAAAAATTGTATGAAAATAATTTTTTTTTTATAACATTTTATTGTTCTTTCGCCGAGATCTACAAAATGGCGTTTTCGGATCTTCAAAATTTTAATGTTGTTGTTTGTTGGTTTCCCGTGAAATTTTTTTCAAAAAAAGTTAGTAATTAATTTATTTTAGTATGAGCAAAAAAATCATACACGATTTTCGGATAATTTTGGGGTGTTGCGATGAGTTGCCCCATAACTCCAATTTTTTTCAGATTTTTTGGTCAAATATTTTAGAAAATACGGTGGCGGACACGGTACACAAGTCAGTTTTTGGCAGTTTGTTGGCTAATAACCTCTTACCAATAAGAGTAAGGTGATGATCATAGTACAACTTTTTGATCTAACTATCATTCTCTTTCGAAGGATATCAAGGAACTAGTAAAAAAAATTTGTTTTTCAAATTTAGTTTTGGTACTAAGTTTTTCGCTAGTATGGAATTTTCTTGAAATTTTTTATCTGGACTTTCTTTAGGCAAGTGAAATACATCTTTTAGCGAAGTTTTATTTCTTTATTCTTAGTGGTTCGCCAATTACCAAGAATAAAGCCTGATGACAGACAGACATTTTCATAATCAGGACACCGCCCCCTTTCCAATGACATCCATATCTACCATCAAAGTTAATAAAAGTTTTTTCGTTAGTAAATATTAGTGCTAACGTTTTCTTTTATCTACGACTAATTCCAAAAAAATGCATGATTTGATTTTGGGTCGGCTAGATAGATCTTCAGTCCAAATCCCATCCCTTAACTAGAAAGGACTTATAAGTTATAGTCAAATATGTAAAAGGCGACAGACAGACAGACACCGAAGTGATTCGATGAGGGTTTCGTTATTCCTTGGGAACGAAGCCCTAAAAACCCTAAAAATCAAATCATTCACGCTGTGGCCTCAGGTCAGATGGCAGGGCTGATCCTTTGCTTTTTTAAAACATATAATATTTAAATACAGCTTCTAATACTCATTCGTAGGCGAATGGAGGACAAACAATGTTTCAGCTAAGAGAGTTTTTTCCTGGTTCGAAAAGAGGAAGACCGAATCATAAAGTATTAAGACCAAGTTTCATTAGCAGTAAAAGGGGATAGTTTTGCGACTGAAGACATCGTGCTGCAACCGTCTGTAAAATGAAACGGAAACTTCACAGGGGTTACAGGTCTGATAGTTGTAGTTGACATGATTTCCGGTTCCAATTCATCGGAAGAAAAGATTTCCACATCTTAATCAAGGAAGATGCTCTAAACCTAGCCAGCTAAATCTAACCAAAGCCGACTATGAAAACCTTCTAACTAATTTCGACCCTATTAAAATAGGTCAAAGAGAAAGGTCCTTGTAGTCTTTTATGGTCTGTTATGTATTGATGGTGTCTGGACAGGAAACTTAACTCATAAGGGCCGAACAATTTTTTTTTAATACTCGCCCATAAGACGAAGGGAAATTAGGTGAAATCGCAAACTACACTGAATATCAATGCGACAGATCTGTTGTGAAAATTCCACAATATTTACGCCTTACCGTTATATTACTGTAAATATTTCTTGCCAGTGCATTATCAACAAACCAGGGATGTTCTAAGTTGCAATGTTTAAAGAAAACTACAGCGATGATAAATAAATGAAATGAAAACTGAACTCTTTTCATGTCCTCATATTGGGGCTTTTCTACTTCTACGTCGATTTCTATGTCCTCGTAGCGGAACCCTTAAGAGATGAAATGGTCAGTACAACGACTTTTACCTATTCAACTGAATACAATTTCCTGAACTGAGACTAAGAGCAAATGATGCCCGACCGGCATTATATTTAAAAACGAGAAAAATGAAAAGTTTTCTGTAACAACGGACACTGATGAAAAAAGTAAAACAGAAATTTACAATCCCGTAATACATCAACACACACTGAAATTTCCTGGAATCACTTACTCTTAACGAAGAAAGAATGTTAAGGCATGGCGCCTATGCAGAATATCTTAAGTTTACCAGCCAGAAATATCAAGCTTTGGCTCATGTTGCCAAAGGTTGATGTCAGCTTGGGATTCTAAGTCTTTTGGGAATTTCATATTTTACTGTTGCAATCGCATCCGGCAATTTAAATTTTCTTTCGACAAAAGTCTCGGTTGACGGAAAATAGATGAAGTGCGTTGCACTTTTTTTCTGATGGACAAATCACAAACCTATTTTTAGGATCTCGTTTCGGTTGGTTTCAAACGAAAACAATTGCCTATAGTTAGATCCTGGTTATGTATAGCATGTATCTGGCAACCTAAAAATAAATTATCATGCATTTTTTCATCGAAGATTAGGTAAAACGTTAGTACTAATACTAACGCTTGAACATTTTTTTATTAACTTTGACGCTCAGTGTCGTTTGAAAGAGGGCAGTACCGTCTGGCTCTAAGTTTCAATCTTAGTAGCTAGTGAACCACTTCTTTCTTCTTTTTTATGCGGCGTTACAGTCCGGTGTGGATCTGGGCCTCAATTAATAAGTCTCTCCATCCGCACAATGGCGCACACTGAGTTGGTTAAGGTCTTTCTCCGCTTGTATACGCCACCCTAAACGCGGGCGTCCTCTACTGCGTTGTCCCACTGGTTCGGAGTGGACGAAACTGTGCTGTCCATTCGCTAAATATAGCAAACAATTTTATACGTAGACGCCTCGCCAGGCGCATGCCGCCATACAGTTCGTACAGTTCGTGCTTGAACCTTCTCCTCCAGTAACCATCAACGCCAGCAGGACCAAAGATCGCAAACACAATTTTTCTCTAAAAAAGACTAAGCGCTTCTTTATTCGTTTTTGACAAAGTCCATATCTCCGCGCCATAGAACAGGACTGGTATGATCAGGGTGTTATTAAAGCCACACTGGCTTTTCGAGAAAAGGCTCTATAACTCAATTGCCTCTTGAGCCGAAAGAAACAGCAATCGGCAAGAGTTCTGCGTTTGATCTCGCTTTTGATCGGCTTTTGGAATGAACTTAAGGCGCTTTTACTGTGACTGCTTCAGTATATTTTGAGTTATGAGTTGATGAAATAAACGTATACCTTGCATCAAAAGGTTAAAAACTGTTTCCGTGAAGAAAATTTGCTTGTAGTTAGGTAAGCTAAGTTAACTAAGGTTAAAACAATCGAATTTTGAATTGTTGTGAATTTATCAGAGACCTGCTTTTACATCGTTAGCAAATCTTATCCATAGATTTATTGAGTTGACTGAAAATAAAAATTTGTTCGTAAACACTATCTTTCACCACTGATTGACTCCATAAATTCATTTCTTTCTATTTTTTCTTTAGTTGGCATGTCATTTGTGGGCGCCGTGGCTTAATCGTTAGTGCGTCGGACTGTTAAGCGAGAGTACCTGGGTTTGAATCCAGCCCGGGGAAATAACACCAAAAACATTTTTCACAGCCCCACCTCCAGCGAACGACTGACAACCTTCCTGGAGTACTTCTGTCATGAAAAGCTTTCGCAATTCGCCGTTCGAAACCGGCATTAAATAGTAGGTCCCCTCCACATGTGTCAAAATTATAACACGCACAACACAGTGGAGGTGCGAAAAAGCTAGGCTCTGGCTCTCAACGGGCTGTTACGCCGCCTAATACATAGACATGTCATTTGTTGGACATAGTCAGAACAAAACTAAGGAACTAAACTGTTTCTTGGGCCAGATCAAAGGACTCTTCTCTACGTCGCCTCATCCCAGCGCTGGTGCATCCCACATAAAGCTTAAAAAAATACCCTCAACAACACAGAATCTACCGTCAAGCCCAATTCCACTCTCCGCTCAAATCACCTTTCTACGCAAAAAACTTTGCGTATGTAGTCGCATCTGAAAAAAAACTTCCCCCTTTCTGCCAAAGTAATCTGTGATATTTTTAATATATAATACGCTGATAAGGTTACAAAAAAAAATTAAGGTAAAATGATTCATAAAACCGATTAAAAAAATTTTTCAAAATAAGTGCAACAACGATTGCAACAACACCATCAAAGTCATCGCCATGTCGGTTCTACGCTCGTGGCATGTGCTTTTTTGGTGATTTGTGTAGATTTTCTCATGATCTTTCATTGCTAAAAACTATCAATGTAACTGGAAATACAACACCAACAATATCAACCGAACTAGACGAATCAACAGCCATGCCAAGCACAAGCCAGCCCAGGTCCGGAGCTCAAGTCTTTATCCCGAAGTATTGTCGACATCATCACGATCAAATGGACCTATTGGATGACTCAAATGCAAACGTACCTCCAAGTGGAAAATTCAATCGAATTTTGGGCGATTTGTCTGTGGGTAAGAACATTAACAACATTAAAACTGCATGGTGCAACTGCCCCGGTCTGTGCGCCTTCCAATTAAAGCGTCCCTATGACGTGATGTGCGGCAGCTACCAGCTCTGTGAGATGTGTAATAGATTTTGCCTGCACCCTACCAACGTGCAACAACGACGGAATCACATCCAGGAGTGTCTGCAACAGCACGAACGCAACATGGAGCTCTCGTTTGCTGTGGCCCGGTCGAAGGATAAAACATGCGGAATATGCTTCGACGCCATCATGATGAAGCCAGGACGAGAAAAAAGGTTCGGTATCCTGCCGAACTGTAATCATGTCTTTTGCCTTACGTGCATCCGTAAGTGGCGGCAGGCGAAACAATTTAAACATAAAATCACCCGAGCTTGCCCCGAGTGTAGGGTCGCCTCGGACTTTGTCTGCCCCAGTGTCTTTTGGGTAGAGACAAAAGAGGAGAAGGACAAGCTCCTACGCGACTACAGGGCTGCATTGGCCCGCAAAGATTGTAAGTACTTCAAAAAGGGCGACGGTAAGTGTCCCTTCGGCAACAAATGCTTTTACAAACACGCTCTGCCCAATGGAGACTTAGTCGACGTCGGTTGCCCACAACGTGCGCGAAAAATCCGTCGAAACACCGACGAGTTCTTCGACCTGCTCGACATCTACCTTTGGGAATTTATTGATCAGCGTGACTATCATTGGACGGAAGTAAACTCTATTTCCACTGATAACGATGACTCTGACTGGTGTGATGAATAGCTCTTAGCTTAATTTTCTTCTCCTAAATCTGAGATTCAATGTGTCATTTGTGTTAACAAGAATAAAAATATTAAAATGAACAACCAATCAACACAGAACCTTTCGGCAGAGAAATTCGCCATATAACCAAACAGCCAAACACTTCTTCCAAAAAAACCAAAAGCCGTTTGTAAATGTGGAAGGAGACAAGTTTGGAAAGGAAATGTGTTGCATTGTGGTGTAATATATTTTGCAATTAATTTAAATAAATTCTGTAAAGTCCTGTCCAAACTAAATATATTTTAAATTGTATTAAATTGAATATAATTAAGTGGAAAAGAAAATGCGTTTTGGTTGTTTTATTTTTAAATAGACTTTATTCCAAATATGAGACGAGCTGGAACTGCAAGCGGATAAGTTGCCTACAAAAAAAATAAATTTCATCTACTTGCTTTCTCTAAAATTTAAGAATAACTCATCTAAATCGTTGATTTCATTCGGCTTTGTGTCGCAGTCTAAACAAGATCCTGCAGCTTATTCACACTACAAAGAGAGTAAACAAAATGTTTGCATAATATAATTTTCTAATAACAGAATTAATTCAGTCAAGTAATTTTAATGATGCTTTTGAGGTCGACCTCTAGGCATGGTGTGGAAATTTTAGAAATCGTTGACGATTACGAATGAATAACAATACATACGATATGAGTATCCCAAGTAGTTCATTATTTAACATACAGAACTTTGTCTATACACTACTTAACGGATATAAGAAAAAAAAACTCATACAAGAAAAAGCGGTTAAAAGAAACGAAGAACAATGAACCATGTCCTTTCCCATATGAATTACCACTAAATAAAACTGATTTGAGAAAAACGTTTATAAGAAAAAATATAAATATAAGAAACTACTTCCTGAAACTAATACCTAAAATTACACGCTTATAAGAAACTGTCCCACAAACGAGCCATTTTATTTTTTACTGTAAAATACCTCCTCAAAAAACATGGATAGAAAGATTTCTTTTATACTGTGAGTACATTACTTCCTCAAACTTAATATGAAATTTTGCCATTAATAGCTCAAACAAAATGGCAGTTCCCGAATTTTTGTATTGCTTATTAGAAAAACTTTATTCTTATACACGTTGTTCTTTCGAAAGAATTTTTTTTCGTTTATCTCATAAAAGAAAAAAACGGTTAAAAGAAAAAGATTCTTTGGATTTTTAGTTTTTCTCATATTCGTTAAGTACTGTATATTTAAAATAAGGTAAACTAACAGATTAGGTACAATATTTTCGTGTAACTCAAATTATACATCTGGTGGAAATCTATCGTATAAGCAAGTGCCTTTCGGCTTATTCACTGATTGTGAGGATACGAATGTATTTATCAGGCAGTCAACCCTTGGAGGGTCTATGCCTGAGCTAACAGGGTCTGCTTTCCAACGTTGATGGATGATCGCACGGCCATGGTGCTTCCAGTCCGAAAAACCAAGCTGTCTTGCATCCGCGATCACTTAATCTCTGTACCGGTTCGGTCTTCCTCTTCTTCTCGAACCAGGAAGCTTGGATTCGAATACCCTTTTAGCTGGAGTGTTTGTATCCATTCGCTCGATAGGGCCGAGCCACTGTACCCGACAGATTTTTGCCTTCCGGGCTACGTCTCTACGGAAGGATCAGATCTGCAGTCCTGTTTATCGCGCAACTTTCAACTTCATAAAGTAGAAACATCTCGCTGCTCTAGTAACCAATTGAAGCTACTGATAAAGCTGGTATTTTATTTTTTCAGTATCAGACAGCTCGTCGAGATTGTCAAGAAAGTAATGGCCAAGATGCCTCTTTCTAAGAGTCTCCCTTTTCATATCCAACCAGATGAAGGGGTAAATTGCAGTTGGAACATATTCACACGATCGATATGACTAAGACATTGTCTTAGTCAGGACTACACACACATCTTTGATCTCTGTCCTCATTTTTTTAAAGCTCATAATCGATTTCCTCATAAATATGACCGAATATTTGTCGCAAAATTTATCTTTTGTCTATGTTCCCTATTAGAGGAGCCAAGAATCAGCTCTGGTTATCTGATAAATAATAAATGTAATACCTTTTTACAAAATTAAATCAAGTCTTGAAAAGCATAATTTTAGTTCTGTGTGTAAGAGGTGCCGTTCTTACCTGTTTCGATAAGTAGCACCAGTATCAAAGGGTGACTCTGTAATCTCTACTAAGATGTATTTTTTTTATTCAATATTCTTAAACTGCTTTAATTGAAAATAAAAACGAAGAAAGTTGAGAATGTAGTAAAAGAATGTACGAGTAGTAGTAACATTAGTATTTAGATTACAAATAATGTTTATTGCCACATAAACGATTTTTAATACGAAAAAAAGTATTTATATTTATTATTAATAAAAATAAATAAATATTAAATATTTATTATTAATAAAACTAACATTAAAATTAAATACGTAGGACAGCAAAACTACAATTTGATTCTGATCGTACCCAAGAAGCCAATCTTGGATTTTGTTTATAAATGATGTTAGTGTTCTATGCGCAGATCGGAGTAAGAAGACGATTGAAAAGTTAGCAACTAACGACGGAGTAACATTCTCTAAAGTGTCAGAATGAAGGTGTGTTTACCTAAAGGTCAAAATAACCGCGTAGGCTGTGGGTATTAGAGATAGAGCTTTGCAAATAACCAACTCTCGTAACTAAAACCTTAGACACCTTGTAATAAAACAGATGTAAAATTGGCAAAATTTTCATTTTCCGAAAGAATTCGATGGAATGGCTAAGACGAGTAATATCGGAAATCGTTCTTAGAGCACATTTTTGCAATATAAGCAGGGGCTGGATTCTTGTGCAAGATGCACCACCCCAGCATCCTACGCCATATTACAGTTTAGAGTGAGCTAACCCGAACTAAAAAATGTTTAAGCTTTCATTAGTACAGTATAAGCAAAGGTGAAACAAACCACGAATTAAAGAGCGAATATTCTGTTTGACGGTTGCTGAGATTTGGTCAGACACCAGCATATTCAAGTTTAGATTCACAACACCTTGATTGTTGTAATGATGTCACCCCTAAAATCGAGTGTCGCGCTGCATCGCCATTAAAAAGAAGTATGGGTCAGACTTCGCAATAAGTGCAAGCCGACAATTAAAGGCAATTGCAATTTGCAGCATGGAAATGGATATCAAAATCCGGACTATCCTGCATCCTAAGTGTCCACAATGGTTTTTGGGACTCAACAAATTTGAATTAAAAAAAACTATTAGACTAGAAACTTTGCACGTCTTTATTGATCGGTGGTTACAGGAAAAGAGAAAGGTTCCACCAACCATCCTCCTACTAGATACAAAACTGTTATAAATTTAAATATTTCGAATATCGAAATAAATTAACAATTCACGATATTAAAATTTTAGTTCCGAAATTCACAATTCAAGTTTAAGTTTTAAGTAATATAATTTTAAGTAATTTTAAGTTTTGATCAATGAAGTATTAACACTAAGGTTTAAAAACAATTGCTTCGTCTTACTACTTAATACATTTACTTATCATCATGTTAAGAAAATAAATAGAAAATAAATACAAATAAAATAAATACAAATATGTTTATGATGTGCTATGTTATGATGTGTAGGTGCACGTAATGGTGACTAGCGGAGTCCCTGGCCATATTATTAGAGATCAAGCCATGGCGGATGTAACTTTACAAATTGAAACCAAATCAAATTGGATAAAATGTTTTTTAAGAAGGCCCCAAAAATTCGCAAAAAGTGTTGAAACGATGTTTTTCAGTCTTTCAGTTGTATTGATACCATTCATGGTGTTTTGAAGGAGCATTAAATTCCACTCTGTTCTTTTTTTTGTTTTAGCAGTCGATGTGGCTTTATTTTATGTGAAAATTTGAGAGATCGTAAGTGCAGGTTTTTTCACAGAGTCAGTACATGGGGGCGGCTATTGTGTAAAGATATTTGTGTCTGATGTAGCTATGTTCAAGTGAAAGACAGGTTTAGAATTCGATGTTTTTGGGCGACGTGTCCCTTTACTAGGATAGATAGATTTATTCCCGTTGAGGTTGAGCGGTCTGTAAATGTGACTGTAGGATGACCAGGACGTTTTCCTTTTGTGTTTCTAGTTGCGGATGAGTTTATTGTTTTCCTTGTGTTTGCAGTTGTGGATGAGTTTATTGATATCTGTTTTACTGTATTGTTAAAAGGATTTAAGTTTATGGCTGTTTTGGCTTACACATCGGCAGCCTGATTGCACTTGATGCTGATGTACCGGGGAGTCCAGACTATTTTCAAAGCCTCACTGTACCAGATGGGGAAATCGCGGATAAAATTAACTATTGTTGTTAAGGATCTTATGTTCTGTCTAAAAAGATTAGGGTTTACTCTTTTAAGTGTTTTATTCCTGGGAGGATGGTGAATGCTTCTGCGCTTAATATTGGCATGAAGTGCGGAAAAAGGCCTTTCGAGAGACCTAAGCCACTCTCGTTGGCAACCGTAAACGAAATGAAGGTGACGGTTTTAGTTTTACATCTGTAAACAAGATGTTCCAACGAGAGTGGCCGGATCGACTATGCATGTGCTTCCAGGACTAAATAGAGGTCTTTGAAGATCATTGGTCTTGGCTTTTGTGTAGCTGCAGAGGTCTGTGACTAAATGACGGCTAATTAACTTGTTTATATTTGCAAACATCATACTGAAAGCTTAAATCAACTTTATTTTAGGAATACATGAATTGAATTTAGCCATCTGAAAAGAAATTTCTACAAAAGGCCTCCATCAAATGCCTTACAAACATCTAGTGCAGCTTACATAAAGATTAATTCCACATTTCATGAAAGATGCAAAAATGAAAGACATCCAGAAGAAATGACGCTGAAGAAGCTTTTGCTCAATTTCAACGATGGTTGAGCAGACAGAATCCCAGCCTCGTCCACACCTCCTCTTACTCTTCTATAGCACAATTCCACAATCCATTCCCAATCATTTTCAAAAACGTTTTCTTTGTAATATCAATTTTATTTCGCGTATAATCCGTTATATAATATTTCTTTAGCGTTGTATGATAAATAAAATTGTGAAACTATTTTAAAAAGACGCAAGTAACTACTCTCGAAATAATAGTGACAACCGTTCACACATCACACCAAACTCTCGTTTAAAAGGCATTAAATTGAAAATACTCTAAATATTTATTTTTTTTTTTGCTCAAATTAATTGGAAGGAGGTGGTGGAGGTGGAGGTTGCACTAGTCCGGGCACACCTGGTGGTAGAGCTGGTGGCGGAGCGCATGGTGGTGGTGGAGGTGCACCGGCTGGCGGTGGTGGCGGTAGATATCCGCCGGATCCATTTTGTGACCACCCGAACGGGGGTAGGAGGCCTGGTGGTGGTGGCGCTGACCACGGTGGCAGCGGCGTGTTAGATGTGCCCGGCGGTGGTGGCAAAAGCGATGGCAATGGACCGGTACCGGGAGGTGGCGGCGGTAGCGACGAGCTTCCTGGTATCGGAGGGTTGCCACTTTCACCGCCAGGCGGTGGAGGCTGCACCGGTGGGATCCACGGCATAATTGGTGGTGGCGGCGGCGGTGGACCTGGTGGCAGCGGTTGCGCAACTACGGGCGGTGGTTGCATTAGCGGCGGTAATGGCAGCGAGCCATTTGTTACCCAAGACGGGGGAGCCATTGGCGGCGGTTGAACGGGCGCCTGGGATATTATCGGCGGCGGAGCAGCAATGGCCTTGGGTTGTGATGGTTTCGAGTCGAAGAGACTGTAGCCGCGGTTCAGATGCGCTTGTGCAAGGGGGTCGGCGGCCGACTTTTGTGGGGGTGGACCTTCGCCCAGCTCCGCCATCAAACTCATGTACTCCTCATCGATCTTTGCCTGGGAGTCATCGGACGGTGGGCCACCCTGTCCGGGGCGCTTGCTGCGACAATCTTTTGAAATATGACCGGCACCTCCGCACGCGGAGCAAACGATGCTATTGGTGACATTTGGTTTATCGGGACAGAGCCAGCTTTTGTGCTCTGTGGAGCCACAGTTTGTGCAGCGAGGACAGTCTGTCTCGCGTAGGGTGCCGTTGAGTTGAGCCAACTCACGCAGCTGCATGCGGCGCAAATCGTTGTGACCCTCGGGAACTTCGATCCCCTGGCGGATAACGTCTTTTATCTTGTCGACCGCCTTCTTTACAGCCTCCGGATTGGAGGCTGTGATGAACGCGTGTAAAGGTTCATCTTCGCCGGGCAACGGCTGGCCGTCCTTTCGACCGACCTTGCCCTCTTTTACAGATCCTTTTCCGCGAATTATTATCTTAGCACCGGTGTCCTTCTCCATCGCCTTCAGCGTATTGCCACGAGGACCTATTAAGAGGCCAACAAAGTTAATATCGGGGTGTTGCTCCTGGGGTATGAGCACCTTATCACTCACACGAATAACTGGTGGCCTAAAAAGAAGAAACGTCGTCAAAGTATAAGTACATATCACAGATATGAAGATACTCACTTGTAATCAGCCGGTGGCTTAAAATCTGGATTTACGCTTTGCATTCGCATGATCAGCTGATGGCGTTGTTCTTCCAAACGCTTCCGGAAGCGGAACTCCCTCGTATTCAACCGCTTGCCATCAGAACTGTATATGGGCTCAGGAGATGGAGATCTGTGAAGAGAACAAAACATAATCCTGAATAAAACACACTCCCAGTTGTCATATCTTCTCTGCCAAAGCCACAAGGTTCGGAGCTTCGTGCGCGATTGATATGACCCTAGCAAATATTCTTCTCTTAAATCTAAAATTATTTTGACAACTAACTAAAAAAAAAAAAACGACGCTAGCCGCCCAGCTCAATAATTCTAATTTAGTATTTTGTTTTTTTTTTTTTCTTTGGTTTTGCTGAAAGAAGTTTAGTTTCGATTAAGGTTAGCATTATTTGTTGTGTGAAGTAAACAAAAAAAAATCATTAATTAGTTAATTATTCTCGACGAGGCTTCGTGTTCATTGTGATTCGCGTCGACCGAGGCAGTTGAGGGACGGATGATGAGAAATTCCAGTCAGCCGTGGCTCTGGATTGCAAATTGATTCCATTTTTTCTGACACTGCCATGTAAAAGAAAGAACTCCTTCTGATCAAAAATGTTTAATTAGTGCTTGAGTTTTACTTTTTTTTGGTTTCTTATTATTATTATTAAACGCGACGGAGCTTGTTCAGTGTTACGGATTTAAGTTCATTTTTGCAAAATAATGAAAATGATTTATGGCTATCTTTTGTTTTTCTAATATCTGAAGAATTTTTATGCTGTGGCCAAAGGAGCATCGATCTATCTTTTTCAAGAGTTGCAACTGAAATCGTCCGATATAGATTGGGTTAGAGGCTATGGTTGCTGATGCCACACAACTTTTGAACGACGTAGTTTCTATTGGCCAGAGTCCGTTAAGAGATATAGGTATGGATCAATATAATAAAGAAAAGTTCGAAATTTATGGCAGATGAAAAAAGAGAGAGATGACGTTGAGTTTTAGTTTTGAACTTCTGAAAATTGTAGCCATCCGTAAATATTCCTAGAAAACATATAGCTAAGATAGCTTATAGATAGCTCAGGTAACTCAAGTAATGCCATCGACTAAACTATGCCGGACCCAGGGTAAGGTCACTGAAAATTCCGCGAAAAAAGTATAGCCTTCTTGTGCTGATCATATGAACGTATTTTCTTTGAATTTTCATATTCTGCTATTCTTTCGGAATGAATGCGGATACTATCAGTAACGTCAGTAGTAAACTATAAACTATTGCAAATTTTGTGAATTCCTTAGTTCGTTTTTTTGCCTTTGTTTTTGATTCGCTTATTCGTCTGGTTCTTTGCGTAGAGAATCCATTGAAAAATCCCCTTGAATTTTATTGTTCAAGGAGTCTCTTATTCCCAGGCAGAGAAATGAAAAGTTCAACACTATGCATATTTATAATTATTTAATTTTAAATTTAAAATAACCAATCAAACATGTTTGATGACCAAACAGAGTGATAAGGCGGCAGAATTAGAACACAGTTTGTCAAAGGAAAAATACTTTTTTCCAGATGAAGGGAGGAAGTATCACGTACAATTTTAAAAGATTGTGCACATTGACGTCTGTGTAACCAGTAGAATGTTAAGATTTCCGTTTTGTAAATGAAACGTGGTGCAGCTTGCAGTTTTATTTTTCGAAAATTTTTAGAACCAGGTCCGGCCTTTGGCCAATAGCTTCAAGGCTTGGATGCAAACAAATATCATAAATTGTCAAGTGAAAAAGACATATGGGGTTCACTTAAGATTTGAGAATGGAACCATCCCTGATACCTTTTACATCCACACATATGTGCGACACTCAAGGGAAGCAGACCAACCGTTAAAAACAGAATTTCACGAAGACCTAGACAGCCACCAAAAGGAATATCGTTGGGGAAATACTCTGTCAGCATTGTGTCATCATTGGCTTATTGATTTCTAAAACATTATTTATTTATATCTCTGCGTTCATTTAAACAGAAATTTCTAGTGTTTGTTTGAACTTTATGGCACGCTCGTTTTTATGTCAAAACAAATTATCAACAGACATGAACACATCGAGCACTAAGGCCACTGAGTTATCTTTGCATGGTTGCTGTTTGTTTAAATGATGTAATCTAAGTTTCGTATTTATGATTATTTACAACTCCCTTCCGTAATACTGAACAAACTCGTAATTCCGACCTGAAAGAGAATTTATAAATTGAAATAGTTTTTGTTTTCAAACAAATTACGACAGATGCCACTTGATACTTCTTTGTTAGGCACATCATCTTTAACACCAAGGGTTGCTCCCTGAGAAGACACCTCGAAGTTTGAAACTCGAACAACGTCGCACATTACGCATCGGCGTCTCAGCATCAAGCACACGACCCACATAAGCACCTCTGCTGCGGATAACAAGAAGAGATGAAAATTATTCAAACCTTTCTTCTGGATTTTGTGGTATTCCTAATTCTCCGGTCCGCAACTTTCGACTGATTTCCTCGATTTGAAGTTGAACTGTAAGAAATTTTGGTTAAAAAGAAAGAAATCGAGGCAAGCCTCGATGTTAGTGGAATTCTCTTTTCTAAAAAGCAAAGATATTGTATTATTTTGATTTATCATTCATTTTCATTATTTGAATTTAGATATCTATTTATTATTGTTTTCCATGGTTTTGCATTTTTATTTTTTATTTTTTTTTTTCATTGGGGTGGAGATTTATGTGATTTGCAAAAATTACATAGGAAAAAATTTTGGTTAGGAATCAGATTTCTGAGATTTGCAGCAACAAACACTACGGTTAATGTACTCGAACGTAGTAGATACTTACATACTTCACTTCAAAATAAACAAACGAAAAAATTAATAATTAACAAAATAAAAAAAAAAAGACATCTTATTTTAAAAAAAGAAAAAAAGAAAACCACAAACACAAGTAGATTGGCGCTGAAAAAACCTTTTTTTTTCTTTGATTAGCTTTGTTTTCTTTTGTTTTTATATATTTTTTTTTTCCACACCAACTGCTGGTGGTGTGGTCTCACGCGGAGCTCTACTATCGAATCTGAGTGGAGGAGGAATATAAATTTTATGTTAATTAGTTTACGTTTACAAAACTCTGAGGAAAATAAGAAATGTTTCAATTAATTTTAGTTTTTTTTTTTTCGTGAATTAGTTTAGAGTTTTTTTTTTGTATGAGATTTGAGAAACTGGACATCTCACTGCCTTGCTTTTGGGTTTTAATCGGATCATTCCTATGAAGAAATTGATTTTGATTAGCAATTGGTTTACACATCAACAACAAACAAACAAAAAAAAAGAAGAAGTAGAATCAATTAATCTAGAATATTAGGAGAAATTTTTAATATGCCCTGGCATTTTATTTTCTCTCTCACTCGACCTCTGTCTATGTTTCTGTCTTCCCTGATTTTGTCTTGGCGTGGTTTCCTCTCGGTCAGCGGGACCTAAGATGAGTTTGGTTGGGTTGGGTGGCCAACTTGGTTTTGATGTCGATTATTACTTTTTGGTTTTTACACTGACCCATTAGACTTAAAAAACTAAATGAACCTTAGGAGCTAGTGTAGGCGTGCGAAGCGGCATTTTATATTTACCTAAATATGCCTCCTGTTGTGTCGGGTCCAGGGTTGAGGGCAGAATTGTCGGCATACCCGGGATGAAAGTCTTGTCATTCTCGGTTCCTCCCCAACGGGATTTCCGCTTGCGTTTCTTGTCATTTCCATCAACTGAAATTAAATTATTGAAAGTATTGAATTACTGAAATTGAATTATTTTAAAATATTTACAATTGCCTTTAAATTGGGAAAAAAAATAGCCGGATATTAAAGGGATTAAAGTCACTGTGCAATTAACACGCTCATGGTGTCGTGTGCAATTAACACGTTTCATTTCAACAAATAAAGATAGTTTGTTTATTTACTAGTTTATTTCCTTCGTTTGTTTATAAACAACAAATCAAGCAGGCGGAAGTCCTCTCATAGTCGCAAAGTAAAGCTGTCGTTCCTGCTGCTGAGTAAAATTGCAAAAAGCAATGTAGCAGTTCTTAAAAGGCACTGTGGCTTCAGAAAGGAAACAAAACGTTTTAACGAACCTAAGAATGCAAAAAAAACGTTACCAAACAACTAGGGTTGATCGATTGGATTAAGTCAATAGCAATAGTTATAAAAATCTATTTTTTTCTTATTGATGAGTGTAATTGCAAATAAGTCGAAAACACAGATCGAAGCGACACTATAAGAAATAAGAAAGAATTGGATTTCACGGTCGCTTGCTTCGTTGTGGAACTCTGCGAGCTATAAAGAGATATGGATATAGTCCAGAAGGCAAAAAAACGTTCTACAGTGACTGGTTTGAGGAGAAGAGGGAGACCGAACCTTCGGTACACAGATCAAGTGATCGCGGATGCAAGACAGCGTGGTCTTCCAGACTGGATGCAGTCAACGTTAGAAGGCAGGTTTACATCTGTCGTTTGATTGGACACTAAGTAAATGTTGGTGGACTTCTTAATCGGTGTCACGCAGTCATTTTCCTAGAGTAGCAATATCGTTAGAGCAAAAATATTGTCCGTCCGCAAAACTAAATTGCGTACATATTTATAGGTTGACGTGCTTTTTGTACGCTCTTATAATTGCTAGTCAGACTGTCCTCTTATTAGATCTATCGGCGGTGTCCAGTCGTCTTCGTCCAGACATAGCTCCTTCCACATTTATAGATATTTCTATTATTTTGGCATAGTTGTAATGAAATGCCCAGATTTATGAAAGAATGCAAGCTTTTCTAAATCCAATCTTTGTAGACTTTCATTAAAACATTCATTCCTTAACTTCATTTTGAGACTGTGACTTGAAATTTTGCAAACACCACCGGACATAAAAAAAAATAATTCCAATTAGCGAGCTCGAGTATATGTTTCACGTTCAGTCTGTTATTTCCACGATCATGTGATGTGTGGAATGAGCTGATCGTGACAATAGCGTGTAACACAAAAATGTTGAACATTTTCTCGTAACCCGTGTAGCACATCATCAGACAGAGCAATTAAAATAAGTGGTTCTTCCGCTAATTTTTGCATTTCGATAAGAAGCAGCCTACTTTTTTAAACATTTAAGTCATAGAAGATCTTTTCGAGATTTAAATGAATTCCCCTTGAACTAGTTTCTTGCTTTAATGATTAAAAGCGCTCGGTTCAACCGTATCCAGTTCGAAGCATCATAAAGTCAGAAGAACCTATAGCGATGGTTCATCTAACCGACCCATCCAATTAACAGCTCATTCCAACCAGACTGACGACTTAAACAAAATTTTTAGAACTGGTTCGATTTTATTGCCCGAATTTAATCGATCCAGATACTCCACGCAAACGGGTTTACGCCAAAAACCCAAAATACTCACGTGATGATGTCTCCGATGGGCCGTTGCTGAGCGAATCGTTGCTGTTCGTGCAGCTGAAAAGCGCCGCGAAATTCTTGCTCGACGTTGTGCTATTCATCAGGTCTTGAATAGTCTGCGTTAAATCGAACCTGGACTCTCTGCTCTCCTCCTTGATGACGTCCAGCTTCGAGCTTCTTTCATAACGATCACGTTCCCGGTCGGCGGTGTTACCGCGATCGCGTCGATCACGATGACTGCTCCTGTCTTCGCGATCAAAGCGTCGACTGGTTCCGCGGTCACGGTCACGATCCCGACTGCGGCTCCTGGATTTGCTCGAGCGACGGCGCTCTCGGCTGCGACTACGTTTTCGCCCGTAGTCGCGGTCATGAGTCCTTGATCGACTGCGTCGTCGATCGCGTTCGCGTTCCTTTTCACGCTCACGCTCACGATCCCGTTCTCGTTCACGTTCCCGCTCCCGTTCGCGCTCACGTTCACGTTCACGTTCACGTTCACGTTCACGCTCTCGATCGCGTTCACGTTCACGTTCTCTTTCTCGTTCCTTCTCCTTCTCTGCCTTCCGCCTTCGATCTCGATCCGCTTCGCGGTCGCGACTCTCCCGATGACGGTCGCGATCTCCATCGCGTTCTTGGTCGCGACTTCCGCGGTGGCGTTCACGCTCGCGGTCTCGGTCTTTATCGCGACTACGACTGCGATCTCTGTGGGTGGGAAAAAAGGGGGTTGATTAGAGATTTTTTTTTTTGCTACTCGGCTGTGGGATACTGACCTTTTTTTCCTCTCCTTGTCACGGTCCCTTCCGCGTTCCTTTTCACGGTCCACGGACTTCGATCGAGACGATGAAATTTTCTCTTCTTTCAAATCAATCACTTCATCTTTGGGTTTATCAGTCATTTTTGTGGTAAGAAATTAAATTACGTTAGATTCACTTGATTTTCTCTGTGTTTTTGCGCAACAAATTAAATTGATTATTTGTGAAAAATCTTTCACAAAACGTTTTTTCCCGCTGCAGATAAAAATTACGTTTGACGGAAAAATGGCCGACACGACATGTCTGAAAAATAATGACAGATGTTGTGGTGAGTTTTGCTCACTGAATGTAATCAGCTTGGAGTGAGTGCATTCAGAGCAGTGTTGAATACGTTTTTAAATAGGGCTCTGTTACGAGAGTTTCTAGTTATTCTTTCAAGTTTTGACTATACTAAGATTTATATATGCAAAGAATTTCTTAACCACAACAATGTGTAACACTAGACCATTTTTTTAAAATTTCTAGGAAATAACATAAAACCAAATACCAAGGCAGGCTCACAGAAAATTTAGGAAATTCACATAATTAGAAAAACTTAATATATAAAGTAACTTTTGAGATTGATGCATCGCTTTCTAGTACATAAAATTGAATATGCTGTAACATAAACTGGAGTGCTTTCACTGATATTAAGTACGTCAATCAAAATTTCAACAGCAAACAAAATATATTTTTCATGTTTTCGTAGCTATCTGTTATATGAAGAAGAGTTCACGCAGTACGCCGAAAAAATTTGTGCTTTTATTTAAATATTGTTTTTAGACATCACAAACTTCGTCAAGTTGAACAAAGCAAAACGCTTTTCAGCATATTCATTTTGCATTTTTTTTAACTCCGAAAGAGTACATAAAATCAAGCTACTTATCGAAAACTAATAATCACGCTTCAAAATTGCCTCGTCCACCCTGCTACTTTCTAAAACAATACTAAATCAAAAAACACAATTTCACAATCGAAAATATCACAGTTGTACTCTCCACCACTATTTTCCAAACCATCCCCAATCAACTGTCAAACTGTCAAAATTCAGCGAAACCAACATCCACGTGCGGTAACCATTTGACAGCCGCTCATCGGTTTGTTTTCCATTTTATCGCGTGTGCGAGGAGATTTTTTCACGACCTCCACAAGAATTAATTCACAAAAAATGGCAAAGAAAAATAAAAAATCAAACTCCGATGCGGTACATGCGAAGAAGTCCACCAGTGGCCAGGCAGCCGCTGCGAATCCATTCGGTGGCGGTGCCGCCAAAAAGTTAAATCCCTTCGAAGTACACATCAACAAGGAGAAGTTCAAGATTCTAGGGCGGACGTGTAAGCACGACAAGGGCAACCCGGGTGTGTCGCGTGCCAAGGCGGTGCAGAAACGAAAGGAGACTCTAGGTCGGGAGTTCATGGAGAAGGACAAGGTGAACGAGTTCAAGGACCGTCGCATTGGCCGGAACACGGAAGTTATCAACGACGACTTGTTGAATGCTCGGTTCTTGGCTGAGAAGATGGCTCAGTTCAAGAAGACGAATAGATTCAATCTGAACGACGACGAGGTGCTAACGCATCGCGGTCAGACGCTCGAGGAAATCGAGCAGTTCCGTGACGTTCGCTCCGACGATGACGAGGAGGATGGCGATGAGCTGGACGGTGAGTTTGGCACAATCGTGAGTCGGGTGGAAAGTTAAATCGTTCTTTTTTTTTTTTTGCAGCAAACTTCACGGAGGTGGCACACTTCGGAGGCGATGAGTCGAAGCAGGACCGCAAGACGGCGATCGAGGAGATGATTGTAGAGACGAAGCGGCGCAAGGCCGAGTCGGCGAAAGAGAAGGACGAGGTGTTCGAGCTGACGAACAAGCTGGACAGCAACTACAAGAACCTGATGTCGCTCATGGGGAAGCTGAGCAAGAACGACGACGACGTCGTGAAACCGCCGCAAGACGACTACGACCGGGCGCTGCGTGAGATGGTCTTCGAGCCTCGCGGCGTGGTCACAGACCGGCTGGAATCGGAGGAGGAGATTGCCCGCAAGGAGAAGGAACGGCTGCAGCAACTGGAGAACGCGCGACTCGCGAGAATGCGTGGCGACGAAGACACGGCCGCTGACAAGCCAAAACACCGGTCTGCGGACGACCTTGATGACGGATACTTCGTTGGGTCTGATGGGGAGGAGGAGCAGGCAACTCTAGCCTACGACTTAAATAGTGAGTAGGCAACTCCATTCTGGAACGAAGTTATTACGTAGGTTTTTTTTCCGCAGGCGACAACAAAGAAAAAGAGAACGATGAGGCCATCGCGGAGGACGACGAGAAAACCGCCGAGGAGGACGAGTCTGGCGAAGAAGAGGAGACCGAGGAAGAGGATGAGGCGGAGGAGGAGGAGGATAATGATGATTTGGATGACGCTCTAAGTGATCTCAAGGACTCCGAGGAATCTGAAGTCGAAAACGACCCGGAGCCTGCGCCACAACAAACCAAGCGAACGACAGACACTCCCAAACCCGCACCTGAAGTGAATAGCAAGCTTCCGTTCACCATCGACATGCCCGCGAGCTACGAGGAGTTAAAAAACCTGCTGGCCAACCACACGCCCGAAGACCAGGGCACTCTCGTCGAGCGAATAGTCAAATGCAACCACCCGAAACTCGAGCACAGCAACAGGGAAAAGATCGCGAAGCTCTTCGCCTTCCTCCTGCAGTACATCCACGACCAGTTCGTCGACGCCTCCACGGAAGACGTGACCACATCGTTCCGCATCCTCGACCGACTGAACCCACACCTCTACGACTTGGTCCACATGAACCCCGAGAAGGCGTCGCTCTGCCTGCTGGACGTCATCCAAGAGAAGCACACGGAGTTCAAGCGAAACAACAAGTCGTACCCCTCGCTGGAAACGCTCGTCTTTCTCAAGCTCGTTTCTAACCTCTACACCACCTCAGACTACCGGCACAACGTTGTCACGCCGTGCTACGTCTTCATGAGTCACATTTTGTCACAGGCACGCGTTCGTACGCGGCAGGACGTCGCATCGGGTCTGTTCCTGGTTACCCTGGTGCTGGAGTACTCCCAGTCTTCCCGTCGATTCATTCCCTCTGCGCTGAACTTCCTCCTCGGCGTTATCTACCTGTCCCTGCCCAAGCGGCCTATCGAGACGCTGAAGATCGTGCCGCCGTTCATGTCCACGGGACCGATGAACAAGCTCCTTGCCATCGCGGAAAAGCCCAGCGAGGAGTTTCTCGAAGACGACTGTCTTCTCAAAGCCGAAGATCTCGTGACCACGACCTTCTGCATTGACTTTAAAATCCGCGCGCTAAACGCAGCCCTACGCCTGACCAAAGACACCATGGAAGTGCTCCAAGAGAACGTGGGATCGAACTTCCTCGCGGAGCCTTTCCTCGAGATGATTGACCGCATCGATCTGGATGTGTACCCGAGTTTCGTGGCCGTCAACTGTGAGCAAGCGAAGTCAGTCCTCACAACGGTCGCAAACAAGCCGCTCACGAAGCTGGTACCGCCGGCGAAAAAGCCCAAAGCCCTGCGTCTGTTAGAGCCACGCATCGAGAAGGTCTACGACGACAAACGACGACCGAAGCTGTCAAAGGCAAAGGAGGAGAAGGTCAAACTCCTGCATAAGATCAAGCGCGAGACGAAGGGCGCCGTCCGAGAAATCCGAAGGGATACGGAGTTCTTGCAGAAGATCAAGATCAAGCAACAGATTCAGAGGTGGGTTTTATTTTTCAGCTCTGTGTTTGTCAAGTTTAATGCTCTCCTTTTGTTTTAGTGACCGCGAGCGAAAGGAGAAAGTCAAGCGGATTTACCAGGAGGCATCGATTCAGCAGGGCGAACTCAATGAACTCAGCAGAAAAAGGAAAAAGATGTAGACAGTTTGTGGTTGAATATTTTAAACTCTTATTTAACTGTATAAAGGATTTAGAGAATAAATATTCGGATTGTTTTTACTTGTATTTTAGAAGAGAATGGCTGTATTGAAAATTTTGACAAAAATCGAGAACGATTAATTTCAGAAATTGTCAAACAGGCGAGACCACATGGCTGAGTTTGTCAAGTATAGACGTATCAATGACGGAATTCAGTCATGCAGCTGCAATTATGCAATAGAGAAGATGCTTTGTACTAGAAATTCCGGCTACTTCGAACTCGGAGATTTGTTTTTGAAGATTCTCTTAGCTTCAGCCTTGTCGATGTGGCGGAGCTATTGCAGTCGAGGAACTATACCCATATCTGTCTACAACTTCTACAAGTCACGATTAAGTGATTTACCCTGTTTGCCTTGCAGAAAGGACGAATATTGGACGCTAAACTTAGAGGGAGAAGGAGCCTTTATTCACTCAGATTATAAAAGGACTTTTCTTTTACGTGTGTCTCTACCAAACCACGAAATGCCACGCAAAGCCTTCAATTTAGTTTTGAATTGATTGTCTTGTCGCTCTGCTTGACATTCCAGGGAAAGTATGATTCTTAAATCAGCGATAAGACTCCTAGCCAAATCTACCTACCGGTTATGGACTAGCTGCAATTAGTAACAGAGATGTCTATAGCAACTCGAGACGTGACTGAGACATGAGGGCACCCTTGACCGTTTAAGTAGTTTAGCAATAACGCGAAATAACTGGCGCACGTTTACTGCCGCATTCAACTTTTATTTATTTTCAGTAGGAGCTGAAGGTGGTACCAGCCACGGCTCTATATATTAGCTTGTGACTTTAATTACCTGTCAATCTTTCTATCTCTATATATAAAAATCAATGTTTGTTTGTTTGTCCTTTATAGACTTCTAAATGATAGGAGATAGAGCATTGATGTCTTTGTTCAGAATTCTGTCAAAAAGGTTTTGGTACGAATTTTTTTTGGGGGAGATGGCTGCCATTGAGGTTACGTGAGCGCTGACTTTCAAAGTTCGCCTGATCCTGTGTAGCTAGTCCTGATTGCATTACTTATTCAGATGCAGGCAGATCTCTGCACGCGGCTGAGATATTTACATTCCCTTATATTGCGAAGCTATACAGCAGAACAGGTCTTACAAAGGACCCATAGCCAATAGGCAATATTCGGCTTTTGACCCCGTTTACATTCGATTTCTCTCTTACAGCAGTATAGATTTGCTTTAGCCTGTTTGACCCAACATCCTGGGTTGGGTTTTCAGCTGAGTTTGTAGTCAATAATGAGATCTAAGAACTCAGATCTATCAGTTAACAAAAGGATAGTCCCGAAAAGTCCGGGAACTTTATATTTTCTGGTGAAGAGAATAAGCTCAGTTTCTTGAGGGTTAATGCTAACCAAAATAGTCTATGTTGCTAACTTGGAGTTGGCATTTTAATCAGTTCATTAAGTGTATTAGAATTTTTCGGGTACGGCTATAGCAGCATCGTCTGCGTAGGCGACAACCGAACCTCTTCGATACAAAGCAGTTTCTGAGATACAAGGCAGTTCATTCATCGCAATGTTCCAGAGTAAAGTGGAGAATAGCTTGAGCGGTCACTCTGGTGGCATAACGCCGGGTAGTGGCTCGAAACACATTTTGAGTTGATGGTCCTGCTGTTGCCAACTAATAAACAAATATTAGGTTGTCAAATATCTCCCTTCCGCCTTTTTGTCTTTTAAATTTTCCGCTACAGAGCTCGTATCCAAACTAGTCATGCACAGCGTCGTTTCGTAGGTTATGTCAAGACCTTTCAAATGATGTATTGCCAGATACGAGCTCGTTGAGAGCCAGAGCCTAGCTTTTTCGCGCCTCCACTGTGTTGTGCGAGTTATAATTTTGTCACATGTGGAGGGGACCTACTGTTTAATGCCGGTTCCGAACGGCGAATTGCGAAAGCTTTTCATGACAGAAGTACTCCAGGAAGGTTGTCAGGCTTTCGCTGGAGGTGGGGCCGTGAAAAATGTTTGTGGTGTTTTTTTTTTCCCCGAGCTGGATTCGAACCCGGGTACTCTCGCTCAACAGTCCGACGCACTAACCGATCGAGCCAACGGCGCCCATGCGCTTTGTACACAGCCGGAAAATTTAAAAGACAAAAAGGCGAAAGGGAGATATTTGACAACCTAATATAATATATGGAGCCTAGAGAGTGTACCTGGAATGGCGCTAGGCTTAATGTTGTTAAAAGCGTTGTCAATGTGGATCAATGCCACGATCGTGAATTCTTTGTACTCTAGCGATCTCTCTAAAAACAAAAAAATGGGTTTTATTAGCGAGAGCAATTTCTACTGACCTTGGCTTGCTGTAGGCATTACTATATAAAACCATAGTAATTTCCGAAAAGTTTTAAGCAGAAAAGACGGACAGACTGATGGGCCTGAGGTCCTTGGGACTTGGGAATACAAATTGTAAGTCTTTCCCTTTGAAAGCATTCCAAGTCCGCCCTCTGCATTAAAAAATATTCGAGTTACGAACCGAGAAACTTCAGATACGGACGGATCAAATGTAGATGCCCCAGCAAAAAACAAAAATAAGAGCACAAAAAATTTCGGTTCGGTAGGTGAAATGCAAAGAGCATTTTCTAATGTTCTAAGCAGAACGGTTTGGCTTCTGGCGTTTGATTTCCTATTTTGAATCGTGACAGAATCGCCGAGTGGAGCCGAGTCACCTTGCTAAAAATGTTTCAAGGTCTTGAATTTATCAGTACATCAGTGATTCTCAAAAATGCGGATTGTTTGAAAATACATATCCTGCAATTAGAATGGCATAACCTAGAAATTTCGATGAGAAATCATCTGTGAAGTTACGGCAAGTCTCTTTCGAAAGGCGTCAGTGTTTTTGTAGGTCAAATTGAAAAATCTAAAAGATCATGAGTATTTTGATAAGTAAGCTCAAAGCCCAAGTGTCTCGTCTGGATTTTAGCTTTTAAGACTTCTGACATTTAGTTGAATTGCGTTTCGAAGATCTAAATGAATAAACAAATTACGATGCCCAAATAAGCGAAACAGAAGAAACATTTTTTTCGTTGTTTAGATGAGACAACGTTTTAATTTTTGCATAAAGAGGACTTTGCTCTTCAGCAAAGTACAGCAAAAGGGAACACATCGTTGTCAAGTTGGTTGGTAGTACCTTCTTTTATGCATTCAGCCAAGGATAACTAAGAATTGGACAAGAAACTAAGAGTCATCCAAGAGTGACTACGGCAAACTGCAAAAAGTGCTTTTGTAGGATATAAGCACACGTTTACTAGCTCTTGAAAGCAGTTCCGAAAATTCGTTTCTTTGGTGAATTTGTTAAACAATCTCCATTTTACAGACCTCACGTTCGATGTAGATGACTATTTCTGTGAACCACTCGCCAAAGAAGTGCCCGGTCCTTTCGCTTTACAGCTTGTCCTCCGCACCACTGAAGGCAACTGTTGACCCTAATCTTAAAGTTTGTGGACAGAACAAGGGAAGACCTCAGAACACCACCTCTTTATATCATGCAAAATAAAAAACAATACACATCCCCGTTACTAACTAAACAATTTATTCGAAGCGTTGAACGCACAAAAAATGTTTTTAATTCGGTTCAGACGAGTTGTTCACTTTTTTGCGCCTTGCTTATTGAAATACTGCTTCGAATCCTTTACGTTTGGTTTAATGGTGTCGGGATTGCTATCAGGATTCCAGTTGGCCGGACAAACCTCGCCATGCTTCTCCACAAACTGGAAGCCCTTGATCAATCGTAAGCACTCATCGACAGACCTGCCCACCGGCAGATCATTTATCGACATCTGACGAACAATTCCATTGCCGTCGATAATAAACGTACCACGGAGAGCGATTCCGTCCTTCTCCAGAAGCACTCCGTAGTCCATAGCGATTTTCTTCGTGATGTCAGACAACAGTGGATAGGAGAGATGTCCCAAGCCTCCTTGCTTTCGATCTTGACTGCACCAGGCCAAGTGACTGAATTGTGAGTCAACAGAGACTCCAACGACCTGGGCATTGAGGTCATTGAACTCCTTAATGCGATCACTGAAGGCAATGATTTCAGTTGGACAGACAAAGGTGCTGCAAGAAAACGTGAAAACAGCGAAATTCATCGTTTTCCAAGTGAAAGAACATACAAATCCAGGGGATAGAAGAAGAGCACCAAGTACTTTCCTTTGTAGTCCGATAGTTTTATCTCTTTGAATTCATGGTCCACCACGGCAGTGCCCTTGAAATCTGGTGCAGGAAGTTGAACCCGAGCCACGCTCAGTGGGAGTGCTGTAAGGAAATTTCGGTGTCAATCGATTGAATGAGAGATGAGTAAATAACTACTTACTCTGATGAAATAGTCTGCTGGCAGATTTGGGTTGACCTTGCAACTCTCGGACCAGCAGTGGACCCTGGAAGCCATAAGAAAACAGTAAAAATTACGTAATTACAAAGCGGTAAATGGGTTTTGAGTGCAACACACAAGAGCCTTACGTTGCGGGCAATGAGACGTCCGACGAAAGACATTGTGGTAGCTAGTTACTTGGAGTCTAATTGGGACACAAAATATTATCGATGGTGAGGAGAATGCAGCGAAATTTATGAAGGACTTGACGTGCCGGCTACCAATCGGTGAAATCTCGAAACTGCAAATCGCAGTTTCTGCTCTCGAAGTGTCAACAGGGTGACATTTGACGTGTGGTGAGTGGATGGTAGGCATGTGCAAGATTTTCGATAACATGCAGTGTTATCGAAGTGATAAAGTACCTGGCATTATTTTGGATGAGTCTGTCATGGAATTGTAGTTAAAATGAGTTTTTGCTAATTCATACAGTTTTTTTTTTTAATAAAAAGCAACTGAAATAGAGCAGTACATTTTCCTTTAAAAATGTGTTACAAGATAGCACTCAATCGAAAAACTCATGGAAAACATATTTTGGGGAAATGTTGGGAAGATAAACCTTTCTAATATGTTTAATTTTATTACATAAGATCAGAAAATTGAAGTACTTCTGCGTATGGTAGAAATCCAAGGAAATAATTCCAGTTCCAGAAAGTATTCTAGTTATGAATGCGTGGTTTTTATGTAAAAATATAAGTTAAGTTTAACAGGAGTCCGGTTTAAAAATTGGTTTGGAATTTTTTTTTATATCCGGTTGGACCAAAATGTTTGCGTTACGAACAAGGAAAGGACGTTATAAAAAAGTTCCGATAAATTAAACCGTGGGAAACGCGGTTGTTCCGGTATACAGGTACAAAGTTCACTTTCATTTTATTACACGAATGTCCGGTTAATATATACAATTTTGGTGTAAAATCCCACCAGTCAAATTCGTTGCCCACATTCGTCTAATTGTGGGAACCCGAAAGATGGTTGGCAGCACAATGAGCATAGCTTTGGCCTAAGTGTATCAAAATTTCAAAATGTGTTTAATACAATTTTTCTTTATTTACACATTTTGCCTTTGACACTTGTCTCCTTCTTCTTCTTTTTCTCTTCTTCTTCTTTCGTAACTTCGAGGTGTATTCGTTTGTGCCTAATTTGTTGCACATCGAACAAGTCAGTGCAAATATTTGATCAACAGCAGAGTAGTTCTTTCTAAAACCTGCCTGAAACTCCTGCAGAAAGAACCCTTTTAATTTCGACCCAGCAAGTTAGACTGATGTAGATGAAGGCGGCAAACAACTTAGGAGCGGTGTTCAAGAACCATATTTTTTTGGGAATATTGGGGATCGCTGTAGTCACCCTAAGCAGATTGACGAAGTGGTACATTAGCTGCGTTGCTTTAAGAGATAAGGCGATATTGTTCGTTTGCCCATTCATAGATTTTACAGCTTTCTAGAAATCTGCTAAAGACGATGAGTTGATTATGACATCGAAACGATTTTGCTCAAACTTTAACTTTTTTCCATAACAAATGCGTTGGAAGTTTCTATTTGCTTCTCCATAAAGAGTCTGAAAGATTAGGTCATTGCCTGAAAAGCTTAAGAAAGCTGAAAGAGATATTTCTAGCTCCCAGACATTTAAAGGGTGATTTTTTAAAAGCTATAGGAAAGTTTTTCAAAAAAAACACATAAAAATCAGAAATATGCATGAAATCTTTATTTGAATCGATAGTACGGTCCATATAATTTAATGTTTGAAGATTATTTCATGCAAATGTTGACCTTGACTGCGCCTCAAATGTTCCATTCGCTTAGTCCAATTTTGGCATACTCTTTCCAACATTTCGGCCGGTATCTCACGAATAAATGCTTCAATGTTGTCTTCCAATGCGTCAATTGAAGCGGGCTTGTCTGTATAGACATGAGCTTTAACATAGCCCCACAGAAAATAGTCTAAAGGCGTTAAATCGCACGATATAGGCGGCCAATTGACCGGTCCCGAACGTGAAATAAAATGTTCACCGAACTCGCCTCTCAATAAGTCCATTGTTGGGCGTGCTGTGTGGCATGTGGTACCGTCTTGTTGAAACCACATATCATGCAAGTCAAGCTCTTGCATTTTGGGCAAAAAAAAGTTGGATATCATCTCATGGTAGCGCTCACCATTCACAGTTACGTTACGATTCGCATCATCTTTGAAGAAGTACGGTCCAATGATGCCACCAGCCCATAAACCGCACCAAACTGTGACTTTTTCTGGATGCATTGGTAGCTCTTGCGATGCTTCTGGCTGATATTCACTCTAAAATCGACAATTCTGTTTATTTACGTACCCATTGAGCCAAAAAAGAGCTTCGTCGCTGGACACAATTTTTCGCGCGATGAACTTTCTTAACAGAGCACGCATTTTGATAATAAATTGAAAACGATTCATGGTTAAATTATAGACCAAACTGAAGATGTTTGACAGTGAAACAAAACACGAAACGTGCGTCAGCTGTTTAAACCAGTGTTGCCAAAAAGATACTAGCTAAAAAATCACTCTTTATAACGGAACCACTATTGTTTGGGGGTTAACACGTTAAATGCCACGCTAATTTTACATCGCTTGCACAAAACAATTAATTTTTGTAATCTTTCGTGACGCATTCAACCAAACTATTTTCATCATCATTAGTGGTGTAACAGCCCACGAAGGGCCAAAGCCAAGCTGTTCGCACCTCCACTGTGTTGTGCGCGTTATAATTTTGACACATCTGAAGGGATCTACAGTTTATTGCCGGTTCTGAACGGCGAATTGTGAAAGCTTTCCGTGACAGGAGTACTCCAGGAGGATTGTCAATCGTTCGCTGGAGGTGGGGCCGTGAAAATTGTTTGGGTTATTTTCTTCCCGAGCTGTATTCGAACCCGGGTACTACCGCTTAACAGTCCAAACTATTTTAGTGTGTTCTATATTGCATTCCTTTCTTCAAACCATTTTATTAACAATAATAATAATCTAAAAATTCATAAGCCTTTAAATTTTAATAATCTTGGCTTCGCCGGTCATCGGTGACCCCCATGGCATTCAACGTCTTTTAAACAATTTCTCTCTTTGAATTTTAACAATTCAAGTTCATTTAAAGCGAAGAGTAGAATTGCATTGGAGCTATTTTGTTTTGTTATTTTCTTTGATTTAATATTTGCTATTAGGTCCTGTTAGGTTGGTTATGGCGGCAGACCGAAACCTCCGCTGAACCCTCTGCCCGTGAGCAAAAACCGCACGTAACCGGTTTATTTTTTCAGTATTACAATTAGTGGACTGGACATTCTGCACAAGTTAAAACACCGTTTTTATGTGTACACTCTAATCATTGTAATTTTTATAAGAAACTTCCGGTAACCTCCTTTCTAGACAAACGTTACTAACTAGTCAAGATGGTTCTCAGAAAATTACTGCATCGATTTTGTTGTCCAACAAAGGTCCCCAATGTTTGTGTGGACCACATGCCCTCTACATTTTTATTATTATTTTGGTTTTTTTTTTATTAGATTTATTTGTTTATTTCTTAATAATACATGATAATACAAATACAATAATTCATTCGATATACAGGTTCAAACTTCAAATAATCAGAAAGACACATCTGCATCTCTTGCAGTAAGCTTCTGGAGGTGATCGAAAGGCAAATTCTATGGCAAAAGGAATAACGGCCTAGTCGAGTTAAGACAAAATTGGGATTGTTTCGGTTTACGCATCATAGAATTTGAAATGATTGTACTGTCTAAAACAAATTTTAAAGAATGTTTATTCGATTCAATTTCTGAAACTCCACGATATTCAGTCGAGATTTCAAAAAGATCTTAATCTTTAAACCTTCTTTTTTAAAAACGTGAAAAAAGGACTTAGGCGGTTGTTCTTTCTGACCATAGAGTTATTACTTAATATCTTACATCAATACACACGCAATCTACACCGAGTTCACTTTAATCAAAGAACTGCCGAATGCCTGGAACTCTCACCCACCAAAATTCCGAATGTCTTTGTCGCCATTTTCCTTTTTACTGGAAACACCGGTTCTGATGTTAATTTTCATTACTCCCTCAGAATCCTTTAAGCAGTTAGTTCCCGACATCGGTTACTTTACGATTCCCGTCCCGTGTTATAATAAAATCCGATAAAAAAATAAAATGCAATTCAATCTCCCATTTGGTGGACGAGCAACTTTATGCCCGCCATCGCCATTGCCATCGCCAACACCGTTAGAGTTGATTCCATTCCAACGGTTATCCTAGGAGGTGTAATAAAATCAATTCAATTATTTTTTCCTACCCAACCCAACCTCCTTTCGGATTGCAAGCACTTGCACCATACACACACACAACCGTCGTTTTCGTCCTCGTAGATCTGCGCAGGTTAATACTCGACTCGTACTTTCGGGTACCCAATTTATTTTGGATGACAGTCAATTTCTTGGCTAAATCCTTTTTTATGTCGGCAATAAAAGGACGAAATGACTTGAGGATATGTATGCACTAGAGGGAGTGAGATGGAACGTATATCTGAGTTGGGGGGTAAAGTGCGATACTTGCTCCGTTTATATGAAAAAGTTGGATTTGTGTGTGCTGCCGGAGACAGCAAATGACAGAAGGATGTTTCTTGTTTGTTTGTTTGTTTTTGTGAGGGGGAGGACAGATGGGCTTTTAATGACTTTAACATTGAGTAGCTGTACATTTTATTTGCGGGAGTAAATTTTGTGTCACTTGGGGGGAGTGGTTGCGTAACGTACGTTGCT
The DNA here is from genome assembly GCA_905187475.1 of Syritta pipiens. Lineage (NCBI taxonomy): Eukaryota > Metazoa > Arthropoda > Insecta > Diptera > Syrphidae > Syritta > Syritta pipiens. The sequence continues at coordinate 20,890,155 of LR994572.1, forward strand.
CTCTGTGATGAGATCTGAAATGAGCGGGTTATTGTGTGATAGTTGGATTACACGAGAGTCGGCAGGAGGTGTTTATGGACCTTTCCATTATTCGTCAGTTGGTGTGACGAACGTGGTTGAATTTTGGCATATATGGGCGGAGAAATTGAGTCCAAATATCGATGGTTTTTTAGTTTTTCTGGGAGTCTAAGAAGGGTCGTCATTCTTTTTTGCTGAACAGGCTGTGGCAAGGGATTTGCCATTTAAATAAAATTGCAACCAACGCATCATCATCACATCTTTTGAGGAAGGCTCTGTTGCCGCTCTAGGATGCGTGGATTCAGTTCTTTGGATGAGTTTTCAATGTACATAGCCAAGAAGTTTTGTTTTCTGAGACTACAGACTTCTGCGGCTACAGATTGTGCTGATCCGACGCAGAATTTTTCTGTTGGAGAAGTGAATAATCCACTCCGCTGCTTCGCATTTTGTCCACCCTTGAGTCGATAATGTGGGTGCCGTGGCTTAATCATTAGTGTGTCGGACTGTTAAGCGTAAGTTAAGGCTCGGGGAAATAACACCACGAACATTTTTCACGACCCCACCTCCAGCGAACGACTGACAATCCTTCTGGAGTACTTCTGTCATGGAAAGCTTTCACAATTCGCAGTTCGGAATCGGCATTAAACAGTAAGTCCTCTCCACATGTGTCAGAATATATCGCGCACAACACAGTGGAGACGCGAAGAAGCTAGGCTCTGGCCCTGTATGAGCTGTTACGCTGACTATTTTTTTTTTTTTTGAGTCGATAATGACTGTCTGTAGGGGTCTTGATGGTTTGCGACGTCTGTCGAATGTGCTGCTGAGTGCCCCACTGATGCCAACTCATGATGAGAAGATAAAAAAAAATATCAAGATAAAGTTCATTGATATAAACATTATTTTCGTAAGACAGAGGTGTTGGACCTAAAAACTACTTTACAGTGTTTGTGGTCTCATCCCCGACGATCGGTCTCGTCAGCTTGCTCACGTAAGCCAGAAGAACTCTAGATCAGCAAGGAATATCACCGGCCTGCAAGGACTTAAATCCCAATTTTGGTAAAAAAAATCAGTTTTGCTGACGTTGAATAGATACATTTTGAGATGTAGTATGGCTATGGTAACGGACTAAAAAAGTTATTGCTTTTATAAGTTGAAGGTCGAGTGTAACATTTTGCATAAACAATTGGCGTTGGATTATCTCTTAAGCAGGTGGCATGAGTGGTCACCAAGATTCTATAATTTGGGACTGTAAAAAACCGTCTAAAAAAATTGACCGCAGATGTCAACAGCAAAGTCAAACTTTTCTTACAGTAGAGTTCGCCGAGTTATCAGAAAAACAATTTTCTTAGTTGTTTCATTCAATAGTTTTACAGAGTGGTGTTCCCTCTAAGAGTTAAGCAAATTCTTAATAGAATAGTAATTTCTTTTAACGAATGGACAATTTTTAAAAAAGGTTATAAAAAAACAAAAATTTTCTTTCACATCCCTAGTTCCTAATTAAAGTTATTCAGATTGAATATTTAAATCGTGATATCTTAGCTTAAATGCAAACTATGCCCAGGAACTTGTTCAAAAGTGGTGCCCATAGTCCATCAGAGTTGTATGTTTGGTAAACAGAGTTGGCTAGCTATTTGGCCTTGTAATTTTTTACGACCTTTCTTGTGGCAAACCAGAAATAAGTTTAAAAAAGATATATCTGTCGACACAAGGAATAACTTAGTTATTTTTATCACACTTTTAAAAAAATAAGTTTGTAGTTTAAGATATTTCTAGAAACTTACGTAAGAATCGGGAAATAGCATAAATTGCATTGCTTAAACATTTGTTTAGTTTCTTTTTGAATTTGACTAAAATAAAACAATTATTTAATCTTTTATGATGTAATAACCGAAACGATCTCAATTTTGTCTTAACCCGACTTGAGGGTTTTTTTTATCTATATCTTCCACTGAAAAAGGCTTTCAGTCATCAATAACTTTGGAACCCTTTTACCATTTGTCGACAAGCAGAAAACACACATACAAAAAATCATTTGCAGTTTCTAAAAAATATTAAAATGTCGAGCATTTAGTTTCTGCAAGAATTTTGGTTTGAATTTAAATTCCTTGGCAGTGTTATACAACAAATTGACAAAGAATAGAGTTTATTCACCAGAAAAATTAAGCTAAACTAAAAATGAACTTATTCGCAGGGTGAGCAAAATCTAGAGATCAGAAACATTGGCCAATCATCCACAGGCTGCGAAAACTCGTTCCACAAATTAAAACGACCACAAATGTATTTAGAGGTACAAAATGCATTAAAAACACTTCTGAATCCTCTAAAATCTGTCACCGACTTGACGTGGTCCTAGTCTGGCTAAACAACCGAACACAGAGTTCAGTGGCCAAAGACTTAAAGAAGAACTGTTGAGTCTTCCATTCCGAATGCAAAGAAAATATAAGAGTTCCTTCCGAGTTCCTCCAAATTCAACCATCCGCCCGCTTATCTACCCACTCATCCCCATAAAATTAGATATATCAACATCCGCGTTGAAAGCATTTTAAAAATCTGCAAATAAAGCGTTCTTTCGAGTATTTAGACTAATTAAAAACCCTCCCCAACTCACACATATGAGTAAGCAACAAAAAAAAAAATTATTTTTAAATCCCCACACACGAGAGACGCCTGAAAATTTATCTCAACGCATCCGTACCCAACTCAAGTGTGTGGCTCAGGAAAAGACAAAAAAAAAGGCAACTTCCTAAAATCCTATTATAAGCCAGCAAAACTCGTACTCCTACTCGTATGTGGCCCTATGCGCTGCAGACAACCCCCACAGCCGTCCAAACCCAGCCACCCGTTCTCCTTCACTACTTAAAGCAATTAGGCAATTCCCATGTTTGCAATTATCCCCTCCAACCAACGACGGGGTCCAAAGTGTTTCCCAAATACAGACACACAGCAGCAAACACATATACGCAGACGAGTGCAAATGCCGAGCAAAATTACCCAACCAACAAGGCAGCAAAAAAAGAAAAAAAGCCAAAAAGGACTCGGCGCGGAGCAAATTTCCTCATTAGCTTACAACTTAATGGTGAAACCAGAAAACTTCCAACTTCCAATGAGTGCTCGACACTCAACGCGAGTGTATCTTATCCTCGAGGAGGAGAACCATCATAATTCATTTTGGCCACACCACCCCACCGAACGCACTCTCTCTCTCTCGTTCTCCCTAAGTCTCTGAACGAAGCCTCGACGATGACGATGAGGACCGGGAATGTGTATCTCGCCAAATTTCAATTTCAGCCCACTAGCTTAGCGTTCATCTCAACCCGCACCATTAGCAAAGCACCAGACAAGGAATAACGAACCACCAAGAAGGCAGAACAGGAATCACCACCACCCCCGCCAAAATGAACAACAACAACGACGACGGCGAAAAAACAACTGAAACTTTCCTAACGATGGCGAAATCTTTACCGCCACGAAATTTTCGTAAAACCAACCCACCCACCGCCATCGACAAACCCCCTGCCTGAGTGGATCTGGAAACTGCTGCTTCATCGTTTGCCTTGTTTTCATTGTAGTAAATTTGCTACTTAATTTATTCCATCCACATAAATTGCCTTTCCCACTTTGTTCAACGTTCCCAATTACCACCACCACCACCACCACCACAAGCAGCAGCACCATCATCGCCATTGCCATCGCAGCCATCCACCCCCGCGCGTTGGTTGGAATTTCTCTCTGATTAATAGACTTCACTTAAGCCACCCCCATTAGCCACCCCAATCAAGCAGTTCTCCCTCTCTCTTTCCCTCTCCCCTCTCCGTGCGGTGGCATCCTTCGACTCTCGAAATCTCTTGTTTGTTGATAACTGTATTAGGGCAGTGTGGTTGAACTTTGAGTCTGTCTGTCCTGTTCTCTTTCTCTCCCTGCTCTGCTCTGCTCTGCGTTCGTCATTAGAACATTTTTCGGGGGCATGCTTAAATGTAATTACCGCTAAGCACACACATACGTGTAGACTCATGTGTGTGATAGGGGGGAGTTGAAGAGAGAAGAGACCAATTAGCCCGACGAAAAAGGTTGAGGGCGAGCAGAGAAGTTGTGCTGAGTCGTTTTCTGGGTGCGGCGAAGTTTTTATTTTTATGGAACTCAATTCGGCGGAAGAGAAACGTTGATTTGAAATAACGGCAGAGGAACGACCACAAGCAGTGAAATATTTTTGAAATGGAGCTTGTTGTCGATCTTCTGACGGTCCTCGAATAAGGATCTGGGAGCGATGTGAAGGCAAAATGTTGTGGCAACTACTTTGTCGACATCTATTAATGTTTGACCCTTGGACTTGCTTTAAACACTTCTGTTGTTTGCAAACATCAAGTTATTTCACCTTAATTGGTTCAAAACATTAAAGTAAATTTCATGTTCCAAAAATGAGTTTGACAATGAAACAATAAATAGACGGCAAGGGAGAGCAAGTAATCAGATATAGCAACAGATAGAGCAACAACGTTAGTTCAAATCATCCCAAAGGAATAGAAAGAAAAGTTAAGTTGAAAGTTAGGTGCAAATAGGATACTTCAGAATACGTTCAAATGATGATGTACGATATCGGACAGGTCTCGGACGGTTTTTAAGTGTTGGGTGAACTAAGACGTGAATCCTAGCTGCTCAGTTACATTAATCAAAGTCGGTGTATAGTGAGCTTATGTACACTGGTGGAAACCTAAGTACCACCCTTTAAACATTATTATATCCAAAAATCGAGCATGAACCTACACTGAATGTGTAGGTGGCGTAACAGGCGTTAAGGACCCGGATTTTCGCGTCTCCACTGTGTTGTGTGCGTGTAGAATTTCTACATATTTGGAAGGGCCCTTTATTGCAGGTTCAGAACGGCGAATTGTGAAAGCTTTTCATGACAGAAGTACTCCATGAGGATTGTTAGTCGTTCGCTTGAGGTGGCGCGGTGAAAATTGTTTGTGGTCTTTTTCGTCGGGCTGAATACGTAGGTATGCTCTCTTAAAAGTCCGACGACTAGCCGGACTATCAAGCCACGTTATTCACATCTGTGTATGCAAAATTCGAAAGAAAATATTTTACGAAAAAAAAAAATGTGGAACGAAAAACGAGTCTCATTGTTCGATTGAACATACTTAAAAGTTGTAAACGAATAATAATTAATATTCCAAATGAGTCGAAGAAGAAATGCAATACTCTAGAGTCATAGTAGATGAGCATAAATTTGAAATTGTACAATTGTTCAACTACTTTGGGTCAGTATTAGCTGCGGATAATAACATGAAAGAAGAAATACGCGGGCAGCTATTTTAAGCCAACAAAACGTACAACTGTCTAGCAAGGTTATTCAAATTCGGTAACCATATGAATTCAAAGCCGCTGCTGTACAAGGCAGTAGTTTTACTAGTTCTCACATATCGATCCGAGACTTGGGTGCTTAGCCAAAGGCACACTGACCTCTTAGCCGCGTTGGAGAGGAAAGTCTTACGAAAAAGAGATGGTTCCTTACATTAGGAAGTATAACTCCGAAATTAGTAGAATTATGAGATGTACGAAATAAATAAATCAAAGCAGATATTATAACGAAGACAAAGCTCTGTAGCTCCTAAATCGTTTCTGAGCATGCTCGGAAAGTTTTTTGCGGCACAATTCATTGTACAAGACAGCGACGCAGACCGCGCTGAAAAGATGACGAAGCCTAGTGGTGCCTAACTGGATTACGTCGGCCACCGATCGGAATAGGTGGAAGTGCTTGCTGCAGGACGCCCGGCCCGGGCACTGGTTGTTCCACCGATGATGATGATGAGGACAATAATCTAAGTGATGTTAAAAAAACATTCCCAATTTAAGTAAGAAAAGGATTTGAAGAGATTTTTAACATCACTACAACAGTTTCCATCAGTTTATGCTGAATGGAAGCCATTCGTTTTATGTAACTAATAGCACAGATTTATTATTTCCACAAGAAATGAAGGCTTAAATATTAGGTTGCCAAATATCTCCCTTCCGCCTTTTTGTCTTTTGAATTTTCCGGCTATGTACAAAGCGCTACAGAGCTCGTATCTGGCAATACATCATTTGCAAGGTCTTGACATAACCTATAAAACGACGCTATGCATTATTAGTTTGGATACGAGCTCTGTAGCGCTTTGTACATAGCCGGAAAATTCAAAAGACAAAAAGGCGAAAGGGAGATATTTGACAAGGGAGATATTTGCCCACGAATGGCGACAGCTTCTTGACCGCCATGATCTTCACTTAAAAAACATGTTTTCGCTCTGAAAGTTCAGCACTGTCCGTTGGATCTGTTGGTAAAGACTGTCACTATGGAGTTAATAAGTACTGACAAATGTTTTTCGTGTTGTTTTTTTTTAAACATAATTTTTATTGAGTGTTAATGAATTTTCAAATTATGTGTTACAAAGTATTTAGCTTCAAAGTTCTCAGCTTTTTTTTTGCAGAAGGTTGAACAGACAAATTTTTGGTAATTACTTTTAAATCGTTGTCGATGACAGGTTCTGCATTCATATTATCGTATGCAAGAAAAAATTTTATTCTGAAATTAGAAATAAGATATAAACAAGTTATTCACCTAACTTTTGAATTTAAAATTAAAAAAACTAGATTTAAGTTTTTTATAATTATCTTTTATTGTTTATTTACACGACTTATTCATACGACTTCATCTTTTCCACTGACTCGATTTTTACTTTAGTTACTGGCCTCGATCACCAGACTCTCAACTCTTATCATTCTCTTCGTGAGAAGAGAAAGATAGAGCCGTTATCTGAGCAGGGTAGCATCTCACCACACACCAAATCTGCAATGATGAGGGTATGGGGAAAATGCTACCTGCCATATGTTTGGCAATGTGACAATATCGTATTAAAAAAATGCGAGTAAGACATACAGTCATTGATTGGATACACAGTTTAAAGCACGGTATTGGCATGGACACAATAGTTTGTTCCTGTACCCGGAATGGGAATACCCAAATGAGAGGGAGGGCGTCGAATACTGCACGCGTTTTAGAGAGATGGACCCACCTTACAAAGCCTGGAAGGCCTAGTTGTTCTAAAAGATTAGATCGAATGACGGCTGGACAAAATTCTGCTCTTTAATCGTAAGGGTGCAGAACGCACTAAGAAGCAAAAGCCCTTAGCGGAGCACAAGATGCTGCATCAGCGAACAGAGCTTACCAGACCGGCGAAAAAACATTTTACGGGAGTCCCGAGGGGAGAGTAGTTGATGAGTGCAGAGGTGTGATTTGTGCGTAGCCGCAAGGGAAAGCAGAATAATATCCGGTAGCACACTTTTGAAGATTCCACATCTACTATCGCAAACCATAAAAAAACAGCACGTTATTAAAAAGGCCTAACACAATCTTCCATAAAATAAAAGTCCCACAAAAGGAAGAAAAAGGGAGTTTTGTGGAAAATACAATCATACCTGGTTTTGCATGGAAGGAGTATGTATGTATCTTTAAAAGTATAGATCTATAGAAAGAGATTTCGCGAAAAGTTTGTCCCGAAATTATTAAACAGACTTACCAAATTTCGAACTTGAAGGCAGATTTATTTGACAGAGAAATTCTTACAAATTTCAGGCTAGACTCCAAGATTTAGAGAAAATGCTTCTGGCAGATAAATAAATTAAAAACAAATTAAATCAGACTTCTGAAAATGTCAAACGGTGATCATTTGCAAAACTTTTTGATCAAGGTAAAACTGTTTAGCCACAAAAATTCGTGTGTTAATAAAGGCCGGCTGTTGAAATGAAATGTAACAGACCGAAGCTTGGCATAAGGTTTTCGAAACATCGGTGACTAAAGTCGCTCCTATTGCTGTGCTGCCGCAAATAAAAGTTTAGGAACGCGTCAAAATCCTTTTAAAAGTAAGCTGTCCAACCGATCTTGTAACCTATATTGCCCCATGCCTCGTAACGTCGAAGCTTTGCTTCGATGTTTAAGATATCAAAAGGCTTTTTAAAAAATTGCTACAGTAACAGAAAACAGACTGTTTTTTTTTTTCCATTGTGATACCCCATCAAATCTACGACGTCCTTATCGTTCTTCGTTTCAAAATCATTACCGTCCCCGTCTAGACTGCATCGCGGAGATTAATTTCATTAAATTTCTCAAAAGATTAGAACAGAAATCCATTCCCTCTCGGTGCACAACAAAGAATTCCGACCGATTACAATAAAAAGAAAAAAGAAAATTGTACATCATTTCGCCCGAGTTGCCAGCATTAGTCGGCTTGTTTACATCTCTTCAACAACTACACGCTTCTGCACACCTCTCCTCCAAAAAAACCACCGCACCAAAACGCCGCCCGGCACTCTTACCGCCTTTTGTTGAATGAGCCTTACCGGGCGCAAAGAACACAAACACAACAAAACAAAAAGGATACTTGATCCCTTAAACATTTCAAACATGCTCCTGTAGGCATCCTTTATCATCCTGGGAGAAAATCCCATTACGACAATTTCAAGGTGGTCTAATTGAAACCCACCCCTTGGCCATTGTGTCCAAAAAAAAAAAAAAAAAACAGTGTGGCATCTTCATTTGGCCGCGTCGCCGCCGTATCCAACTGCGTCGTGCAAGCGGATCATCGTCGATGCTGCCGCTGCAATCACCGCAGGATACCGCACTGTAAAAATAAACAGTTTTCTCAAATTAATTGGGACCAACCTCTGCGATTAGGATTCGAACGCTGTCGTCCTTGTCAAGGGGATCGGGGAATTTAAATAATTCCGAGCACTTCAGCAACCCCTTTTTATTGTGACGATGTGATGGGAGAGGGTTTCATTGCACCACCCAATCGAAGCGTAATCTGATTTCACTTAAAAAGTTCCACCGCTCAATCAAAGAGCAACAACGTCCTTTCTGATGCTTGTGTGCGTCCATGTGTGCCCATGACAACGACAGGCGCAAGGAAGTGAATCGGGGTGCCACGAAATAATGGCATTAGGACACTTGGAACGTACACGTTGCGTCGTCCTTGTTGCGAGGTGGGCATGTGCCGGTTGTTGTTTCGGTGGCAGGATAACGACACGATTATTCTCACCGGTTGTAGAATTGCATGGTTGCAGGGTTTAGCATTGAGTATTTTCATTTCCGTGCGAGTTGCGCGGCACCCTCGGCACTACGCCGAGTGGAGATCGCTTTTGTAATCGAATCCTTTTATTTGGCCGGCGAAGAATGAGTGCAGTGAAACAGCTTTCAGTGTTTATGGTCATCAATTAGATGGAAATTTAGTTTGGATTGACGTGATGAATGACGGCGAAGAAAATGCTTTTAGGTGGATTTAGCAGTTCATCTTTCAGAGGGATGAATATTGTCAGCGCAGGCTCTGTGTTGTGTTGACAGTTGCAAAATTAAAGTGGATCAGTGGAGGATATTTTCGAAGCAGCCAAGTTAGACGTGATTGATAATTTTAATCGATTCAAAGGAACTAGAAGAACACTTCTTGTTTACTTGCCTCATTTCTTAAAATTTTTGAAAAAAAAAAGCTTTTAATTAGTGGCACGGCAAGACACAGCAATGTTGAAATAAATTTAACTTATTTCTTTAGTTTAATTCTTTGAGGCTAATTAAGTATGTAGATGTTGCAATCTCCTAGATAAAATCTTGTTATATCAAATCCGCTTGTAACGTCTAATTTCTTCAGACTTCGCCTTATTGCTTGTATGCGAATTAAATGGATTTTTATTTGTTGCTGTGGCAGAGGTAGATGAGTGGATATTACATTTGAATGTAAAATGGAGATTACATTCTTAACTTCATGTTTAGGACTTCTAGAGGCTCTGTGTCTTAACTTATCATCGCTATTTTTTTTTTACGGCTATTGCCAAACATACGAATTACAAGAGTTGAGGTAAAGCAGAATTTCTTTTCACAAAAAAATACGAATCTTTAGTTGCATATTGTTGGCCATGCATTTTACGTGTGAAGGGTTCCCATTCATCTTCAATTCGTGGAGTTTAGCTTCCATACATGGCTTATTTCTAAGATTCAGAGAGACATTGCATTTTACAGTTTGATGTGTCCTGTACACTAGACAAGAATCCTAAAGTATATTTTCTCCAGTTATTTAGAATACGGTTTTCTGCAGTTACTGTCCTTAAGCGATATACTGCAAAACTATAATTTATGGCTAGAAAGTAAAGCAATTAAATAAAGCCCACATTTTAAGCTTAAATGTTCAACGAAATTAAAAAAGAAAAGGTCAATATCAACCAAATTCTAAGAAAAAAACCGGCCAAGAAAAATCCTCTCATATTTGCTGATGGTGCCAGCCATGAAAATTCCGATGGAGTACTTAAGAGGTGAGATGGTTGCAATTTTACGCCTTTCTTTATTTGAAGTTCATTATCTTGTACCTCATACTGGTACCTCAAAATGATAGACGACCTATCCGTACCTTATACGATAGATTCCAGTGAAATGTAGTTATTAAATTATTTTAGTATGAATGAAATGCGAGGTTGCTCAGTATTTCTGGGGTTTTTGGACTATAACTTAAATGAAGAAATTTAATTTCTTAACTCTAAGGGGTGAACCAGTTACCAAGATCAGAGCTGAATGACAGACTTACTGTCAGTTCCACAACCTAGGCACCACTTTCTTTTCAATGACAATCATCATCAGCCCATCAAAGTTTCTGAAAGTTCTTTCGATGTTTAGTATCATTTCTCGGGATTGTTAGTAAATACACTTTCACTCCAAGTTTCATCCTTTAACTACGAAGAACTTAGAAGTTATAGGCAGATAGGGCGATAGACACCAGAGCTGTAAAAGAATGCAATCTTTTGATTTAAAGAATCAATTGACTTCACGATTTGTGATTCATTCAATTGACTTCATTAGATAAGTGTGACTTCAATTTTAAAATCACCATTCTATTTTGAAGTCTTGATTGGACCAATCTTTCGGGCTACTCAATGGATTGAAATCAATTGAATGCAAGTCTTTAGAATTATGTGCATTCTTTGAAGTCACTTTGAAGTCCTTGCCATTCACTTGAAGTCCTATCATTCAATTGAAGTCAACAGCATTCACTTGAAGTCTTTGGGACTTCAACCAATTTCGTTAAAGTCTTTAGGAATGCGTTTTTTAACAGGGAAGTCTTTGAGAAATTCAACATTTTGCATTGGAGTCTTCAAGTGAATGCTGGGATTTCAAGTGAATGAATAAATAAAAATAGAGAAATTAAGTCCGATAATTGGTTTATTCATTAAATGTCTCAAACAGGGTTCAGTAGATAATAAGTAGACTTTTGTTATTGTGCTATGATTTAGATCGTTTGCCTAGGACCATCTCGAGCCAGCCTAAAGGGACCCGCAAACAGGTCTTTTAGACGTTAGTACCCAGCAAAATAGTGAGACAGTCACTACTGGCCGAGTATCTTCGATTGGGCTTTCTAGGTCTTCCATCAAACTCTCTTTATGACAAAATTTGCATTTGGTTGACCTCCTTTCGTAGAAAGTAAACTCTTTTCTTTTTTTTAGTTTCGTGGAGCCGCATTTCGTGAAAATAGAAGACTACATCTTGCTTGGAATTGGTTTTGTTAAAGTAGCAACGCGGATTGAACTTAAATGCATGCCTTACATGGAAATAAATAAATGAAATGTAAAGAAAATTAATCAAACGGGTAACTAAGCTTAGACGCCAACCGCACTCCAAGCACAATTTCCCTAATCCCGTTTCAACAACAGCCGCTTGATGAGAGAACAAAAGCACCGCTACTCATTGTCCCCACTTATCTCCCTGCTCACGCTTACTCGTCCACTTCAAAGTATCTCAACCCCGTACAATGGCAGGTCCCATTTTCAAAGAAAGCCAAACAATCAATATCCTTTCTTCGCTACCGAGAATTTAATACTTTTTTACCAAAAAAAAAAAAAAAAACATGAAAAACTACCAACGGCCACCGGTGGCCATACCTGAATCGATAGCGCACAGATACCTTCCCGATCAAAGTCATCCCAGTCCTTGGTTTGCGCCTAGACAACCAAACAGACAACAGCCGCTCAGGGGGAAAGTCAACTGGAAAATCAACGCTCGGTAATTGCAAAGCGCTGAGCTACTTCAGCACGGATTATCTTCGTGGATTTGCTACTTAATTGAAAATGAAAATGAAAATGGTAAAAGAGAACCGCTCTTGTTCGGGTCTTGTATCTTGTATCTTTTGCACTTCTTTCGATTGTTTTGTTTCCATAAACAACGTCGTCGGTGCCGACATCAAGTGAGTAGCTTCGTCTGTTGGCAGTGTGTGCCACGACACAAAGGACTCACTTTCTCAAACTCTCGGCAGTCCTCGAACACAACGGTATCATGTTTATTAGCCGCCTTGTTTTTTTCTAATTCACTGCGATATCAAAGAATGGCTGGTAAAGTGCTTACAGTTAATTCCATGAAATTGCAGAGTTAGGTACCCGGCGCGGTCGGGGCGGGGAGAATTGGGAAGTTTGAGAGGAATAATTGGTAATTTTATAGTTTTATTTTTTTTTTACTTACACAGACACATGTCTAGTTGGAGTTTGTTTTTTAAGAGTTTAACGCCAGTCCTGTGGGATTTGAGTGGGCCGATTGATGGCGTTTTGTCACTAAGCCCAGTTTTTCGCAGAATAATTAATTGATACTCATTTAGTTGTGTCCTTTTAAAGTCATTATGTAGTGTCTTTGAAGTGAACAAATGCAAGAAAAGTTGAAACAGTGAAATTCGTGAGAGTCATTGATGTATGGATGGTGGATAGAGATATAGCAGATGCTTTGAAGGTGCAGTAATTATAAGTGATAGCGACAGCAGTCTTAATAAAACCGAACATGCAATTAAACAATATTTGATAAGAACAACCAAATCGATTTTTAAAGACGCAATGACATCTTACATTAGCGCCGTACACATGTGGAGGGGGACCTACTGTTTAATTCCGATTTTGAAAGGCGAATTGCGAAAGTTTTGTATGACAGAATTACTCCAAGACGATTGCTAGTTGTTCGCTGGAGGGGAGGCGTGAAAAAATGTTTGTGATGTTATTTCGCACGAGCTGGATTCGAACCCGGGTACGCTCGTTTAACCGTCCGACGCACTTTCAAGCTACAGCGCTCAACTTCTACGACATCTTACACTGCCACAAAAATAGACAACCGTAGAAATGTCGTCTTAAGGATATCGTTAAATGCAGTACCAACCTCACAAACTTGAGACACCTATACCTAAAAGATAACTTTGCTAACTTGGGATGCGAACAGAAACCAGCACGTAAGTTCGCCAACATTGATTTTATTCTTATCGATTTTTTGATCGTCTCTGCAGCGCTGTTGAAAAAAAAAAATGCTGCAGTCTAAGTGACACGGTAGTTTGGAACTTCATAAACTAATATAATGGGAAGACATAGGCGGAGTTCCTAAACGCAAATGCAATCAATGAAGCCGCATCATCGAACAAAAGGTAAGCAACAAAAAGACATCCATTTTCTGAGATAGCTAAACTGTCCTTAAAGCCTTAAGGAGCTACACCACCAACTCCAAGGCTATCTGGGAATCCAACAAAAACCTAAATATACTGGTAGAAAATAACAGACTAAAATTAATCTGGGTGCCAGGGCAAGAAAAAAACGAGAGTAATAGAAGGCAGACACTCACGCCAAGAGCTAACACCATACGAGCTAAAAAAGCTCTAAAACTTAACAAAGCCAACCTGAGAGTACTATGTACTGAATGTACCACCACCTTCATAAGATCGGGCTCTCTAGCACGGATATCTATACACACTGCGACCCTTCTAAGGAAACCATGGAGCACCTAATAACCATCTGCCCAAGCCTCCACCAAGCCACATTGAAAATAGTCGAGAAATGAAACGACAAAACGACAAAACATAACAGAACCGACTTCAGGAACATCCCATCTAGGAGTGTAGTCAAATTAGTGAAGGCAGCACGAACATCCTAGATCAAAGAAGGGGGTACAGTAGTTCGTTTAGGTCGCAGGTGTGGTGATACACCCCATTTGATTAATGTCAATATCCTAAGCGCATCATTCAAATGCATGAAATTACTTAACCATTAATTAAAGTTTTTGACAACGTCCTACTTATCAGTCCTATGGTAATGCATCTCAGTCTGTTTTGCATCAGCTGCAAAAATATTGCATGTCTGTTATGTTAACGTTTACGTTTCAATGGCGGAGTTGCATCACACACATCAGTAATTCGCTAGTTGTAATTGCCGAACCTGTCTGACTAGATAGCTACTAAAAGGCCTAAACTTTAATGCTCTCTTCTCTGTCAACTTAAACAAAAACATATCGAGAGAGTCGTGGGGTTTGGGGTTAAGGAAGGCTAACAAGATTCCAGATTTCTTGTAAATAATTGTGTTTAGGAAACGTAATCAGATTTTTTTTTTGTAGCTGCCATTTCATTGCCTGTTTTTCTTCAAAATGCATAGTTGCGACAAAATAAATAAGGAACTTTAGATAGTTGTATTCCTAATTTGTTTAAAAAAATATATTAAGCATGTTGACCTCCTACAAAAAAGGTTTGGAACAAACAAAATAAAAAGCACACCTAAAAAATATGCCAATTTGAGCACATTTCATGAATAACAGAGACCGAAGCAGGTAAAATTAAATAAAGAACATCACAAGGAACTAAAGGAAAACATAATTTGGTCGATTAACCCATATTTGTAACCACTGTATTGATAAAATAAATTTCCACATATCGCTTAAGAGTTTCTAAGTACCAGTCTAGACAAAGCTTCTGGTAAAATTTGTAATATTTTGAGATATCAAATCTTTTTAAGCAAAATTCACCCCAACCCTCAAGTTCTCAATAGGATTGAGATCTTGGGATTAAGCTGAGCATTCATTGACTTGGGTTTTCAAGGGGCCAGGCATTGATTTACATATTTAACTGCATGCTGAGGGTCGTTATCCTAATGAATTTTTCACTTTAACAACGTCTCAACCTACCTTCTACCCTATGAAGTAGTTCTATGCCTGACAGTTCTTTTCTGTAAATTAAAGAAGTTATTGAGCATATTACTTGTACTAATGTGTCTGTTAATACAATCAAAAACTGATTAGGTAAAGAAAATCTGATTGTAAGATATACCAGAAGAAGGCACTTCTAATTCAAGCGTTTTGGGCCACATGTGCTGTTTATTTTGTCGTCTCTGTATGTTTAGCTTTAATTTTTGGTCCAATAGATTTTCAAGAGCTGATTTAAACGAATGGTATAGTCACATACTAAGTGGAAACACAATGCTATTCGTAAGTGTATCAGTGCGATCAATAAAGCAGCCCATATTCGATTCAATTCGATTGTAAACTGAGTTATCAACTCAATTGATAGTTGGCCACATACTACATCAATTGAATTGAAAACCTGCCAATTTTAATATAATTTTTCACTTTAACACTGAACAAAACACGTTTACACACGATTTCACAATGAATGTCTACCGCAATCTCTTAAATTTGACAGCTTGTCGATGAACTTGCCCACACACGATTCCATTGAGTTAAAAGAAAATCTTTTGATTTTTCGCCAACCGTCAATCGATCAATTGACGAAGCCACACACGGGTTGATTTCACTGTGATTTGACAGAGTTGATGACTGAATTGAATCGTGTATGGGCTGCTTAAGTCAGTCGATACGATAACAAAAACGGTCCAAACGCGGTTTAGCTCATCCAAAATTCTTGTTTTTACACAACTCTTTATAACGCCAATCTCACTATGACCTACTCCTATAAAGGCTTCGTTCTGTTCCTCTGAGTGCAGTACAGTTCCGAATATTTCGACGAAGCAATTGGGCTTTCTTTAGAGTATGGGAGAGATTTCTAGTGGGGCTTAACTTTCCTGAATATGGAGTATATACTCCAGCCATCGAAATATTTCTACCTTTCCGGGTGCTGCGACGCTTCAGAACGGCTTCGCAGTGCGCTCAATCATCCATCCATAACTCGAACCCAAGAGCAGCACCAAAAACCCAAGCAGATGTGTGTCTTTCTACCCGGCGACCACCTGAGTTTCAAAAATTGATTTCCACTTTAAAAATAATTTATTCCAAATTTAATAATCACTCCCATTCGTTTGCTTGCAATCTCGAAAAAAAGCAGCAACATCAGCCTTAAGAACATAATTGAGGTTCAACCAATTCGCTGCTGGAGTTCGTCTCGATTTTCATTAAAATTTTCCACTCCAATAGCTCGGCGCCAGGCGGACTTAGCCCATCGTTCGATAGCCCGACCAATTGCTACTGTAACTTACACGGCAGCGATCCTAATCCCCTACCCCGGATCATCCGCCCAAAAAGGGTAAGAGCAACGCGCCTACCTCTTGGCAAAACAAAACAAATCATATTCATAATTTTTCAACACCAAAAACACAGAGATTTTTTTTTTCGAAAATTGGATCAAAACTGTTGATAAGACAAAAACCAACACGTAGACACACCAAAGGAATGCGTTCGTTTGCATTCACTTAACGTTAAGCTCAAAGGGGCAAAGTTGAACTGGTGGACCTTTGATGTTTTCTCAAACGAGGTGCCGTATTTTAATGAATTAATGGTTTTCGGCAAACAATGAGGTTAAGTAACGACCAGGCAGGCGGACGCACAAAGGTAAATAATTAGTTAAAATCATTTCCAAGCGCCCAAGCGAGAGAGTCCTTCGCGATTAAAACTTTTTCAAAATAAGAATCCGCCCTTCGTCTCTGATTTGAATAGTCGACCGCCCCAATCAAGTGAGTGAAAATTTAGTGCGTTATCTGTGAGGCATCTCTTGCTGGCTGTACAGTGAACTGATTCGAAGCGAACCTTTCAGGTGGAGAGTTTTACTTTTATATCGAGACCATTAACAAAATTATGTACTTCGGTAATTACGCGCGTAGGTTCTTTGATGTGGAACTGTTTGGTGTCGGCGGGGGGGAGTTAGAGTTGGCGTTCACACAACACACAAGAAATTTGTTTTACTTAATTGAATCGAATTGGAGAGTGTCGCTGAACGCGGTGGTGAGTTTCAGTTAACGTGTGGCAGTGACAGTGGCGCATTAAAGGCGATGCAGCGCCTTGTTACGGCGCAGGAACAGACAGGAACACTTTTTTTTGAAATGTTACGCTCGGTTCAGTTTTGATACGTTGAACTTTATGCCAGTGTTGAAGCTCATACCAGTTTTCCTAATTCATATAAGGTTATCAAATATCTCCCTTCCGCTTTTTTTCTCTTCATTCAATGCTTCATAAAAAGTGTTACAGTGATCGGATTTCGTTCAAATATGCGCCGTTTTATTCGATAATCTGTTTCCATCTAGACGGCAACTTCATAATACCCCCCTCGTAGAAGCCCCTCTCCTTATTTGCGAAGAATTCGGACAGCCACTTTTCACAAGCCTCTTTTGAGTTCAGCTTCACACCACTAAGGGCGTTCGCCATGGACAGGAACAGGTGGTAATCACTTGGCGCTATATCTTGGCTATATGGTGGATGCGATAAAACCTCCCATCCGAGCTCCCGTAGCTTCTGACGAGTCATCAACGAAGTGTGTGGTCTGGCGTTGTCCTGGTGGAACACTACACCCTTCCTGTTGGCCAATTCTGGACGCTTCTGGTCGATCGATCGCCTGCTTCAAGCGGTCCAGTTGTTCGCAGTAGATCCACCAATCCTTCCAATCCCACCAAACACACAGCAAAACCTTCCTGGCCGTCAATCCCGGCTTGGCCACTGTTTGGGACGATTCACCGCGTTTCGACCACGACCGTTGTACCGACGTTGTTGTAAGTGATCCATTTTTCGTCGTCAGTCACTATCCGCTTCAAAAATGGGTTGAGTTCGTTCCGTTTCAGCAGCATATCGCAAGCGTTGATTCGGTTCAGAAGGTTTTTTTGGGTCAAATCATGTGGCACCCAAACATCAAGCTTCTTTTTTTTGTATCCAGCCTTCTGCAGATGGTTTAAAATGGTTTGGTGACTAACTCCTATCTCCTCGGCGACGTGGAGATGGGATCGTGGCGATCGGTATTCGCCGTCACAGGTCTTCCGCTGGGGAAGGGAGATATTTGACAACCTTATATCGTCAGCGAGGCTGGACACAAACGAATTATCTTTATTTTCTTCTCTTAAGACAAATGGTATATCTCTTCCATCACGATTCTTTAATATTAGAATGTTGATTTGAGAGGGAGATGTTGAAATAAGAGAAGACTTTTGTCAACTCAAATTACATTACTATTATATTATAATTTAAAAAATGAACATCTTTTTAGAGGTGGATAGTAATTGCCAAACCGTTGCAGTGGTGTGTCAATTCATTAAAATACAACTTTGACCATCATAGAGAGCTGGAACAATAATCTTGGTTTATTAAGAAAAAGTGTAACCTTAAACAGTTTAAGAAGGTCTCTGAATTTAGGGCAATCTTAGCAACAATGTCGACTGGTATATCGGTAAAAAAATGATTTTTATTTAAATTCCTCCCACACTAAAAACTCGTCTGTATAACTCGCCTGTATAATTGGCCTCCATTTGTTCCCATTTACCTCTTTTCCAATGCGCCCTTACCGTCAGACAAATTCCGCTCCCGAGTTATACACCAAAAAAAAAACAAAAAGCCAACACAATGTTCTCTGATAGATTAAAGGAAATTGAATTTATTTAAAAAAAATACTCAAAAAACGAGTATCCTTTTAATAGTATGGTTATTTATTTCAAGAGGACCTTTCAGATGCGATAGCTAATTTGGGGCAATTTGTGGTGTTTCCGTTTTCACCGCTAAATGGAATCAATTTGAGTTAATTGAAAGTTGCTTTTATAAAACTAAATGCTATTAGCTGTGGGTGTATGTGTAGAAAAGGTGGAACGCCACACACTCACCCAAAAAAATAAACTTTTTGTTCTGAAATTAATATTTTCGTTCGCTTTGATTTTAATTTAAATTTGCTTTGTATTTATTGTTAATTTGAATTTTTCTATACCGAAGGTAGAAAAAGTCGCAAAAATGAAAAAAAAAACAATCGGAAGCTATTCCTCTGATTCCAATACTCACAATACGAACTTTAGTCTCCTAAAACTCGAAAAATATTAATTTCACACAAAATGTTTCATTTCAGAATTTCTACTTTATAGGAACAAAAAGTGAAGCCGAGCCGGAAGGATTTTAGATTTGGGAAGAGGTTCCAACGAATCTTCAATGATATTTGAATCTGGCTTCAGGTTGTGTGGTAATGATTAGCACGTGCATTTTAATGCAGCGCTTTCCAGATCAATGAATGCGTTTAGGGAACTAAATTCGGAGTTTCGCTAAAAGAAAAAATACGTATTTTCCTTAAAAATGTGACTCTGGAAAAACACGACGAGTCACGTCAAGATGTTTTCAGGGCAAATTCGGTTCTTTAGTGATCTTCTGTACAACGTGAGCTCTAGAATATGCGTTAAATTAAGATCTGGCGATTTCGATAAGTGCAGGCAACTTTAAATTCAGTGTGAAGTTTCAACATTACCAATAACTTCTGTCCAGGCTGGAGTTGCAAGACCTCGTGTGGGTGACAACTTTAGCTAATCTTTGAGTTCCACCATTCCGTGAAGTGACATCCTTTGGTCTAACAATTTAGATTTAGTCTGAGGTCGTCTTGTGATCCTTAAGTTTTTCTCTGAAACTTTTCCTTTAACTTATCGCTTATTTTTCTTGATCTAGATTAACTTGTTAAATTAACTGTCTTTTATACTGCTTCCAATTGGAGTGGGCGCCGTGGCTTAATAGTTAGTGCGTCGGACTGTTAAGCAAGAGAACCCGGGTTCGAATACAGCTCGGGGAAAGAACACCACAAACAATTTTCACGGCCCCACCTCCAGCGAACGACTGACAATCCTCCTGGAGTACTTCTGTCACGGAAAGTTCGGAACCGGCAATAAACTGTAGGTCCCATTCACATGTGTCAAAATTATAACGCACAGAACACAGTGGAGACGCGATAAGGTAGGCTCTGGCCCTTCGTGGGCTATTACGCCACTAACGATGATGATACTGCTTCAACAAAACATTTTCTCGCGAAAGTTGCGAAAATTTAGAGAAATAATTTGAAACAAGCTCAGCTTCTACGCTCAAACGCTCTGCACAAAAAAAAAAAAAAAACGCGGTAGATGCGAACGCGGCGATCGCTCCTCCATCATTTTCCCGATATCCAGTTTTGCTGAAAGGACCTACTTCTGATTAATTTTCTCAGAACCCCTCGCCCCCGGACGCCAGCCTTCACAACAGAAATTGAAACTCGAGCACTCATTGACTTATGTGCATCATTCTTAAATCGCAACGCCATTGTGTCTGCCTCAACGACAACTTTCGAAAGGCGATTTCCAATCCAAATCCGATTTGAATCTCGATCCAGTGTGTCCATTGTCATTTTCACTCAGAATCCATTAGCCGTGGCTTTCGGTGTTTCTTCTTTTTTTTTTTTCTCAAAATCCCGCACCCTCATTTCTCGGATTGTCATCCATTTATGTCTTCGGGTTTGCAATTGCGACAAGGATTACACTTGAGGTGCGATATTACATCAATACAATTGTCCTTTTGTGTTGCGCGGCTCGTTTTTCAATTGTGTCTTTTTTGTAAAACGCCAGAGCATCTTGCCTTTGTCTTCTTGTTCGCCCCTAAGCCAGCTTAGTGACATTTTTCTTATTTTCGTGTCTCTTTATCGTGTGCATTTAGATTTTATCGACTATCCTTCGTCCTGAAACTGTTTTCTACTTTTGCTTTCGGGGCGAGAAACGCTCGCAAGATAAATTCCAAGATACTCTAGGCCAGCTAATTGAGAGTTGAAGAAGGCAAATGGTGAATTTGTGTTTTCTAATTGAATTGAGTAATCAGGAGAACGGGGAAACCTAGACCTGAGGCAGAGTAATTCGATATCGAAATAGGGATGGCTTCCTGTTTGAGCTCCTTTCGTTAAAGTGAGTGTTGGATGCAATGCAATTACCGTTAATTGCATCAGCATCGAAAGTTGGTCCCAATTAAGTAGAACGTTGCTTCTCATTGCTGCACAATTAAACGGAAGCATGAAATACGTTCACGAATTAAAAGAGCGCTTTTCCGCGTTAATAACGATTTATTCTGTTTATTAAAATAAGTGGAAATGGTAATTACATGCATCGGAGTACAGTGAGTCTTTTAGTTGCTAGTGGAGAAATAAAAAGTAAAATAAATTGAACGAGCAATGGTATGAAATTGTGAAGACGTTGACCAACTGCGGGCTGTTATGTCTCGCAATGCAACGTGTTGATACTTTTTAGTTAACACGTTGAATGCCATGGGGGCTACCGGTGACCGGCGAAGCCAAGATTACTCAAATTTACAGGCTTATGAAATGAATTAAAGGCTTGCATTTTTTTTATGTTATAATCGTTAGTAAAATGGTCTGAAAAAATGAATGCAATATAGAACACACAAAAATTGTTTATTTGAATGCGCCATGAGTGATTAACAGAACTAATTGTTTTGTGCAAGCGATGTAAAATTAGCGTGGCCTTCAACGATTTAAATAGGGGCAAGCCCCTGCTCGTTTCGCTCGCCATCACGGGCTACGCTGTTCATCCTCTCTAATATTAGGTTGTCAAATATCTCCCTTCCGCCTTTTTGTCTTTTGAATTTTCCGGCTATGTACAAAGCGCTACAGAGCTCGTATCTGGCAATACATCATTTGAAAGTCTTGACATAACCTACAAAACGACCCTATGCATGATTAGTTTGGATACGAGCTCTGTAGCGCTTTGTACATAGCCGGAAAATTCAAAAGACAAAAAGGCGGAAGGGAGATATTTGACAACTTAATATTAACAAAAATTTTATGACGCCGGAATAATTCTTAAACTAATTGCATGCTGCATTTCCCTTTGTTCCTTGTCTAAAACTATGCAGCCGAAGACTATGCAAACATTTTTCCGACCTCACAAAACTTTCTTTTATAATAGAAACGCGTGGCACGTACATATATCCCCATCACGACTTTTGATGCGGGCCTTGAATGCGATCTCGTCAGAAAGGCGACCGCTCGGCAGACCCAGTCTGTACCAATTCCAAAATCTCGCCTGGCAACGATTGGACACACTCCGTGATGAGTTTGAATCGGCCGCGGAGGATCCAGGTCCAGGAGGAGTTGCCTGGAGATATCTTTTGCGTGCACTGCCCCCGCGACCCCATTAGTGGATCACGCGGTCAAGAAGATGATGATGATAAAAAGAAAAGATATTGACATGTTCAGTGGGCATGGATCCCTTCCAGATCGACGAAATAAGACTTCAGGGTAGTTTCACTAAAATTGCAGAACAACAAAACAATTCAGCTGACTAGCTGACTTGAGTTTCGCAGTGTCCCAAAATTTACTTGAAATTTAAATTGTAAACTTGACTAGTTCTGGAGAAAATAATCACGCGCTGTGCAAGCGCGTGGTCGTAGCAGTTAATTAATGGCCGCTCGGTCTAAAAATACTCGGTCGTACATTCTTTTCTTTTCGTTGTCGATCTATGGCCACAGAAAGTTGGATAATATTAATGGAGATCGAAGAGCATTGACGGCAACATGATGAAAGGCCCAGTCCTTGCGTTTGTAAATAAATAGAGGTCCAGTCGATCACTTCTGGGTTTTTGTAGACATAGTTGTTGACATGTTTCGTGAGGATAAATTTTTTTTTTTTTTGATCAAAGTTCATATCACTAGTCGACATTTTCAGCTTCTAGTTAGCATGCTCACGGCGGTGTCTGTGGTCGTTCAGCCTCAATTCCTGTGTGAAACCAAGCAAACTTTACTCTGGCCATGCTAAATTCCATCTGATTCTTGGTCTGATTTGACGTGCAAAGTTGTCGGTTATTGTTGTCTCAATCTTATTTTTTGGGGTTGGTGGCTTAAAATTTTTGAGAATGTACTTACATTAAAAATTTTCCAAGGTGCAACAGTTTTCAAGCACATAATGCCGGTCGACCACCGCAAGATCTACGGCTAGACTGTGTGGTGGCGTGTCACAGGCACCGCAGGCACGTTTCTAGCGATAACGTCTTTGGAAACTCCTTCGACCAGACGCATCTTATACCATTCCTGATATTCTTTTAGTTGTCGAAAAAAAAGTAATGTCTTAGCGCATAAAACAAAAGCAGAGGTTAAAAAGAATGACAAATGCAGCATCGACCGAACTCTTTCCCGAATGTCTTTTTAACTAACTGAACCACATATTTCTGATATTATATTTATTTGATTTTGGCTAAAACAGTCTTCAGATATAGAGCAATGGCAAAATACATGCGCATCATTTGTAGAAACGAAAAAAATTTGGTTTGACCCGAAAGACAGCACTTGAGTTTAAGGCACGTGCGGGTTTTTGGCATTCAGCTAAATCAACTTTGCGACTTTGTAAAAATGTACGCCATCACTAAGGATGCAGGGTCCCAAACAAGCTATTACGCCATCCAATTATTATTATTTTTCGTCTGTTCGTCTCACTACCCAAAAAGTTATTTCATGTTTATTTCCATAAGAACAAAGTACACGTCAAAAAAAGTAAGAGTCCAGTTCATGAAAGTTTGTTAGGATTCATAAGCAAGGTATTTTAGCAATATTTTACTTCACTAAGATGAGCCACTTTAGAGCCCTCAACTATCCGAAAAGATGGAACGACTTTTACATGTCGATTTATTGATTTAAATCAGTAGTTGGATACATCGGACTAGCTTCTGATCTTTATTTCATGGAAGCCAGCCAACGCAGGTTTCTCTATTATAAAGAAACCAGCTCTGGGAAAAAACACCACTAAAACTTAAATAGAATATAACTATTGGTATACAAATAAACATGCTAAAGAATCTGCTAGTATTTTCCAAAAAATTGGAAAAGAATGCAAATGAAAGCAAATGAATGCAAATGAATGGAATGTAATGAGTGAACTCATAACTTATTGCATTTAATTGAATGTTAAAAAAAAGAATGCAATCTTTCGCTGCATATTGAAATTGCATTCTTTGAATGGTTTTCAAAGAATGCAATCCTTAATGATCGCATTCCTTAATGATTGCATTCTTTTACAACTCTGTCTCTATACTTAACTTTTTCCATTCATTTTGAATTTCGAAAACCTCCCATCGCTTAAAAAAAAAAAACCCAAACCAAGCCTGTACAGCCCAAGTTCCAACTCACTGTACCCAACCGGATTCGACCAACTCGCCTGCCTCAGTCGAGCGTTAAAAGCACTCAGGTTTAAACTTAAACTCTCTTTTTTTTGGAATTCCTTTTAAAAATACCAATCCATTTCCCAGCAGCCTATAGTTGGTGGTTTTCCCCTCCAATTGGTGGATGGAGGGATGCAAGCCGAAACCACTTTGGAGCAATTTGTGTTTAATGAGAAAGTTATTTGCCAATAAATAGTTTATAATCAATGAGCTTATAGCTTACGGATTCGAAAACGCTTGCTTTTGAATGGCAAGGATTCGAAGAAACATCTGCGAGGGTCATCGTAGAGAACGTCCACGCCTTAGATGTCAGATGTTTTGCCAACAGAATCCTTAAAATCTCCTTAAACTCATCACACGCACCACACGTATGCGCATATTTAAGTATTCATCGCTTGATCCAGATTCAAACAAAGCAGGACAATGAATGCAGAGGAAAAAAAGAATTCCCCGAAGCAACACAGACACCGAGAGCAAGAAGCCGATTTGGAGAATTAATGGATTACCATTCAGATGCCAAACAAAACGCACACGGGAATCCGTGTATCGTTGCACGTGAAAATCTCGGCTCAGTCGATGCACACACGAGGAATTCAAGTGCAGTGCAGCGTGAGAGTATGTGTTCGTTCCGGGGACTTGTATCTCATTACTATTGTTCGTTAGCGGTAAATATTTAGCCAGGACAACAAAGCACGGTCCTTAAGGACATTCGTTTCATCTTTTTGTTTTGTTTCGTTTTTTGTTTTTTTGCGGGGCGTGCAGAGGGTGTGTGTGGCACTTTGCCCAAGAGTGGACCACATAAGTGCTGCTTGCTCAGAAGGACGAGATCGCGCTCTTTTCATCCTGCAATCACGCATGAGTGCTGTTGATCTACATCGGCAACTTTTCCTCGTGCTCCTTTCAAGGACCCCGATACCATTACATCGGTAGGTGAAGATTAAATTGTCGGCGTGTGTTTGTGGTGCAGCACACCGGAGGAGCCGTGTGGGAAATTCCTGCAATCGATGTGCGGCGTGGAGGTTCGATGCTTTACTGGGCTTTTGTGTCACCGGGGAATCGGGTTGTAAGTACTTATGCCAGTGCGTTCACTCAGGCGTCGCATTTGGTTTCAAGAGGTGCTCAAAAGCACCTCCCACCATCCAAAGAAAAAAAAAAGAAAAAAAGTCTTGAGACGCCATAAAAGAACTCCCTTTGACTCATTATCACTGTAATTCAATACAGACATACAGACCGAGCGCGAATCTCTCTCCAGTCGCTAATTTCTGGGGCTTGATTGTCCAAAGATCACTGTCATTCGAAACACACACACAGACCGAACGGGAATCTCTCTCCAGTGGCTAGTTCTTGGGGCTTAACTGCCCAATATTCCAAGGAGAGTAGTTATCCTTCCTTAACGTCGTCTTTGTTTGACCAATGAAACGAAATTGCTGAACGAGAATTTGCTCCATTTAGAGTACAGGCACACATGTGGAGGAGTGAGCATCCCATAGAGTCCAAGATTACTTTTGAAAAAAAAAATACCAACACACGTGGACTTATCACAGAAACGAAAGAGGGAGGAATAGAAAAATCAAGTAAAAAATAGATTTCTTTTCTGACTTTCAACTGTGCACACTATGTAGCGCTTACGAGTGAAGAATGGAGATTTTTTTGAGGCTTGATAGTCCTGTAAAGGGTAAAGAACAGACTCGAAGTGGAGAGAGAATTAAAAAAGACCTACAGATTCGTGGAAAAAGACTGCGCAGTTAATAAAGATTACAAGGTGAGTGGCAGGAGGAAGTTGCTGATGAGACGATTTTCTTACAAATCTATTTTGTGATCACTGGATGGACTAAGCTTTGAATTGGAAGATAATTTTTTTGTTTATTCGACACTCGAAGAAATTCGAGTGAGTAAACTTTTCGACGATGATTTTTACAACCGTTTTATGTCGCGATGGTTTTTTTAAATTTTTGTCCCACAATCGTGAAAATTTTAAGAATGCTGAAAATTGAAAAAAGATTTGAGAATCGGCTTAGAATTTCAGCGAATTTCAATTTATAGAATTTTCAGAAATTCGCCAACATTTTAGAAATCTAACCATTTTTATGTAAAGTTTAAGGACTTATTAAATACATATGTATATTTCGCATTGTCCGATTATGTCAAATATAGGGCCAACCAACCTTGTTGCAATTCTAAAAGTAATTTCATTAGTAAAAGCTATCGAACTATTTCCATGGAAGTGGGACAGCAGCTTTCGTCAAACCTCTTTTCACGTCAATTTTTCACCAGTAGTACTAATCACTTGGTGCTAGGTCTTGACTATATCGTTAAGATACAATGTTTTTGGCTAGTCGATCTATTTTCAAAAAACTGGGACATCTGCTTTCGTCAAACCTCTTTTCAAGTGACGCCAGGACATGTGTGATGGCATTGCCTTGACGGAACACAATTTAGGCCATTTTTGGACAGTAGAGATCCGAATGTTATATTTGACCATATGAAGACAGGTTGGGTTAGGTTATGTGGTGTCGGCTAATCGCGAAACTCATTGACCAATAGGTACATAATGTATTCCACCAACTCAGAGTTTCTTCAATAGTAGAACACTCAGCTACCTCTGATGCCGATAGAAGGACTTGGATGCGATATATGTAAATATGAAAATATGAAAACAACTCATGGTAAAAGATTCCCATTAATTCACATCCAGTGCACAGCAGAACGTTCCTGGCCGTTAACCTTAGTTTGGGCACCGCTTAAACTGCTACCATGATTGTTTTTGCTCGAAGGTGTCGTATGTGACCCGTTTCTTATCACTAGTCGCCATTCCATGAAGAAATTAGTCTTTTATTATTAGAAATTCAATCTATCGTTTCGTTTCTTTTTGTTTGTTGTAATCGGTGTAGCTATAAAGCCAGCTTTGTGTAAATAACAACACTACTTTTTTTTCGTTCTTTAGCTTTTGGGAGTAAATCAGGCAGCTAACTTACCGCGTCGGTTTGATTATTTCTATGATTTTATCAACGTATTTGAAGATGGCGATGCTGTGCGAGAGGTATGCAGCCTTAATAACCATAACCATAAAAACCATTCACATTTTCAGTGGCCTTCTTTACATTTTCGTCCTTAAGTCCAGTACTTGCTCTCCCTGAATTTGAGCTCGCGCTAAACCATTTTGTGTCTTAATTGATGATATATGTTCGATTAATCGTCTATAAGCGGAGAATGCATTGGAAAACCAATGATATTTAATTTCAATCATATAGACTACCACCGTTACTGTTTATTACTTTCAGGCAAATTTTTTAAACAACAAAAAAGATTGAAAAGAGTATGAATCAATGAAGTTGCAACCATAAAAAATAAAATTTCCTCTATGGCTTTATGTTTTTGAACGGAAATTAACAGGGATACCGTCTAACAGAAGCAGGATTGCATTTTCTATAGGAAACCAGTTGTTTAAACTGCAATTTTTAGAGTTCGAAGCCGATTTTCTATTTGTCCATTCATTATTTGAATTGATGTTTGTTTTTCGAAATCACTTGTGTTATGTCTTTGCACTGCTTACTGGTAGGGTTTTCGAACGATGTACTTTGATATATATATATTCAAATTTAAATACGTAATCAGCATCAACAGTACATTTTGTTCTACGAGAAACTTTGGTTTTTGTCTTTTCTGTACAAAAAAAAAAAAATGTCACTTATGTTGCTTCAACAATCATCGATTCATTTTTATGCATTTCAAGATTTCTTACAATTACCCGCCTCCACTGTATTGTGCGCGTTATAAATTGTGACACATGTGGAGAGGACCTTCTGTTTAATGTCATGACAGAAGTACTCCAGGAGGACTGTCAGTCGTTCGCTGGAGATGGGGCCGTGAAAAATATTTGTGGTGTTTTTTTGTCCTCGATCTGGATTCGATGCTCGCTCATCAGTCTGATGTACTAAATGATCGAGCCCGCGGTACCCTCGATAGTTCGAAAACGAATTAGTTTTAAGTAAGTTTTTTCCTAGTCTCTTAATATTCGAATTATCGAGAGTTTACTGTATTTATTTGTAAGACCGGACGGAGGTTTAGTTACGAAAATTTGTTCTTATTACAATATCTTTTTGAAAAATTCATCTAATATTACTCCAAAGAAAAAAAAACTAAAAGTAATTAGCTAATAATCGAAATGTTATTGTAACAGTTTTAGTTTAAACAATTTAGATACACTCATTTTATTATCATTTAAATTTTCTACAGTTTGTGATACTTTAGTGGGACTTTACTGGGTATTTTCGGGATGAAAGTTCGAATGTATTTCGGACATATTCATTCCAGAACTTCATACAGTTACTGTGGACGTCTTTTGATGTTGACTCCGCTGGTCTTGGACTCTATAGGTCAGTATGCTTAGCCAAGTTTTTCTAAATTAAGCAGTCCTGCTGTCTTACCTCTATATTGCTGCCATTCTCCACTCTGTTTTCATTTCAATTTTGGAAAATGTCTTTTCTCCTCCTTGTTCAAAGACTTGGAGGATTTGTGCATATTTGGAGTACCCGTTGGTGGTAAGGGTTTACGCGTGGAAATCCATCGAGACCTCAACGTTGGTGGTAAGGGTTTACGTGTGGAAATCCATCGAGACCTCAACGAGAGCTTGAAGTTAAAAAAAAAAACAACGTAGAAGCCTAGTATTTCATACCCCAAGCCTGTTGTCAAAAGTCAATAGCAAATATTTGTGGCTTACACAACATTTGGGAGGGTGTTCAAAAATTTTCTAAGGTTCGCACGATTTTTTTAGAATTCCCCAATTTGCATAAATTGCGTAAACTTGTCTTAGATTCATAGGAATTCTTAAAAGATTGTTTTCCAATTTCGGTGATGTTAACGATTAATCTCGGTTAATACATAAATAAATATATGATGGTTAATATATAAATCCGATCGACCAAGACGCTCATATTAATGATTTCTTAATGAACAGCTACGAAGTCCAACTCGTTTCTTGTTCCTACTTCGTGGAAGTTTAGTATAGTTTACTGAAAATGAAAGGCGAACATTTTAAAGCTCACGAACAAAAGTTTCGTAATTTTCTTCAATTCAATTTCTTGAGATCGCATTACGTTTGAAGGAAAGCTGTAAAATGCTATTTAAAATTGTCCCCAAACAGATATATAGAGTTCAATGTCATTTAACTGCATTCAAATCTTCATAATCTGTGAAATTAGTCTGACAATCTGTCGCCTCCCATCACAAAAAAAAAAAACTATGAAACTCAATCACTGACTCGTTCCACCCTCTCCGCCATTGTCCCATTCACACATCCCCCCCGCACTCAGCCCAAACTCCCAAACCCAAACTCGATGGAAATCCTATTTCACTCCCCCCGAAACAACCAGTCTCGGGGGGATCAGCGGAGCCTTCGAGGTGTGGCCGCTAATTGGTATTTCGCCTGCTAACGCATAAATCCATTCGACCACGAAGTGCATTTAATTTGCGGGTAACAGCGCGGCGGCACTGACCGATGCCTGAATGAATAATAAAATTTATTTTTATGTTTATTATCCTGATAACAACAGACATACACACACCGCCAGACAAAAAAAACTACCCCTCCGAAGCACGACCCGTAAACACCACCACCACCCTCCCTCTCGCTGCTGAGTGACTCAGGACTCGATTCTATGACGTCCTTTGCTATCTAAAATGTATCAAATACACGCAATAAAAATAAAATGGAAAATATCCAATTTGTTTAAATAAAGACGAATGCCGGCATCACGTCACACATGTCAGGGGATTTGTGTGAGCGTGTTTATGTGTGTGTGAGTTGTGGGGATGTGTTAACACGACGACACTCGTGTTGGTTTGTTTGTGGAAAATTAAAAGGTTTTGTCGGTTCAACACAAAAGGTATTCGCTCATAAATTTCCATAAAATGGTTGGATATGTCAAAGATGTGGAAGGGACGGGACTTGTGTTTCTTAGAATAGAATTTTGTAATTTTTGGAAGAAAGTTCTTGAATGGGATGGGAGATAATGGGGAAAAGGATTGTAAAGTTAAATGTATACCTATGTTGCATCGATGGATTCTGATCGTTGGGTGAAAATCGTTGACGGGTGTGTCCAAAAAAAGACTTGGATCAGAAAGATGGATGAAGTATTTATTTATAATATTTATTTATTTATAAAAACATAATTTACAATTAAAATTATAAATTAGCAAAAAGCCAGAGTGAAAAAACCTTAGGCTTTATGGATGACGTAGTTTTAAAGGAAAGATTTAAATTTTTTATCGTGGCAATTTAGGGAATTAAATGACTCGAAATAGATTTTGTGGTAAAACACGGGGAACCTTCAACAAAAAACGAAAAAAATTGCAAGTAATTTAGATCACGACTAATATAATTTTTTGATAAGCACTCATTAAACTTTTTTAGACAGTAACTTAAATATTTCCTTAAGATTAATTCTTTGGTTTTGTCGGAAGAAATTCAAGCAGTTGAGTTTAGAAGAGGTAGTCGATCTACAGCTAAGTAAAACAACAGAAATATAAAAAAAAAATTGACACCAGTGTTACCCGATGTAGCCCATCCGTTTAACAGTAAGAAAATCCCTCTTACTCATGACAGGGATGATGTGCCTGTGCATAACCGGATCGGTACGATCCACCCCCTCGGCTGCCTTGGAAACGATGCTACACATACTTCCCGTAGACATACACGGGAAATATGTGGCCACAAGGTCAGCAATCAGACTAAGGGATAGCAGAAGGTGGCAAGGACACCAGACAGCAGGTCATACTGCTATTCTACGTAATAACAAAATCCCACCTCGAACAGACTACCTTCCACCTCAGGAGGACTTCGATAGAAACTATCGAATAAGGATACCGAAGAGAGAGGAATGGGAGGAAGACAGTGTGAGAAACCAGGCTGCTCTGGAAGTATACACGGATGGTTCAAAATCGGAAAAGGGCACGGGCATGGGAGTCTTCTCTGAACGACTAAACATTGCGAGGTCCCTCAGGCTCCCGGACCACTGTAGTGTATTCCAAGCGGAAATAACAGCTATTCATGAGGCAGCGCGCTTGCTGTCCATGGGTTCGATAGATGGTCAGTCTATTGTGCTCTACATAGATAGTCAGGCGGCCATAAAAGCTCTGGAAACACCATTGATAAGATCAAGAATGGTAAAACAATGTCGCCAATCTCTCAAAGAGATGGCGGACAGATGTAGTCTCACCCTGTGCTGGGTCCCTGGGCACACGGGTATTCTAGGCAACGAAAGAGCTGACGAATTAGCTAGAATAGGAGGGGAATCGGACTCAAGTAATAATCAGGGGACCCCCGGGCCCTCCATGCAGGAGGTTGGCTCACAACTAACTGCTGAAGCCATAAAGGCAGCAAACTCCAGATGGAGCAGTCTACACAGCTGCCACATCTCTAGGCTAGTGTGGCCGAAGATAGATAGGGGCAGGACAGAGCAGCTGCTCTCGGTAAGTAGGGCAAATATAGGCAGACTAGTGGGAGTTCTAACTGGACACTGCTTATTTGGCAATCATGCCAAGAGACTGGGAATCCCCTCCAATGATTTCTGCAGAAGCTGCAGAGATGAGGAGGAAGAAGAGACAGTACTGCATCTTCTAGGGACATGCCCAGCACTCGCACGCACGAGGAAGCGCACTCTAGGTGCATACTTCTTTAAGGAGTTAAGCGAACTCGCTAGCATGGATGTAAGGCGCATCAGCGGCTTCATAAACAGATCCCACTGGGTATAGCCAGGGGGATACAAGACTACCAACGTTGGCTTCAAACAGGTAGTATGACATGCCTGCTAATACTTTGGTTTGGTGTATTTGCAGGAAATCTATAGGCAGCGAGTCCGGCGAAATTGAAAACAATCCGGATGTGTGACAGCACAATGGGCCAATGAGTGGCCTAAGTGAGCCTGTGCTACAGCGCAGGCAGTCACGTTTACCTAATACCTAAGACCTATGACAGGGAAAGCGGGCTGCACCATGAAGCTCGTCAAGTGAGTCAGTCGTCGAGAGTTAAGATCGCTGGACGGACCTGACTGGAAGGGCGCTTGGCGAGTTCGCTAATGTGCATTTCCAAGTTAACATCAGTAAGCATAACTTTCATTTTATCTGAATAAATAAAGACAAGTACAATTTAGATGACTTGACGGATTCAATCTCGTATATTTGGAAAAAATAAAATAAAATTCACTGTTTATTTCATTGAATTCTCCTAATTTTACTGAAACTTGTTGTTGGAAAAAAGACAACAAGAACAAATTGTTTTTAATTTAATTTAACGTGCTTCTACAGTGCTACTAGTTCTTTCCTCCTAAAACCTTCACGCAGCAATTACAAATAAGCCCGCAGAAGCAAGTATGCATTATAATTTTATAAATTAATTTTGGTTTCCATGTTTCATAAAACATTTCACCGGTTTTGGAGGTGATTGACTGCTTTAAGTTGAAGTTTAATAAACACAACATGCTTTTGAGCTTCATTCTTACAGTGGAATTTTCATGGATGCTCGAACATTTATTAAAACTCAGAAAATCGTTCCAGCATCCATTTCAGTTTTTATGTCTTAAATCTTTCAAACTGGTGCTTCTGGATTTCCTGATCAGTTTCTTATTGTCTATAGTGGACATTTTACACAAACATTTTAGGCAACATCTTTTTTTTTTTTTGGTTTCAAATCTTTAAATGTTATACTCGCAGACTATTTTACTGCTCTTTTAGTGTTTGCAATAGATATATCCTGCTTAAGAAAGCCAGAAATACTTGCACATTGAGCTTACTAAAAGTCTTCCCATTGTTAGCCCAGACAGATCAGATTTTGCTTGTATAGATATGTGAAATTGTTGCTTATACAAAAAACTATAAATTTTCTTACATTGTTTTCATTTCATTTAAACGAAGCTTTCATCGTGAATGATATTATTGTGTTTCTTTTTTGTTTTTTTTGTCAAAATTCCTTTTCACTCTTTAATCAGTCGAGTTCGCTAAAAACGAAATCGCTGAAAGATGGCTCAATGGAACCTTGTTTTTTGTATGTGTCTCACTTACTTTTCGGTTCGATTTTAACTAGTGCTTCGGGCAAACAGATCTTGCGCGAGTCGACATTTTTTTTTTAGCTTTATTAATACAGTACGACTTCAATAAAAGCAACTAATAGAAATTTGGACAGTTGCTTTTATTGAGTGTGTTGCAATAAGCGACTCAACAAATTGTAGGCCAAATAAGACAAAAAACACCTCAAAATAGTGAAAAAAAAAACATGTATAAACTCTGGTTAATAAACCAAAACTGGTAATTTAATTCGGATATGAAAAAAAAAAAAAGATTTAAAAAAAAAATAATTATCTCTAAAAAAATGAGAAATTTTTAATTGTGTCTTCTTGGACGCAAAGTTGCTTTTATCGAGTCATATTTTTTTTGAGGAGTTGCAATAACTGAGTCAACAGTGGTAAGATTTATGGCGTTGCTTTTATCGAGGAGTTGCACCTATCAAGGGTTGCTTTTATTGACGTTGTACTGTACATAATATGAACATTTTTTATTTTCAATTTTATGTTAATTTCGAGTTCAATTTGAGTTTCGGTGCTTTAGAAAAGTTTCATGGCATTGGCAAAAAGATCTTTAAAGAAGAAAGTTGACAAGACACTTCCTAATTGAGTCGCTTCATTGAAAAATTATTTTTAGTTAAATTACAGTCGTAAATTCAGCACCGGATTGAGAGGAGAAGTCTCTAGCAGCTGATTCAATCAAAACGACTTTAAGAGGAGAAACCTGATCTAGATCACGCGCCTCAGTCGGAATTCTTTTTTTCAATTTTCAAAATTAAATTAGTTCTTCTTTATTTAAGTTCTTCTATATTTCTTCCTATTCGATTCCTCGAAGTAGTCTAAGGCACACTTGTTTCCTCTGTAGACACGACTCTCAGGCAAAGACTTGGATTTAAAACATTAAATAGAGTCAGTGTCAAACATTAACCTTTTTAAAGTGGATTGAAGCTTTTATTTAGGTTTTCGATAATTTCCTTGCGAGTCGGTGACTCTTGTAGAACGGATGTAAAATTAGACGAGGATTTTTTGAATCACTTTCAGATCTTACGCTCCTAATTGTTCTTTGTTTTACTTTTTTATCTTTCTTGGTCCTCTACAGTTGTCGTTAAAAATCGTTGCCAAATTCATAACAATCTGAACAATTTTGTGACAAGATCTGTCTCAAGATAAAGATTCTGATAACTTTTCTTTTTTCAGGCTAGGTTTTGTTTAAGTCACTTTCGAGAGCGCTGCTTTATTTCTGATAACAGAAGGAACGATAAGCCATATACAGTCAGTCACAAAAGTAAGTAAGGACCATGAAGTGGGCATTGTACTTATGGAAAAACAAGCGCAAAATAGCCTTCACGAAACCTTAGACGCAGTTTTATTCGAAAATTCATTAGCTTTTCAAAGCAAAAAAAAAAAAAAGTAAGCCGATCGGATCATAACTGTAAAAACTGTGCAGCAAAAATAAAAACAAAGTAAAAATTTGTATCACAAGAGTAAGTAAGTAGTATACGAATTTTAGTAATTTTGTGCAATGAAATTAAAATTTTGTGGAAAGCTCTTATTAATTTTTCAATAACAGACTAATGAAATGGAATCGAATTCACAAAATTTTGTAAAACTTGAATTGATTTTTTTAAACTCCGCGAATGACAGCGTAGTGGAGATTCGTCGTACAATCACTTTTGGCAATTACTGCTACTTCGGTTTGTCCTAACAGCTAGGGTCAAAACTCCTGACTCGAAAAACTAAGGTCATATTTTATAAGACCCTTACTGTATGGAGCCGAAAGTTGGAATATAAGCAGGACTGCAGAGCTGATACTTGGCTCTTTCGAAAGAAAAATTCTACGGCGAGGAAGGCTAATGGAGGAGAAGACATAACCGCGAACTTAACGAGCTGTACAAAGATGTGGATATAGTCCGGAATGCAAAAATCCGTCGACCACAGTGGCTCGGCCACATCGAGTGCATGAACACAAACGCTCCAGCTAAAATGGTTTTCGAATCTGAGCCTCCTGGTTCGAGGAGAGGGAGACCGAACCTCCAGTACAGAGATCAAGTGATCGCGTATGCAAGACAGCTTGGTTTTCCGGACTAAAAGTAGCATGTCCGGGACCGTCAACGTTGGAAGGCGGCTTAAGCTCAGGCACAGACCCTCCAAGGGTAAAATGCCTGATAAGTAAGTAAGTAAGATTTTGGATTTCTAACAGAGTGTTTTCAGAACAATTTCCGATTTTGTTGTATACTATTATATTTCGGTCCCAATGTTCCCAAAAACGTCCAAAAATATTTGAATTGGCTTGATTTAAATTGATGAATACATTTTTGGATTGTGGTAGGGTTTTGAATTGGCTTCGTGCACTATAAACAACTATTTGTTCACTTAAAAGTGCAATTTTGTTAGAGTTATTATCCTGTTGGTGAATGAATAATCCTTACAAGCCGAATTTGCTAGCTTTTTATGCAGATTAGTCTTGAGGATATTCAACTTTCCAAATTAATCTATTTTTCATCGATGAACACCAAATGCTCCCAGAGTCACCCAATACCTTCTACCAATTTGCACCTCATCCACAATTGCAACTCATACGATGATTAGCAGAAATTCTATGTGGAACCCATGTGATGCACGAGGCAGCAATTTTTCCAAACAACCTAAAATTATATGCGAAATCTTTTAAAGTGAATCAAATCAGGTTGTACTTAAAAAAACACCACACCTTGCAGTAGCTGACCATATCCATTTGAAATCCACACGACAGTTTCACAAAAGCTGTGATGATTATAACAACACATCACCAGCCAGAACATCCCTATAAACGCTATACAAATCGCATAAACCTCTGAAGAAAATCACCCACAAAAGCACCACGCCCCACATTTTCAAGAACAAAAAATCCAGCTCCTCAAACAACTTTTTACCACTTCTTTTCACAACTCCCACAACACTCGTCTGTCAATTTATCTTTCCATTCACACAAAAACCTTGTTACGCCTTTTCACCGGAGGACGACGACGACGACGATGACGATGGAACGTATCTCTTCCAACAAATAAAGCACGCAAAACATGTGAGTGAGTGAGAGTGAGGTAAAGAAACAGAGACACACCCGAAAAGACGAAATGCATTTTCAAACAAATCCGTTTGTGAAGAGGATACTCCCTGGACCAGAGGACCAGAGACCCTCAATCCAAAGGATGCAACATGCAAAAAAATGCGTTCCACTCGCTCTACTCCGCTTTCTGTGTGTGTCCAACAATCGGGATGATCTCACCGAAGAAAAGAGAGAAAAAAAAAAAAAAACCAAGGTCCAGGAAGAAGAAATACTCCAGCAGTCCACCCACCAACCACTGCCCTCTTCTGCCCAACACCACCCACTTACACGCCAGAGCCATTATTTAAAGAAAAGATAACATAAATGTTTTTCAGGTTAAACACGATACGATGATCGCTTTTCTCTTTAGATTTCGCACGTTTCGTTTATTTTTGCCTCCCACCTACCCCCCTTGAAGCGACACTGGCCACAGATACACATCCAACCGTGTACGCGCGCTGCTGCTGCTGTGACTGTGATAATAATATCCTTAAAACAGGATAAAAGAAATTGCGCATGAATACACTTTTGAATTGCTTTTCTCTTGCACTTATGTGCGATGGTGTGGGGGGGTGGTGAGTGAAATTTCTTTGATTTCACCTTCTCGAGGGCTAAGGGTTTGTGTGTGCCTTTCCTTTTTTCCTTTTCATCCACACACATGCACACATCCAGTAGACGGAGGGGTGGAAAATGAATCCTGGCCTTCTGGTGCTCGGTGGAAACCGCCCCCATTTCGCATCGGATTGGCTGAGAGTACGCGAGAGCGAGACACGTGTGGAAAAAAGAAAACACACCCCTACAGCGAGCCTCATCGCCGCCGCCGCACACAATCAAAATTCAAGTGATTCCAAAATAAAGAACTGGGCGCTCGCTCTCCTCGATTCCTCAAGCGGTTGGTCTCAAAGTGTCCGTGATCCGTTTCTGTGTCCGTGTGCGTGCATTTGTGTTTTTTTGTTTTTGCCTGCGACATGAAATAAAAGCGAAAGCAGTTTAAAATTTCATCCCCTCTCTCTCTTTGGTGGGACAAAAAAAATGGCTGCTTCTACCAGCCCCTTGTCTGTTCCGGATTCCGCGGCGTTCCCTGTGAAGCGGACAGGGAGCGAGAGAATGCCTGGGTACCTGTATGTGTTTGGAAAATGAATTTTCCTGTACTGCTACCCCTCCGAGTGTCGCTCTCAGCCGAAAAATTCATTTCCAACCTCCCGTCAACCGTCGAGGACCATCTCAACACACATCCTCTCACATTTCACTGTGTGCGTTCTCGCGGAGGGATGAAATTGTATCTCGAGCGGGTCGTTGGGTAGTTTATTTCATTTCAACTGCTCTTCTTCAAGAATTTTATTTATTCTTCGTTTGCTCGGTTCGTTCCGATTTTTTGTTTGGTGCCTTCTTTTATTTTTGTGTCTGTTGCTGTCCCTTTCGCATTCGCTCATTGGGGTGATTTTGTGTGTGAAAAATTTTCAGTTTTATCACCCCTGCTCAGTGGTTTTCATCCCTTAAACGTGTACGTATGTTTGTTTTGGAATTGTTTTAGTGTTTTTTCCCGATTTGTATGTTTCTCTCCTCTGTTTTTTTTTCGGTGTGCCTATGAGAGGGTGAAAATATGCTGTTGGAATAAAGAACTCATGGGGGTTAATCATTTTCACGTCGGTGGTCGTACGGAGAGTGTTCGATTTTAAATGCGATACGTTGACGATACGGTGCACATGTTTCGCGCGGTCTTCGGTTGATGCGACTAGACGAGAATAATTTTCTAAGACACTCAGCTCAGCTCAAGTGACATTTCGGGTGCAGACTTTTGTGGACGGATATTTTGTTTGTTTTTCTTTTTGTTGTGTGCAACTTGACCGACGATCTCTTGCGGTGATGCTAGAGTGAAGAAAAGTTTTGTGTTCATTTTCCCGGGTCCTTGACATGCCAGGATCTCTGTGATTTTTCGTTGTTTTCTATCCTTTTTTCCGTGTCGTTTGTGACGGTTAAGAACCTCTCGCTGTTAATCAAAACCATGTCGTCATCCGAAGCTGATGTGGACATAAGTGTCGTATCGAGTCCGGAGCCGAGCCCACAGGGCTGTGGCGGCGGCGGTGGCGATAGTCCCTGCCGATCCACACTCGGCCCGTCGGTGACCTCGTCGCCCACCAGCAGCAGCCACAACAACACAACGATACCCGCTCAGCATCCGTCGGTGACCGCGGTGGTCCACCACCCACTGCACCATCACCTCACCAGCCTAAACCACCCTGCACTGCACCATCCCGGACTCATAGTCAGCCACAGTAACTTCAGTCATCTGCACAGTCAGCAGCACCCGCACACGCACCAGCAGATGCATCAGCACCACGCGCAACACCTCAACCCTGTGACGGCGGCTGCGGCAGCGGCGGCTGTTGCGGCTGCCGCGGCCAACGCCGAGGCGCGTCTCAGCCCTTCCACCGCCAGCATTCAGCAGTCATCGCAATCGGGTCCAACGCTGCAGGCCAAGTCACCGCCACCTTCGCCGACGGGGAATTGCGACGAACGCGACAGCCAGAAAAACAGCTCCAACGATACCAACGGCAAGTCAACGACGGGCAACGGTTACACGAGCTTCTCGATCTCCAGCATCCTCAGTCGTAACGAGCCGGTGAAAAAGCCTAGCAATGCCTCCAACAACAACAACAACGCGCCGTTAATC